>OY720441.1:292179554-292539285 GCA_963082915.1 Dolichopus griseipennis
TATATTCAAAGGTACTTGCTACATTAATGTAAAATTTATTATTATATTTAAATGAATTATATGAAAATATAAGTATTATAAGGTTAATTTGGTTAGCTATGTCTTACGATCAAACTAATAACAGCTTTTATTGTTTTAAAATGACTTATGGACTTCTCATTAAATTTGAACCAAATAGGTGTAGGGTATTTCTAAGTCGGTTGCACCGACTGACTGTTTCCTTACTTGTTTTATATTTTAACTGAAAGAAAGTGAAGGATTCCTTTGATTGTTTAAATAATTCGAAATACAAACACTAAGTAGTGAAAACAAATGCGTATGCTATGGTGATGTCAACTGGTGTTAATTTACTATTAAGGTATTTTTATTTTGAATTATTTAAACTATAATTTGTTTATACATAATAAAAATTATCTACATACCTACACACCTATACATACCTTATAAAGCAATAATTAATATTCAAAAAAAATTTTATGTTCCATCAATTTTATTAAATACACCAAAATATTTTATTAAAACAAATTAGTAGCAGCATGCTTTTCTTTAAAAAAAAACACAAAAAACCTATGGTATGCATCAATTTTACTAGATACAAAAAACAATTTTGAAAAAAATTTACTTTGGCATCTGTATGTAAATTATGACATATGTAATTATGTAAATATTGACATGTATGACTTTCACTTCCAATATTGACATGTATGACTTTCACTTCCGAGTTTTTAGCACATTTTCAAAAGATTTTGTAAAAATGTGCCTATATAGTTTCACTCTGTCCGTCCGTCCGACCGTCTGTCGGTCTGTCTGTGTGTTTACAAAAACTTTTACAACTTTTAATATAGAGTAAAGAATTGTTAACCACGGGTAGGTATTGCAAAACGTAGATTAACATTTTTCTGTTATGGAGCGTTCCCTGTTTAAAGGCTCAAAAATTGAAATTTTGCTATTTTTAAACACCTGTAACTTGAATACCTGTTCAAATTTATTTTTAGTAATACACAAAATTAAAAGCCACAGCATTATATTTCAACATATGTTAAAGTTTTTTCTTAAATTTAAAAAGTGTTCTTAAAATTGAAGAAACTGTCTCATAGTTTTAAACATTTTTGCTTAGTTAATAAAATTCTATGTAAAATTCCAAATTTTCCTGCAGTTTACAATTGATTTCCTAGAACCTATAAAAATGGAAGGTAGGGACAGGATGAGGGTAGGCTTATCCTCGAGAATCATTATAAGTTTGCTTAGTCAAAATTTTGGAACCTTACCTATTCAAGGACTATTAGGACTTAAAAATTAAAGCTTTTATGTTTTTATGAAACAGAAACTTATTCACTAGTGTATGATTTTCCAAAATTAAACGTTAATATTGAAGCTTCAACATTATATTTCGCACTTGCTTGTTTTCTTGAGTGCATAGGGATTTTATTCTAAGTATTTATTTCACTATTATTCATAGTTATTAAATTGACAAAGAAACTAAATTATAATAATGATAATATTAAAATAAATGATAAAATACTCAGTAAGAAACCCTATATGAATTTCAAAAAGGATTTAAGTTGCCCATTCCCATAATATATATAATAAACAAGAGTTGGCGAAACTTTGCCAACATTTAAAATAAATATTTCACATCTCTAATTATTATAAATACTTCACACTCTATGAAACGAATTATAATTAAAGAATATAATAGAAATAGAGGCAAGTAAAACTGAAATTCGAAATTGGGGGGAAAGAAATTACACGAATTATGAAAACTATTTTATTGTCATAATATCATACATATGATTTTTTTTTATTTCTTAATCGAACGAAAATCAAAGATTGCTGAGATTTTTCGAATATTTTTTACATTAAAAAAAAGTGTACAAATTTATTATCATAGATAATAAAAAAATAAAAACACATTTGTCATTTACACCACTTATGGATTTTTTTTATGAATGTTTCTTCGCAGTTTTTTTAATATTTTTATTAAATTACAATGTTCTGTTTCCAATGCTTTATTTTTTTAAAAAGTTCAGAATGCAGTTTTTGGTTTGTGCAATAGAGCCTAAATTTTTTCAATTTTAAACTAACAGTTACATTTTAGCTACCGATAGTTATAACTTAAAATAAAATATAAAAAAAAAGAAAATTTAAATATATTGACACAAAATTAACAATGACTTTTGCAAATCAGCAATAGTATTGTACAAATTAGATAAAACTATTAGCAAATGGATAATATTGCATATTAGAAATATAGGTGACATTTTATAATTATTTTATAATGCATACGAAAATAAATTTTTAAAAAACTGAAATTTAATTTTTTTGAGCACTTTAAAAAACAATATTTTTTAAGCAATTACAAAATGTAATTTAAATATTTGGCAATATAATAAAAAATTTTCTAAAGTGGCTTGGTATTATCAAGTATTTTAAAATAAAAGTATATCTAATGCTAGAAGAGATAAAATACTTTAGCAAAAATGCCTAAAAAAGACCTGTTCAATTGCATAGGGGTCCTACTAGTTTTATTATATATAAGTAAAAATATAAAAAAAAATTTTTAATACTATACCAATGTTTACAAGGTTTTTATTGAATGTACATATCGCATTTTGTTGAATAATTTGTTGTGTTGTAATTTTTCTCTTTTAGGTCTGTGAGGATTCCACGAATTTATTACGTTATGAAAGTGATGCTGAAATATCAAATTCGCCAAGGCCGGAAACTCCTGCATTTCCAACGACACCACGAACACCACAAGAAATAAGTAATGATGTTTTAAACTCAGGTCTTCCACCTAGAAGCCCAATATACCAACGGTAAAAATTATTTTAAATTTTGTAATTTACTTTTTCTTACATCTAAAACTTCATATTCGAACTGCTTTTTACGCGTACTTGCAACACCGTTTTGAGAAGGAGTAATAGTTTGACTTTTTTTTTTTAATAAAGCTACATTTTTTTTTCCAATTATAGCAGTATTGTGTTTGCAGCACTTTTTATGTACTATAAAATTGACATATTCTCTAAAAATGATATATTTAAATGTTAGAAGTCTTAATTACAAAGTTGATAAAGTAAAAGCCATACTTGATAATTTAAACACAACTATTCACTTAATTTTGTTCACTGAATCATGGATACTTGATGAGAAGATCGGTTTAGTAAATATTTCACATTATGCAAAAATAGTTTCTTTCCGCAAAAATAGAAGAGGAGGAGGTGTTGTAGCTTTTGCTCATAATTCAATACACTTTGAAACCATAAATACTTTCTGTGACGAGTATAGTAGCATGATTTCAATTAAAGTAAAATGCAAAAGAATTACTACCGCTGTTACACTTATATATAGACCACCCGATAATAGTAATCCAGAATTCCGAAAAAAATTTCAACTGATTTGAGTTACTTTTAGAAGACATGAGTAGATTTTAATCTTATAACTCCTGATGATAGAAAGGTGTGTGAGTATCAGAATGCAGTTAAAACATCCGGTTTCTTTTTCTGTGATAGATCGGTTACCAGGCTAAGTCCAGGTTCGGATTTAGATCATGTCCTAAAAAATAATATATGAAATTGTTAATTACTTATTTACCTACTGATTTATCAGATCATAATATAATACTACTTGAGATGGAAGATTACAAATTTATAAACAAAAAAGCACATATGCACAATAAAAAATTATCACATGTCAACAAATTAAAAAGTCAGATAACAAACTGCCAATTTGACACATTGGCTAGTGATGTCGATGTAATCAGTAAACTAGTCGTAGATAAATCAAAAAATTGCATATGTCTGTCAACAGAAATAAAATTACATAGTGTAAATGAAAAATTTAGTAGTCCATGGATAGATCACGAATCCAGGCAATTAACTAAAATAAAAAAGTATTGGTACAAAAAATATAGGCAAAAAATTCACAACGTATATTTAAAATAAAAGTATCACTTTTGGTTGAATAATTTAACGGCTACATACAAAAGGAAGCAAACGAAGAGAGTTTTTGACTAAATGTGAATAAAACTAAATTTATGCTTCTGAAAAGCAAAGTTACTAATATTTCTGCAATATATAATGGTGTTAGTATAAAGAGAAGTAATAACTATAAATATCTCGGGGTTATTATTGATAAAAATCTTAATAAACCTCAACTAATACTCTTTATCAAAAATATAACATTTGAAAATTTACTGAACAAAAATATGTAACACAAACACTTCACATGCACAATATGGCTAATGACAACATAAAATAAAACACCCGTCTCATAACAAATCAAAAAGTACATAGTTACAGCACTAGATCTGCTCACCAAATACCATTCCAGTCGTTATGAAACAAAAGCCCTCCGGAATTAGATAAATCTCCAAATAAAAATTTTCATAACACAAGGTTTATAAGAGTATAAGGTATAACTAAGCAAAAGGCAAACGATAGCTACTTTTAAAATTTCATAAATATATGTTAAAATATGACATGTTTTTATTTCCCGTAATGCGAAATTTATTTTATTTTTGACCAATCAAGAAAATATTGTTGTGGGGCTCACCGTTTTAAAGCTTTAAAAATTTTATTGAACACCTGCAACTGGAAGACCCGTCCACAAAGTATATATAAAACAGACTTATAATAGAATAATACTTCTTCTTAATTCTTAATATTCCTTAAAATTTAAGAAAGTGTTTGATCTTTGAGAATCAGCATAAGTTTAGTTGGTTAGTATACGTGACCGTGACACCGGCTAAAATTAGCGCGTTAGCATCGTTTTGCTACCGCTACCGTAACCCCAAAGGCTTATGTTAAGGCTATATTGATTGTAATTTTAAATTCATTTCGTGGCATTCATGAATATTATCGTTTCTGCAGGATGCTTAATCGCCAGATCATTAAGATTTTTAAATTCACAGCTGCCCAGAGCTACTCCCTGGTCCTAGACGGCACTGGGCATTTACAAGTGAAATGTATAATATTTTCTTTCTCATTCTGTTTACCACAACTCCGCCATGATGTCGGGAATGGGTACCTAATCCGGCCGCATATTTGTCAATTGGCTAGTGTCCCGTAATCACGCCTATTAATCTAGCTATGTCCCATCATGATTGCTCTAATAGGTTGTTTGTTCTTTTTTTTTCGACGACCATATTTACTTGAAGCGATCAGATTGGAACCCCTTCTTACTAATCCATCAACATGTTCATTATCTGAGAATACTGCCATGTCCATAGGGTTTTGTGCGCCAATGCCCATTTTCTCTGAGTCTGACCGCACGATATTCCTTATACCAAACCTGAACTTATTGCCTAGCTTCTTCAACAGAGTCAAACTTTCCTCGCTTTTAAGAAGGAGAAACGATATACTGTAGACAGAAAACACTCGCGGAGTTTAGTTTCAACAGTTATTCGGACGCTTTCTCCTTCATTGTCATCGAATAGTTTGCGATTAGAACCGTCGAGTTATGTAATCGGAAAAACGGACTCTAGGTTAGCAAGGGATTCCTCTAGCTAGGATTATTAAATGTTTGGGTTCCTCCCAAGAATCTCTACCTAAGACAATCTTATTGACCATCGCGCAAATTTTCGCCTCGAGCTTGACCCACAGATTATTGAAAACTTTTCGGTCACTGGCTTTCCGATTGACAACTGTAACACATAAAAAATATTTTATTATATTTCGACATTAACTGCTTTTCTTAATGGAGGACCTCTATTCTGTTTACATTATGTTTGTCTGGGTTCAGTTGACACAGTCTTCTCCACTTTCTGCTTAGTTTCTTATACATATTACACAAAAGTAAAACAGTTTTGTTTTACATTTTGTATATATGTATGTATGAAAATTGTGTAGCATGTATGAATGTATAAACTTTGTTTAATTTTAGAAATGTACGTTTTTCAAAAACCATAGTTTTTTTTTAGTTTTTTTTTTTCTATACCTTAAACTGTACAATTTTAGAGCTATTTAAGTTTTTCTGGAACAGGTTGACAAAATTACTATATAATTTTTCTTATGTATTATAAATTTTGTGTAATATGTGTCTAAATCTATTTATTTTTATTTTTAAACAAAAAAGCAAGGACTATTTTACTCAAAGGGGAAAGCAGGCAGAAATAGTTAATCAAAATGAAACGATTTTAAATTATGGAGCTCCAAGACATTCAAATTCATCAAATACAAATAGTGAACCACAAGAAGTTGCTGCACATCATATAAAGTGGGGTTTTTAATAGAAAATTTTAATTTTTTATGAACATATGTTTTTAAATATAGGTTTGTAAGGGACTCTTCTAAATACTGGTATAAACCTTTATTATCCAGAGAAGAAGCAATTTCAGTTTTACGTCACGCTTCACCTGGAACGTTTTTAGTGCGGGATTCAACCTCATATAAAAACGCATTTGGATTAGTATTGCGTGTTGCATATCCTCCCCCCTCAGTGGTATTAAAACCAGGAGGGGATGAATTGGTGCGACATTTCTTGATTGAACCAACACAAATGGGAGTTCGCTTAAAAGGTTGTGCTAATGAACCGGCTTTTACATCACTTTCTGCGTTAATTTATCAGCATTCAATCACACAACTCGCTTTACCATGCCGTTTAAATTTACCAGAAATTGTAAGTGAATAGAATACCTGTTTCGTATTTTATTGAATATTATTTTTCTATAATAAGGATATTATACCTGTTGAATTTCAATCAATATTACAAAAACAATTACTAATACAAGGTGCTGCATGTAATATTTTATATTTATATGCATGCGAAACTGAATCTCTTACGGGTGAAGCAGCTGTAAGACGTGCTATCTCAGAACTTTTCTCTTTAAGACCACTGCCGTTGCCAACTGTTGTTCATTTCAAAGTTTCTCAACAGGGACTCACCTTAACTGATAATGCAAGAAAGAAATTCTTCAGGTTAAAAATTAATTTGAGTAAACATGAAGTTTTATATTTATTTAAAAAAAATTTCTTAAAATTTTTAGAAAACATTATTCAGCAAATGTGCTTTCTTATTGCGGTTTTGATCCAGATAGACGTACGTGGAGCATTCAAACAGAAGAGGACCCTACAGTACAAAATAAGTAATTTATTTTATTTATACTTTTTTTTATTACCAAAAACAATGGAATTAGAATCGAATTATTCTATCTATTTCCAAAAAAAAATTCGAAAGCCGATTCGACTTTATTATCAAAAATAATGAAATTAAAATTGAAATAGCAATTCTATCTTATTCCTATAATAAGAAAAAAAAAGTGTTATAAATTACAAAGAACGAAATAAAATCAAATCGACTTTAATTCCAAATAGTAGGAATAGAGTCGAATTGACCATTCTATCTTATTTCCAAAAAAAGTGTTAAAAAAATAAATTCGAAAGCAAAAAAAAAAGAAAAATAGAATACCCTATTCAACATTAAGATTGTTCTTAATTCACAATACCTCAAAAACAAGGATATAAATATTCTGGAAAAAGGAATACCCTGATTTTTTATCTAGCTCTTAAAAACCACAATTTCTGAAAAACTTTTTTCAGAATATTTTTAAAATAGAAGGAATTTTATAGTTAGTTATTAAATTTCAGTTATCGCATTTTCCGGAATAATAACTTATATGTATGTGTAATATTGTTCATAAATAAGAACTGAATTCAAAATCAAGATTTAAGTATTTTGCAAGTACCACAAGTTTGGGGACGGTAACTAAAAATGTATTTCAAAAGCATCAGTAAAAAAATTTTATATATTAAATATATTATTGAGCGTTTGAGTGAAATGTATATGAAACAAATAAAAAACGAAAAGTTTCCCTTTTAATTTCACTAAAATTATTGATTTCTAAAAATATGTACCAGTATTTCGTCTACGACATGCAAACTTCTTCAGTGCTAGAACTTGTTGAACAAAATCTATGGCAAATTATAAAATTTATGATTAATAAAAAATAATAAATTATAGTTGTTAATATAATTCAAATAAAATTGATAATAAAACTTTTTTGAAAAAGGATAAAATTTAGAATTTAAGAACAATTGTTTATGAGAATGTGTAATAAAAATATAGGACTAACAAAATAAAAAATTACCGATATAAAAAATATAAAAAGTACTAGAAAAAAAATAAATAAAAGAAATATTGGTTTTACTGTAGATTGGGAATAAACCCTATAGAACTCTTGTTATACGAATTTAAATATGGGGCTCTTTCCGACTTTGAGATTTAATTTTATATTTAAATATAGTAAATACATATAACATCAAAAAATAGTTGTATTTGTTAAATAAAAAATGGGAAAATAAAAAGTAATGGTCATGTGGTTAAACAAAACTAATAATTAACTTTAATAATTTAACTTAAATTTAACAGCCTTTAATACGAAGATAAAAATAATATAAATGTTAAAAATTTTAGAAAGTCAATACAATTGATAAGCAGATTAAAACTTTATATATAAAAATTTTTGTTAAATATACCAACAGACAGACAGACGGACACGGACGGCTTTAATATAAGGCTTTAATAAAAATATATCGATCTTCGAGCATCATCATAAGTTTGCTTAGTAAAAATTTTGGAACCTTCCACGTGGAAGGGCTATTAAGATTTAAAAAATTAAAGCTTTCATTTTTTATAAATCAGTAACTTATTCACCAATGTATATATTTCCAAAATTAAACGTTAACATTGTGGCTCCAACATTATGTTTCGCATTTGTTACCACGTTTTTAGCACATTTTCAAAAGATTTTGTAAAAATGTGCCTATATAGTTTCACTCTGTCCGTCCGTCTGTCCGTCTGTCCGTCTGTCTGTCCGTATGTTTACAAAAACTTTTACACCGTTTGAA
Organism: Dolichopus griseipennis; assembly: GCA_963082915.1. Lineage (NCBI taxonomy): Eukaryota > Metazoa > Arthropoda > Insecta > Diptera > Dolichopodidae > Dolichopus > Dolichopus griseipennis. The sequence continues at coordinate 292,188,401 of OY720441.1, forward strand.
ATAGAGTAAAGAAATTTTAACCATGGCTAGTATTTTCTGTAGCCCCACCTGTTACGGGGCTACAGCCCCCCAAAGTTGGAAAAACCCTATATTTAAATGGTTATTACAAGAGTTCTGTTGGATATATTTTCAATCTGAAAACGGCAAACGATAGCTGGTTTCATAAACTTTATAAATTTTTAAAAAGCAAATGTTTAGGGTTGCCATACGGTACTAAACTTTAACATTACACAAAACTCAATTTTTGCAAAATATATTTTTATAAGTAAGCAATAACTTAGTCACCAACGTATATATTTCCTAAATTAAACGTTAATATTAAAGCTTGAACATTATATTCCGATAATATACTTAGTATAAAACACTATATTATTTTGAAAATGTGCTTTTTTAAAAACCCTTGGTTTTTTATCATCACTTGTTTTGAGTGCATTTGGATTATATTTTAAGTATTGATTTCTCTATTATTCATAATTAATAATGAATTGATTGAAATAACTAATATTTAATATTATCATTTATATTTATAAAAATTAATGATAAAATAATCAGAATAAAATACTATATAATTTTCAAATTGTCCTTTTTTAAAAACTCTTGTTGTTTTCATCACTTGTTTGATATCTAAACGACTTTATTTAATTTATTTTAGTTTTATAACATTTTTTTGGAAATAAGATAGAATTGCGAATTCGATTTGATTTTCGTTATTTTTGTTAAAGTTTTTTTTGAATTCAACTTTATTTTTTTTTTTTTGACATTTATAAGGTAGAATGACTAATTCGACTGTATTTTTGTCGATTCGAAAATAAAAATAAGATGAAATTGCTATTACTTTTTGGAAATAACATAGAATTTCTAGTTCGACTTTATTTCGTCCACCCAAAGGCCACTTATATGTATATTATTTATTTTTAGGATGATTTTTGCATTTGTGGCTCGTAGATCAGTATCTTCGGTTGATAATCAATGTCATGTTTTTTGTGATTTAGAGGCAAATCAACCAGCTTCGGCGATTGTGTCTTTTATCAATAAAGTTCTACCAACAGAAAAATTAAATAATAAAAATATTTAATTTTATATTTAAATATAGTTAATACATTATATAATACACATACTGCGCTTTAACATCAGAAAATAGTTTGTTAAATATAAAATGGGAAAATAAAAAGTAACAGTCATATGGTTAAACAAAACTATTAATTAACTTCAATAATTTAAATTTAACAGCCTTTAATACGAAAAAAAAATTATATAAATTTTAAAAATTTTATCAAGTCGATACAATTTATAGATAAGCAGATTAAAACTTTATATACAAAGATTTGATACGTTAATTACAAAGAGTTATCTAATTATTAATTTAGGATGTCCATTGATTTTTTTTAGCATATTTTGGAAAAATTTAAAAAAAAAAATATTTTACATATATATAATTGGACTGCGCTTTTCTTTTAAATGGTTTAAAATTGAGAATTTAATTTTAAATGCTGTAAGAATTTCACTACTTTGAAGCACCTGTAGCTTACTAACTTCTTATTCTTTTTAAAAAGTATAAGCCATTCACCAAGTTTTTCTAGACTATGCTTCAGTTTTTTTAATCGTTAAAAAAAGATTGAAAATTTTTTAAACCTGATTACTCGTCTGTAGCTATCTATTGTATAAAATTATGAATACATAAATATTAATTTTCTGCACCATTTATTGTACTACACAAGAGTTGTTTATATATTTTTATTACATTTTATCTTATATTACGATATTAACTATTACGATATAATTATACAATTTTACAATATTTTTTTATTAGATATAATCTGAACGGGGGTTTTGAACCCGAGATTTCCCACATGAAATGCGGCATATTTACTACTACTACCATTGGTCAGATAGCTTATTGCTACATAGGTACATAGGTACGGTAGGCAAATCCGCTTTAACATAATTGTTTACATTTTGAAACAAAATTTTTTAATTCTAATGATTTTCTTAAAATTGAAGGAAGTGTACATTGATTTGTTATATTTTTGTTTATACAATAAAATTCTAAGAAAAGATCCAAATTTTCGTGCAAGTATAGAGTAAATATAACGTAGAGTATTCACGTAGAACAAAAATCTTAAGCAATTTTATTCAATTCTGAAGTACCCAATGGGTACTTGGAAGAAGTATTAGTGTTTTATTATAATAATAATAGCTGGGAGCTTGGTCAATGGTGTGACTGTGTTAGCATATTTTTAATAGAAAAGCACACATAACTAGCAAGGATACCTTCAGGCGGTGCTACCGACTTAGAAATACCGTACACCTATTTGGTTCAAATTTAATGGGAAGCCCATAAGTCATTTTAAAACCTTAAAAGCTTTTATAAGTTTGATCGTAAGACATGGCAAACCAAATTTACTTTAAAATACTAAAAACATTTTCTAATTATTTTATCAATTCAAAAATATTAACAATTCTTACTAATTTATCTATTTAAAAATATTAAACAACAAATAAACTTGAGATAAATGGATTCGTAAATGCCATTACAAAGTTACATATTTAAAACTTTTATCCAATTCAATAAAATTTTACACACATGCAGCAATTACTTCTCTACAGAATTTTTAGCTGTAGAGCATTTACTGTTGAATGATTAAGTACCCTTGATTATTTATTTCAATTTTAAATAATTTTTAAATTTATTCTCTTAATTTACTTATTTTTTAATATTTTATAAAATTAAACTCAAAGTTATTCGAAAGAAATATTAATTTGTAATAATATAAATACAAAAGTTTATATAACGTCATGGTTTTTAATGTTAGTTATTAAAATTAGCTTTTTACCACAAAATTTAATAATTAAAATATGCAATAAATGTATTTCTAATTTTCAATGACAAATTTAAAACTTTTCATATAATTAATTTAATATAAAAATAAATTTTACAACTTAAGTATCGTACACAATTTCTTAATTATATATTACCTATGGTAATAATTCAATAAAATATAGGTATGATATAATAAAAATTAAAAACAAGAAAAATTTCGTCGTTTATTAAAAAAATGTTTTGTTTTTATTTTATAAAATATAATACATAATATGTTTTATAGTAAAACTCTTAGCCTTTTTAAAACATAACAGTGTTAAATAAAAACGGAAATAGGAAATAGTTTATCAAATTTAATTTTTTTATCTTTATTAATTTCGAATATTCTATGCTTTAAGGTCTTGGGAGTAGTGGGAATGGTACGCAAACCGCTACTCCAATTCATCCAAAATTTCACGTACACAAAACAAATAAGAAGAAACACCCTAAATATAAGGTTCTATCTTCTTTGGTTTTGAAATTATACTAATTTGACCTCAATTCGATCAAAAGCTTCTAGAATCCGAACTCGACCAGAACCAATTCCCATAGTACTTTCATTACTAGTAACCTAGAATATAAATTTCATCAAAATAGCGTAATTAGTTTGTGAGTTATTGAGTTTTTAATAAAAATATATAATTAATAATATATGTTTGTTAGCATTTGAACTTTTCAAGGGTTCCAGAACCCGAAACCATGGTACGATTTAGCCCATATGCAGTCCCCGTCATACTTTCAATACTAGTTAACTCTTGTACACAATTGGAACATTCTACATTAATCTTTTGTTACTATTTTTATTAATTTCGATCCTTAATTTCGAACGTTTAGAGGTCTAAGAGCATTATCTGAACCACCTCTTCAATTGATCATAAATTAAGGGAACACGTAGGAAATAGTAAAGAACACCCTTGTAGCAAATTTGAAGCTTTTACATTTGTTTGAAGTTACTATCTTTATTATTTTCGAAAATATGCTTTAAGGAAACTATGTGGATGGTCCCCGACGATTGGTTTAAATTTTCGAGGACACTAAGGGAATAGAAAGGGACACCCTGATACCGAATTTGGAGGTTCTAACTTCTTTGGATTCGAAAGCATGCTCGTTTGAACTAAATTCGATGAAAAAGTTCCAGGATCCGAACCCATGGTCGGATTTCGAGTACATGAAGTCCGCGCCGTTCTTTCAATACTAGTGAACCCTTATACAAAATTAGAACGTTCTATCTTAATTTTAAACTACTTTTTTTATTAATTTAATTTCAATGATATATATATATATATATATTTTTATGATTAATTCACAATTGTATTGAAAAGAAAACTTTTGTTATTGTTTGTTATTTACTAGTTTTTGAAAAATCCTATTACATTTTTAACAAAAATAAAAAAAATATTAATTTTTATTTATTTTTTTTTAAATTTAATAATTTTTTTAATTAATAATTTTAACAATTTTTTATTCTGATATATTTTTTATGATTTTTCAATTATGAACTTTTTTATGAACTTTCATTGAATTCAACACATTTAACTTAGTTTGACAGATAGCTACGTGTGGTGGAATGAGTAGTATGTATATGCCGTTTCAGTGGCAGGAGGAGCTTTTTTCGGCAGTTCTCCTAAAGTTATGTAATAAAATTGTGATAAGTAAAAAGTTTTGTGCTTTTGAGTATTTTAAATTAAACTTAGCGGTTAGAATATCAGTTATGTTTAAATTTCAAATTAAAACAATAATAAGCTTAAACTAGTTTGAGTCTTTGAGTATTTTAAATTAAGCTTGGTTGTTAGGATATCAGTTATGTTTAAATTTCAAATTAAGATATTGTGCTTATTGTTCTTAATTAAATATGTAAAGTTTTGAAGCTTGGTTTAAATACAAAGTTAATATTATCAAATTTAAAGCTTAATTTAATATTTCCGTGAAAATTAACAAAAGTTTTATTAATTAATAAAATAAGCTTAAGCTGTTGAGCTAAATATTCTTAATTAGAAATGAAAAGTTTTTTATCAGTTATGTTTAAATTTCAAATTAAAACAATAATAAGCTTAAGCTAGTTTGAGTCTATGAGTATTTTAAATTAGGCTTCGTGGTTAGGATATCAGTTTTGAAAGTTTGGTTTAAATACAAAGTTAATATACAAAACTAATATCAATGTTAAAATTAAAATTGAAAAACAAATTTAATGTGTGTATAATATTTTTATACCCGTATGACTATATAGTCAAAGGGTATAATAAATTTGCCATTACGTTTGTGACGCAGAGAAGGAGGGGGGGTAGATATAGACTCAAGTGTATGGATCGGATCAGAATCGAAAAATAAATCGATTTAGCTAAGTATGTCCGTCCGTCCGTCTGTCCGTCCGCACGATAACTCAAAAACTAAAGGAGCTAGGATCTTGAAATTTTCGCAAATTCGTTTTTTTGCAATAGCCGTCATCGCTATTTAAATCCAGCCATTTTGGTCCATGGGTTCGGGTAGCTGCCATACAACTTCTTTTTTTATATGAGCATTACTATTACAGCTGCGTGTCTGAAATTTTGCCAAAAGTAGTTTAGTTTTATGGCCAAAGTTTCTGCAAAATTTGGTTGGTCTGGTGGAGTGGGTTCGAGTAGCTGCCATACAACTTCTTATTTTATATGAGCATTACTCTCCACCTAATGAAGCTGGGTGTCTGAATTTTTGCCAACAATTGTTTAGTGTAATGGCCAAAGTTTCTGCAAAATTTGGTTGGTCTGCTGCAGAGGGTTCGAGTAGCTGCCATACAACTCCTTATTTTATATGAGCATTACTCTCCACCTAATGAAACTGGGTGTCTGAATTTTCGCCAAAAATTGTTTAGTGTAATGGCCAAAGTTTCTGCAAAATTTGGTTGGTCTACGACAGAGGGTTCGAGTAGCTGCCATACAACTCCTTATTTTATATGAACATTACTCTCCACCTAATGAAGCTGGGTGTCTGAATTTTTGCCAAAAATTGTTTAGTGTAATGGCCAAAGTTTCTGCAAAATTTGGTTGGTCTACGAAAGAGGGTTCGAGTAGTTGCCATACAACTCTTTATTTTATATGAGTATTCCACTACACTTAATAAAGCCAAAAGTAATTAACCGGACGATATAATGTATATGTTACGGTCATACGGGTATTCCAGAGTTGACACAGTCTACTCTACTATACTCTTCCTCGTTTTTTATTTAAACATAATTGTGATTTTTTATTAAGCTAACATGATTTTTTGTTTTTTTTTTGTACAACTACTGCCCAATGGCATAATGCCCCAAGCATATGTTTTTATATTATCTTCAGTTACATATCTTTTATTATCTAATGAACTTAAAGCTACTTTATTTAAATTTTGTGTATAAATTGTACGTAAATGTGATCTAAATATTTTCATTTCTTTTAAACAAGTTTGATTTAACAATTTTTATAATTATCTAATGTTAAAGAATTCACAACATATTTCTTTATTCCTTTAGCTTTTTTAATGGTTTTATTTTCATATGTTTGAAGAAAATACATTTTAGATTTTAATCCAATAAATTCAGAAACAATTTTTTCCATTAAATTCATATTTACAAAAGACCCAGAACCTTTTTATTCATTAGAGAAAAATTAAATAAATTGTCAAATGGATAATCTGATGTATCAAAACGTTTTGGTATTTAAATATGTCAGCGTAAAAATCATCTTTTTGTATATTATAAATGAAACTGTTAGTGTCTGTATAATTTAAAAAAACCTTACTACCATATTTAGGTTTAATATAATCATAATGAAAATCCTACATAAGAATTTTAGATTATTCGAGTACCGTAAATCCTAAATATATAGGTTTGCCATAACATATATTTGTATGATTAAGCTATTAACGCTCGATTTTGACTTTCCCAAGAGGTAGCTATTTTGACATTTTTTCTTTTATCTATATTTTCCATTGTTTTACCAAAAACAGCATTATTCATTAATTTAAAATAATCTTTTTTAAAAACATTTTTAGCCATTGACCTGTGTTGGTTATTTAAATCAATATATTTTTTTCACCAATTGCTTTGTGTGAATTTTATTACTCTATAATTTTTTTTGAGAATCAAGCCGTTTCGAAGACACTGTTTTAAGTTTCGATAATGTATAATATATTTACGTTTGTTTGTTAAGTCAAATAACAGTTTAGGAATTTTACCTTTCGATGGAACTTTGTTTTCAGCACAAAAAGGGAAATCATTGTGCAAATCATGTAGATGTTGAGGGTAATCTAAATCCATTTTCAAAACGTAACCAGTTTGCGAATCATCGGCAACTGAAAGCACATCAATATTTTCAGGAGTATCAACCCACTGAAAATCTTTATGTGGTAAATATTGGATCATTGCCACTCCATATAAATTGTTGGCATCTTCATATACAATGTATTTGGAAGGTTCATTTTGTTTATAAGATCCCCCCATAAATTTATTATTTGCCACTGAATGTCTAAGAGAGCATTGACTAATTCCACCACGTATCCCTTTTCTAAAAAAATTATACATGTCAACATCTGTTAATAACTCTAATTTGATATCAGTGTATTTTAACATAGCCGCCCATGACAAACCTTGTGTAGTGTAGAAATTTGCAGGATCTAAAGAATAGATTTTGGAGCATATTTTTCGAAAGTTTTCAAAAACATCAGTCAAAATAAGTAAATCTGTTTTAAGGTAAAGTTTAAGATAGTCCCATAAATTTTGACATTTAAACGTATTCCATACATTAACTGTATCAATGGAATTTAAATAATCATAGGGAAAAACTCCCTTTCGAGTCATAAGTTTAAATTTTTCATTATTATTGAATTATTTTTTTATATGAAACAAATCGTTTTCATTTAAATTTTTACACAATGAATCAAGACTAGAAGCCATAAATCTGAAGCTATCGAGAAAACGTAAATAAATAATGATAATTATCTATTGTAATTTTTTTAGATAATAAAATATAACGTTCTTTATTCAAAGGAATAACACCAATATGTCCATTGACTTCGTTTAGCTCTTTAAACTAAAGATGACAATCATAGCCGGAAAAATTGTGAAAAAATATTGGGAAAAAATTTGATCGTCTATACAATAAGTTGCAATAAGAATGAGCAGGACCTCTATAATAACCAGTAAAGTGGCAATGGTCTCTAATTCTATTATTAAAATCTAAATGCTTACCACATATGTGACACGTTTCTTGAACCAATTGTTGCAGCTGCTCATCCAGTATTAGCGGATTCATCGGTTTTGAACTCATAAAGAAGGTTGAATATAATTCACTGCATGTTTCTGTCACTGATTGGATAAATTCCTTAGCACAGCTGGTTCCAACAAATTCTTTTAAACAGCTTAGACTATCATCAAAAGAACACTTAATGTAGTAAGAGAAAACTACTGGAACATGTTGATGAATGTTTGTTGTTGAAGACATCATGGGATCAGAATTGGATGTTGCAATAGGTTGTAAAATACTCTCAGCATCGGCATAAACAACAAAAGGCGTTTTCAATTGTTGTTGATAATTCTTAAACTCCAGTGTATCTTTTTCAACAGACGGAAGCTTTGTAACTACTTTATTGCATTCGGGTTTGTGAAAGTCACGTTGCTCTAATGTATAAAAATGTTGCAAGCACATATTACAAATATAAATTTGATGAGTATTCCTTATTGCAGATCGACTTATCAATCTTGATAAATGTTTTATGTAAACAAAATGAAATTTTAATGCCTTTCCAAAAGCAATAAATTGACATGAAACCTTTTTTCACATTTTGTTAAATAAAATGGCCCTAGAACCTCATATTTCTTGTTCATGACTTCCAATCCAAACAAATTTATGCTTATGTCATTATTAAATTGTTCGAATAAATTTAATTCAGAAAATTTAGCTGAAAATTGCATATTGCCAAAATTAAGTTGTAAAACATCACCAAACTCAAGGTTGACTATGGGTTGAGAAATGTCACTAATTTTGTATGAAGATGTTTGATTTTCACTTTCAGCGCAAGTTTGTAAGGCTGGCTTTTTTATCTTCTATGTTTTTGGTAAGTTAATATAACTAGAAACGCGGATTGTTTCATATTTATTAATATTTATTTCCACGTGTAAAATTCTAATCAATGCCCAACCACTATCCTTTTCTTGGAAGTCTTAAGCTTGTTGTTGAATAACGTCTTTAGCAATTTCAAAAAAATCATTAAGATCGTCTGCCTGTGTAATGCTAACCATTCGAGTTTGAAAAGATTTGATTGATATATTTTGAAACTCTTCTTCTGTTGGTTTTATATATTCACCAAAAAGTTCAAGATTTGCCTTAAGGACATTGTGCTTTTTTAGTGTTTGTCTCAACCATTCAATGATATCGGTTTGAGCCTTTTCTAAAAAAGACTGACCTGTGTTGGTTATTTAAATCAATATATTTTTTTCACCAATTGCTTTGTGTGAATTTTATTACTCTATAATTTTTTTTGAGAATCAAGCCGTTTCGAAGACACTGTTTTAAGTTTCGATAATGTATAATATATTTACGTTTGTTTGTTAAGTCAAATAACAGTTTAGGAATTTTACCTTTCGATGGAACTTTGTTTTCAGCACAAAAAGGGAAATCATTGTGCAAATCATGTAGATGTTGAGGGTAATCTAAATCCATTTTCAAAACGTAACCAGTTTGCGAATCATCGGCAACTGAAAGCACATCAATATTTTAGGGAGTATCAACCCACTGAAAATCTTTATGTGGTAAATATTGGATCATTGCCCATCCATATAAATTGTTGGCATCTTCATATACAATGTATTTGGAAGGTTCATTTTGTTTATAAGATCCCCCCATAAATTTATTATTTGCCACTGAATGTCTAAGAGAGCATTGACTAATTCCACCACGTATCCCTTTTCTAAAAAAATTATACATGTCAACATCTGTTAATAACTCTAATTTGATATCAGTGTATTTTAACATAGCCGCCCATGACAAACCTTGTGTAGTGTAGAAATTTGCAGGATCTAAAGAATAGATTTTGGAGCATATTTTTCGAAAGTTTTCAAAAACATCAGTCAAAATAAGTAAATCTGTTTTAAGGTAAAGTTTAAGATAGTCCCATAAATTTTGACATTTAAACGTATTCCATACATTAACTGTATCAATGGAATTTAAATAATCATAGGGAAAAACTCCCTTTCGAGTCATAAGTTTAAATTTTTCATTATTATTGAATTATTTTTTTATATGAAACAAATCGTTTTCATTTAAATTTTTACACAATGAATCAAGACTAGAAGCCATAAATCTGAAGCTATCGAGAAAATTTAAATAAATAATGATAATTATCTATTGTAATTTTTTTAGATAATGAAATATAACGTTCTTTATTCAAAGGAATAACACCAATATGTCCATTGACTTCGTATAGCTCTTTAAATAAAAGATGACAATCATAGCCGGAAAAATTGTGAAAAAATATTGGGAAAAAATTTGATCGTCTATACAATAAGTTGCAATAAGAATGAGCAGGACCTCTATAATAACCAGTAAAGTGGCAATGGTCTCTAATTCTATTATTAAAATCTAAATGCTTACCACATATGTGACACGTTTCTTGAACCAATTGTTGCAGCTGCTCATCCAGTGTTAGCGGATTCATCGGCTTTGAACTCATAAAGAAGGTTGAATATAATTCAATGCATGTTTCTGTCACTGATTGGATAAATTCCTTAGCACAGCTGGTTCCAACAAATTCTTTTAAACAGCTTAGACTATCATCAAAAGAACACTTAATGTAGTAAGAGAAAACTACTGGAACATGTTGATGAATGTTTGTTGTTGAAGACATCATGGGATCAGAATTGGATGTTGCAATAGGTTGTAAAATACTCTCAGCATCGGCATAAACAACAAAAGGTGTTTTCAATTGTTGTTGATAATTCTTAAACTCCAGTGTATCTTTTTCAACAGACGGAAGCTTTGTAACTACTTTATTGCATTCGGGTTTGTGAAAGTCACGTTGCTCTAATGTATAAAAATGTTGCAAGCACATATTACAAATATAAATTTGATGAGTATTCCTTATTGCAGATCGACTTATCAATCTTGATAAATGTTTTATGTAAACAAAATGAAATTTTAATGCCTTTCCAAAAGCAATAAATTGAAACCTTTTTTCACATTTTGTTAAATAAAATGGCCCTAGAACCTCATATTTCTTGTTCATGACTTCCAATCCAAACAAATTTATGCTTATGTCATTATTAAATTGTTCGAATAAATTTAATTCAGAAAATTTAGCTGAAAATTGCATATTGCCAAAAATAAGTTGTAAAACATCACCAAACTCAAGGTTGACTATGGGTTGAGAAATGTCACTAATTTTGTATGAAGATGTTTGATTTTCACTTTCAGCGCAAGTTTGTAAGGCTGGCTTTTTTATCTTCTATGTTTTTGGTAACTTAATATAACTAGAAACGCGGATTGTTTCATATTTATTAATAATTATTTCCACGTGTAAAATTCTAATCAATGCCCAACCACTATCCTTTTCTTGGAAGTCTTAAGCTTGTTGTTGAATAACGTCTTTAGCATTTTCAAAAAAATCATTAAGATCGTCTGCCTGTGTAATGCTAACCATTCGAGTTTGAAAAGATTTGATTGATATATTTTGAAACTCTTCTTCTGTTGGTTTTATATATTCACCAAAAAGTTCAAGATTTGCCTTAAGGACATTGTGCTTTTTTAGTGTTTGTCTCAACCATTCAATGATATCGGTGTGAGCCTTTTCTAAAAAGTGTGATGGGTTTAATATCGCTTCATCATCATTATCTCTAATAAATGTTTCTAGTCTATTTTGAAAACATTCATTAATACACCTGACATTAGTTTTAATGACTTCAGTTGCATTTTTCTTGTGTTCATTTGTCCGAAAGTGGTAGTTCCACAAATTATTTAAGATGGTTGTATTGCACTTCTTACAAAATTTTGTATTTTTATAACTTTCTGTGTGGTTTTTTATATGTTATAATAAAATATCTTTTCTACTAAATGTTTTTTGGCATAAATCACATTTATGTTTTAATTGTGTTGTACATTTATGTCTTTTTAGATTATCTGGTCTTGTGAAAACTTTTTGACACTCATTACATTCCAATTTCATTTTTTTATTTGCTGAACTACTTTTGAATTTTTTTTTTTTTTTTTTGTTAGTTTTAATTTAAGTAAAAATTATTGGTAACTAAAAATGAATTATATCATATGATCATATATATATATATATATGTAGGATTGGATAAAAAAATAAGATTTGACACTTTCTTGTTATATAAAAAATTAAAAACTAGTTCTTTTATTTCATTTAGTTTATAAATCACAAAATAATTATATTTAAAAATGTTTGAAACAAAATAAAGTTAATTTCACTAAATAAGTTTTTTTTTCAATATAAATTTCAATATTAACAATAACTTCAAAAATATAAATTAAAACTTTCTTTACAAATTATTTTTATTATCTTCTTTAAAAAAAAATTTAACTCCTTTATCTTCTTTTAAAAGTTTAACTCGTTCCCGCTTGTATAATTATCCACGTCCACGTATATACTCTGCTTTCTTCTACTTTCTTTTCCTCCTTTTATATTTTTGGAAGTAACAGCTTTTAAATATAAAAAAAAGAAAAAGTAAATAACCGTTTAATAAAATATATGAAAAAAAAGAAAAGGTGAATAAACTTTTGATCTTGAAAATTCTTTTTATCATTAACTAGCTCTCCTAGTGTCATTCGTCAACATCTTGCCTTTTTTTTCGTTCCATGTTTCATTCTATCGACGTTTCATTCTATCCGTCAGCAATGACAACTGTCTAAAATATTTATTTACTATTTGTAAACAAACATGTTTTACAAATAGTAAATAAAAATATTTTAATAAAATAAAAAGGATGCTGGTTGCCGTTTGGATTAAAATATCTCTGAGCTACTAGAGATATGGAGTGTCAAAAGATAAGTATTTTAACAATATATTTTTTCTTTTAAAATTAAATGATATTCTTTTTAGGTGCTGCTAATGAATAAAATATATTGCTGAGACAACAAATTAAAATTTATGCTGCAACTGGATATTGGTAAGCGATTTATATTATCAAAATAATATGAAATCCCACATTCGGCCATCCTGTATTTTAATCCGCCTCGGATTGATCCAGATCGCTATCAGTTTCGTATTGCACCCATAATTTCATTTTGTCAGCACTGCATTCAGTATTGGTTGGATCTTCGTGTTCGCCTTCCTTTTGCACTGTGTACCTATCAAATCCTTTAATAGCTGTCACTCGATATGGACCAAAAAATTTTTGTTTAATTTTAAGACCAACTCCAAATTGTGTACGTTTGATTGCAACTAAATCTCCTAAATTATATTTTATTGCTGCTTTTCTTTTGCGATCAAAATTTCTTTAATTTTCGGCCTGAATTTTAAAAATGTCCAACTTGGCCTGTTCTCTTGCTTCACTGCGTTCATTTTGAAATTGTTGAACCCATTGTTCTTCTATTAGCTGTATTATATTTTTATCATTCTTAGTTTTCATTTTAGTTCCTAACATGAGTTCAAATGGTGTTGTTTGAATAGAGCGATGAAAAGTGCTATTTAAAATTCTTTGTACATCTGTAATATGCGTGTACCATTTTTCAGGTTGGTTTAACGATAATTTCGTTAGAACTGCAACTGTAGTTTTGTGTAGACGTTCCACCTGACCATTACCTCTTGGAACTCCTGTGGCTATGAAGTAAAGTTTAGTGTCATGTGATTTACAATACTCACGGAATTGATTTGATATGTACGCTTCTCCTCTATCAGAAATTATCCGCGATGGATAACCAAATGTACTTGCAATTATTTCACATTTCTTTATTACTTCCTCTGCATTTAAACTTTTTGTAGGGAACAACCAACAAAACTTGGAAAATCCATCAACTATTGCCAACACATATCGGTAACCCTTCTTAGTTGTACTCATGGGCCCTACATGATCAATATGAAACGTGTCCAACGGTGTATCCCCTTTGGGTATTGGGTTGAGTAGACCTTCTTGTTTTCCGCTCTTTCTTTCTGCCAAAATACATTCGACACAGTTTCCAATGCAAACATCTATTCTTCTTTTCAGATCAGGCATACAGAATTCTTCTTCAATTTTTTTTTTCATTTTCGCAAAATGAAAATGACCATTTTCGTGTATTGATCTTACCAACGAATTTTTCATCCCCTCTGGAACAACATATAAAATTTTTCCATTTACATCTTTGGCCAAAATATTATGGTGAATGACAAAATCTTTGTATTGACCATGTTTCAATACTTCTATTATCGCGGCTAACTTTTCATCTTTCATTTGTAGTTCCTGTAATTGACATATAAAATTCTTTTTTATTTCAACACAGTAAGTTACCGGATTTCTGCTTAATGCATCAACATGGCGAATTCTTGTGCTTTCTCGGTGTTCCACTTCATAGTCAAAGTCTTCTAACAGCAACGACCAACGTGCCACTCGTGTTACTAAATCCTTTTTATTTAGTGTAATTGTAAACGCCTTGCAATCCGTTATCAGCTTAAATTTTTTCCCTAGTAAATATGTTCTAAATTTTTTCACCGCTTCCACCACAGCTAGTACTTCCAGTTCATAGCTACTCCGCTTTTGTTGTGCATCTGTTGTTTTTTTGCTTGAATAGTGCACCGGGTGTAACGCTCCATCTTCTGGATCTCTTTGTAACAAGACAGCTGCTATTCCAAATTTGCAAGCATCCGTATGTAACTCAGTATAGTCTTCATAGCTAAAATTTTTTAAAACAGGTGATGTGCTTAAAATATTTTTTAATTTTTCGAAAGAACTCCTCTCGGTGTTGTCAAATTTAAATTTAACATCCTTCTTGAGCATGTCACTTAGCGGTTTTGCAATGATTGAGTGTTGTGGGATAAATTTCCTAAAATAGCTCGTTAAGCCTAAAAAGCTTTGAACCTGCTTTGCTGTCTTGGGTTCCGGGAAATTTTTGACTGCCTTAGATTTGGAGTTGGGCGGTGATACTGTTCCATCTTTTATTATATATCCTAGATACTCCACTTCTCTTTGTAGAAATTGGCATTTTGTCCACTTAATTTTTAATCCACTTTGAGCGGCAACTCGTAATACTTCTTTTAATTTTATTATTGCCTCTTTCTCAGTTTTAGCTGGAATTATTAAGTCGTCTATATAAGTTATTACCTACTCTTCATTTATTAAGTCCTTAAATGTAAAATTGATAAATCTTTGGAAGACACTAGGAGAGTTACATAATCCAAACGGAACTCTCAAAAATTCAAATTGTCCTCTCTGTGTGACAAATGCTGTGAATTTCCGACTATTCTCCTCTATGCTGACATGGAAAAATCCATTTTCTAAATCCAGCGTGGTGAAGATTCTTGCTCCTTGTAGCTTGTCTATTTGGTCATCGATGACTGGAAATGGAAAGTGATCCTTGTGTATTTTCTTATTGACTCCTCTAAAATCCACACAAAGTCTGTTGGAACCATCCTTCTTTTTGACAAGAACTACAGGGCTGGCATAATCCGACGAGCTTTCGGTAACTATACCATTCCTGAGCCATTCTTCCACTTGGTCATTAATTATTTTTTGTTCTACAGGTGGGAATCTTCTTGGACTCTGAAACACGGGCTTATTGTCCAACGGCAGAATTTTCATTTGAATTGGTGATTTTATCATTGTTACCGGCGAGTAATTTTCAATTAAATTTACAATTTCGTTATATTTACCTTTTTCCAAATTGGCTAATCCTGGCAGATCTTGGTAAGTAAACTCATCTTCTAATTTTATTTCAGATAAATAACAATCGCTTTCTTCTTTTTTAGTGTTGACTGTTGAAGTGCTATTCTTCTTTACGGAAATGACACCACCACTTATTTTGACTACAGAGTGTTTTAGCAAACTCATACCTATGATAACAGGAAACTTCATGCTGTTGTTATCAATTATGTGTACCTCAACATTTTGGTAAGTATCTTCATTTATTTGAATTTCCATGTTGCAACAACCTTTGCTGAAAATATTAGAACCTACCCCTGATATTGCTATCTGATTGTTTCTGAGAATAGATAAAGGTTTAATTAAATTAATATAAGCTAGAGTTTCCATTTCCCGGCACTTTTAAATTTCCCGGGATACGGGAAATTTAAAATTTAATTTTGCGGGAAATCCCGGGATCCCGGGAAATCTGAAAAGATTTAAAGAAAAGTACAAATAATAACATTTTAAAACAAAAAACAGGACATTTTTATAATAATTCAAGTCTTTATTCAAAGATATAACAAAACTATAATAAAATAAACAAAAAAATAAATGTGTAATATTCAAAAGAAAACATTTGGATTGAAAATAGTAATAATAAAAATATAATTAAATTGCTAAGTGCTATGCTATTTTACTTTTTATATTTAATGAAATAACTTTTCAAGAAGCAAAGTACATTAAGTGAATGGCCACTTAGTAAGGATCTTTTTTTGGTAGAAAATATGGCAGTTATTGAAAATACTCGCTCGATTTCAGTTGATGTAGGCCTTATTGTTTTTAAACAATAGAATAATTTTTTTAAATTTTGAGTCAGTTCACCCGTTAATTCATACATTTTTATTTCTTTTTGAATATTATTAGAATTAGTGTAATCTGAATTAATTGGCATCCTTTTAAAACATTTCTTTACTGCAGTTTCCAAGTTCTTCCGTAAATTTAATTCATCGATGTTACCTTCCATCACTACTTCACTATCGTCACTCTCAATATCAATTGCAGTAGCATCAGGATAAGTTTTTGTAAATAATTTTACCATTAATTCTTTTGCCAACTTTATAATGCAAGCAATAATTGCTGCTTTTTTCCAAAAGAATATTATTTAAATTTTGTGAATTTGGATTTTGCAAAAATTGTAAGAGCGAAACTAAATCTTTGTTGCGTCTTTCTATCTAATACTTGTAGCAGTTCAGCACTTAAAACATTTTTTTGAAGTATACATATTACAAAATCGCAATTTTAGACTTGAAAACTATTGAAATGACAACTTTACATGACAATATATTAGTCTGAAATATGATTTTTATTGGAAATTAATGAACTTAAATTTCCCGGGAAATGAAAATAAAAACCCGGGATTCCGGGAAAAGAAAAATTACATATTTCCCGGGATGGAAACTCTAATATATGCTTCTTTAATCAAACAAATATCGCTTCCATTATCTATTAAACCTTCCATCACAACGTTGTTCACCTTTATTAAAACACAATTATTATTTGTATTAGCTGCATTTGTTCTGGCTATCGAACGCTTCTTGTTTGGACAATCCGGTTTTTTGTGTCCAAACTGGTTACACTCGAAACATTTCGGTCCTCGTTCTTTTTCTGGACAACTGTGAAATTCATGTGCTGATGATCCACAGTTAAAGCAATATTTATTCGCGCGCGACATTTTGTTAGTAAAATTATTTCTTTTCGGCACTTCGATAATTTTCGCGTCAACATGTTTTAGATTATTATTTCGATTTGTATCTGTTTTAATTTTTTCATACACTGCTAATTTTTCCTTGAACTCTGCATAATTTTTCGCGCCGTACAGAGTTGACTTATTAGCGGGCGTATCGTTTATACCGTTTATGGTGTAGCTAATAACCGATATTTCATCGACTTCAGCTTGCGAAGCTATATCGATCATTTTGTATAGAAATTCGCGATACGACTCGTTAGCGTTTTTCTTTCGCGCTTGTAACTTACTATGAACTTCAGCACTATTCATTTTTGGTTGAAATTCATTTAATAGAGCTTCTTTTAAGGTGTGAAAGTTTAACGGTTTCGCTTCACATTCCACGAACAGTTTCGCGTCACCTTCTAATAACCTTTTACACACTATATATTTTTCTAAGTCATTGAGGTGAAACGTGTAAGCATATTGTTCGAATTCCGAAAACCATTTTCGTACACTAATGGTTTCTTTTCCCGTAAATTTTCTTAACAAAGTTTCAAAATCATTGAAACTAAATTTAATTTGAGAATTAGTTTCGGCACTAAATCTACTCGATTCACGTATTACTTCGTTCACTACCGGCAAATCGCTATTTTGACGACTTAGTCTACGTCTAGAACTCTTTTTTTAAATTTTATTAAATACTCGCAAAACAATTATATATAACAAAATTAAATGTTCAAAGTTTTTGTGTATGTTAAATATATATTTTTTTTTTAATAAAGTAATCCACGTTCTAAATAATTTTTTAAGTAATCCACGTTCTAAATAATTTTTAAGTAATCCACGTTCTACTTTATTTATTTTATTTTTGTATTCACCGTTTATGGTTAAAATAAATTTTTTATATATATAATCTTCAAAAAAAAATTTTTTTTTTTTATCTATCTTATCTTATATATATTTTATTTTTTTTTTCACTTTTATATAAGTTTTTTTATATATATCTCTACGTTTAATATAAAATTTTTTTTTAATATTCACCTGTTTAAATGTTCTTTTTTTTTTTTTAGATCACTAGATCGAAAGTCCAATCCTGGATCAATTCTGGATTCTCCCGGTTGAGCCCCCAAATGTAGGATTGGATAAAAAAATAAGATTTGAATTAAAACACTTTCTTGTTATATAAAAAATTAAAAACTAGTTCTTTTATTTCATTTAGTTTATAAATCACAAAATAATTATATTTAAAAATGTTTGAAAAAAAAATAAAGTTAATTTCACTAAATAAGTTTTTTTTTCAATATAAATTTCAATATTAACAATAACTTCAAAAATATAAATTAAAACTTTCTTTACAAATTATTTTTATTATCTTCTTTAAAAAAAAATTTAACTCCTTTATCTTCTTTTAAAAGTTTAACTCTTTCCCGCTTGTATAATTATCCACGTCCACGTATATACTCTGCTTTCTTCTACTTTCTTTTCCTCCTTTTATATTTTTGGAAGTAACAGCTTTTAAATATAAAAACAAGTAAAGCAACAGTCAGTCGGTGCAACCGACTTAGAAATACCCTACACCTATTTGGTTCAAATATAAGGACATATTCATAAGTCATTTTAACACCATAAAAGCTGCTATTAATTTGATCGTAAGACATAGAGAACCAAATTAACTTTATAATACTAAAAACATTTTCTAATTACACTATCTATTAAAAAATATTACAAATTCTTACTAATTTATCTATTTAAAAATATTAAACAACAAACAAACTTGAAATAAATGAAAATATATTTATTCCAATTCAATTACAAAATGAAAAAATTCTAATTATTAAATTTTGTGATAAAAAGATAATCAAAGCATAATATATTTAATAATCCAAATTTTTAAAAATTGCAATTATTTTAAATGGTTAGTTTATATGCCTAATAGAAAAGCTTATAAACGCAAAATATGCAATAAATGTATTTCTAAAATACAATTACAAAATTTGGATCTTTTCATATAATTCATTTAAATATAAAAATAAATTTTACATAAATGCAGCAAGTACCTTTGAACATAACTGAACCACTACAATTAAGTCTAAATTTCGGGGACACATAGGAAATAGGAAATATATTTTTTGGCTTCGAAATTAAACTCGACCAGAACCAATTCCCATGGTACTTTCTTTCCTAGTAACTTAGTGTTAAATTTCATCAAAATACCGGCATTATTTTTTGAGTTATGGTGTTTTTAAGATATATGTTTGCTAGTCCTTGAACTTTCAAGGGTTCCAGAACCCGAAACCATGGTACGATTTCGCCCATATGCAGTCCCGTCATACTTTCAATACTAGTTAACCCTTGTACACAATTGGAACGTTCTAGCTTAATTTTATGTTAATTGTTTTAATAATTTCGATGATAAGCTTTTACACATTGGGGGGGGTCTAAGAGAAGTTCTGAACCAAAATTGAAGCTTCTACATTTGTTTCAAGTTACTATCTTTATTAATTTCGAAAATATGCTTTAAGGTCCTCGGAACTGAGTGGCTGGTCCTCGACCCACTACTCCAATGGGGCCCAAAATTCAATGACACTTACGAAATAGGAAGGGACACCCTGATACCAAATTTGGAGGTTCTATTTTTATTGGTTTCGGAATTATGCTCGTTTGGCCTAAATTCGATCAAAAAGTTCTAAGTTCCGAACCCATTGTCCAATATTCACCGTACGTAATCACTGCCGTAGTTTCATTACCAATACCCTACAGCACAAATTTCATGAAGATAGCCTCATTAGTTGTTGAGTTATAGTGATTTTTTATATATGCTCGTTAGCCCTGACACCGACTAAAAGGTCCGGAATCCGAACCGTTGGGCTGATTTCGCCCTTATATAGTCCGCGCTGTATTATAGTACTAGTTAACCCTTGTACACAATTTGAACGGTCTATCCTAATTTTAAGTAACTATTTTTAGTAATTTCGATTAAAAGCCTTTAAAACTTGGGAGGTCTGAGAGGGGTACAGAACCACCACTCCAACTAATCCCAAATTAGGGGAACACGCAAGAGATAGTAAAGAACACCCTTGTGGCAAATTGGAAGCTTCTACATTGTTTTAAGTTGTTATCTTTATTAATTTTAAAGATATGCTTTAAGGTCTTCGGAACTGTGTGGCTGGTCCTCGACCCACTACTCCAATGGGGCCCAAATTCACAAGACATTTAGGAAATAGGAAGGGACACCCTGATACCAAATTTGCAGGTTCTATCTTTATTGGGTTCGGAATTATACTCGTTTGGCCTAAATTCGATCAAAAAGTTCTAGGTTCCGAACCCATGGTCCAATCCCGACCTTACCCAATTCCCGAAGTAGTTTCATTACTAGTAACCTACAGCACAAATTTGACGAAGATAGCGTCATTGGTTGTTGAGTTATCGTGATTTTTTATATTTGTTCGTTAGCCCTGAAACTGATTAAAAGGTCCAGTGTCCGAACCCACGGGCCGATTTCGCCCATATGCAATCCCCGCCGTACTTTCAGTCCTAGTAACCTACAGTTAAAATTTCATCAAGATAGCTCCATTATTTTTTGAGTTATCGTGCCTACGGACGGACGGACGGACATGGCTATATCGACTAAGGCGGTCACGCTGATCACAAATATATATACTTTTCCATATCTAGCTCGCTTCCTTTAGGTGGTTACAAACACCATACCGAAGTTAATATACCCCTTTACCTATTCTATAGGTGTAGGGTATAAAAAGAAAAAGTAAATAACCGTTTAATAAAATATATGAAAAAAAAGAAAAGGTGAATAAACTTTTGATCTTGAAAATTCTTTTTATCATTAACTAGCTCCCCTAGTGTCATTCGTCAACATCTTGCCTTTTGTTTCGTTCCATGTTTCATTCTATCGACGTTTCATTCTATCCGTCAGCAATGACAACTGTCTAAAATAATTATTTACTATTTGTAAACAAACATGTTATACAAATAGTAAATAAAAATATTTTAATAAAATAAAAAGGATGCTGGTTGCGTTTGGATTAAAATATCTCTGAGCTACTAGAGATATGGAGTGTCAAAAGATAAGTATTTTAACAATATATTTTTTCTTTTAAAATTAAATGATATTCTTTTTAGGTGCTGCTAATGAATAAAATATATTGCTGAGACAACAAATTAAAATTTATGCTGCAACTGGATATTGGTAAGCGATTTATATTATCAAAATAATATGAAATCCCACATATATATATACTTTTTAAAACTACCGGATAAATACAGTTAAAAAGCTCAATATGAATTTCATTCTACAACAATGTTGCATCTTATTAGCATATTAACTATTTTTGTTTTTTTTTTAGAAAGCTTATTATTCTAATTATAAAATCAAATAAATCTATAAAAAGTTGTTGATACACCACATCAGCTGCAATATCCTGGACAACTTTTAATTTATATTATATTTTTCAAATACTACAACAATGTTGCATCGTATTACCATATTAACTTTAAAGGCGCACCTGCATTATTATTCTTCAATCATCAAATCAAATAAATCTATAAAAAGATGTTTTTGATACCGCGCAGGTGAAGCAGCCTTCACAACTTTTTAATTTATAGGATATTTTTAAAAAAAAAAAAAAATAGTTAATATGCTAATAAGATGCAACATTGTTGCAGAATGAAATTCATATTGAGCTTTTTAATTGTATTTATCCGGTGGTTTTAAAAAGTATATATATATATATATATATATATATATATGATCTTATGATATAATTCATTTTTAGTTATCAATAATTTTTACTTAAATTAAAACTAACAAAAAAAAAAAAAATTCAAAATTAGTTCCGCAAATAAAAAAATGAAATTGGAATATAATAAGTGCCAAAAAGTTTTCACAAGACCAGATAATCTAAAAAGACATAAATGTACAACACAATTAAAACATAAATGTGATTTATGCCAAAAAACATTTAGTAGAAAATATATTTTATTATAACATATAAAAAACCACACAGAAAGTTAAATAAATACAAAATTTTGTAAGAAGTGCAATACAACCATCTCAAATAATTTGTGAAACTACACCGATATCATTGAATGGTTGAGACAATTACTAAAAAAGCACAATGTCCTTAAGGCAAATCTTGAACTTTTTGGTGAATATATAAAACCAACAGAAGAAGAGTTTCAAAATATATCAATCAAATCTTTTCAAACTCGAATGGTTAGCATTACACAGGCAGACGATCTTAATGATTTTTTTGAAAATGCTAAAGACGTTATTCAACAACAAGCTTAAGACGTCCAAGAAAAGGATAGTGGCTGGGCATTGATTAGAATTTTAAACGTGGAAATAAATATTAATAAATATGAACCAATCCGCGTTTCTAGTTATATTAAGTTACCAAAAAGCATAGAAGATAAAAAGCCAGCCTTACAAACTTGCGCTGAAAGTGCAAATCGAGCATCAGCTAAATTTTCTGAATTAAATTTATTCGAACAATTTAATAATGACATAAGCATAAATTTGTTTAGATTGGAAGTCATGAACAAGAAATATGAGGTTCTAGGGCCATTTTATTTAACAAAATGTGAAAAAAGGTTTCATGTCAATTTTTTGCTTTTGGAAAGGCATTAAAATTTCATTTTTTTTACATAAAACATTTATCAAGATTGATAAGACGATCTATAACAAGGAATACTCATCAAATTTATATTTGTAATAGGTGCTTGCAACATTTTTATACATTAGAGCAACTTGACTTACACAAACCCGAATGCAATAAAGTAGTTACAAAGCTTCCGTATGTTGAAAAAAATACACTGGAGTTTAAGAATTATCAACAACAATTGAAAACACCTTTTATTATTTATGCCGATGCTGAGAGTATTTTACAACCTATTGCAACATCCAATTCTGATCCCATGATGTCTTCAACAACAAACATTCATCAACATGTTCCAGTAGCTTTCTCTTACTACATTAAGTGTTCTTTTGATGATAGTCTAAGCTGTTTAAAAGAATTTGTTGGAACCAGCTGTGCTAAGGAATTTATCCAATCATTGACAGAAACATGCATTGAATTATATTCAACCTTCTTTATGAGTTCAAAGCCGATGAATCCGCTAACACTGGATGAGCAGCTGCAACAATTGGTTCAAGAAACGTGTCACATATGTGGTAAGCATTTAGATTTTAATAATAGAATTAGAGACCATTGCCACTTTACTGGTTATTATAGAGGTCCTGCTCATTCTTATTGCAACTTATTGTATAGACGATCAAATTTTTTCCCAATATTTTTTCACAATTTTTCCGGCTATGATTGTCATCTTTTATTTAAAGAGCTAAACGAAGTCAATGGACATATTGGTGTCATTCCTTTAAATAAAGAACGTTATATTTCATTATCTAAAAAAATTACAATAGATAATTATCATTATTTATTTACGTTTTCTCGATAGCTTCAGATTTATGGCTTCTAGTCTTGATTCATTGTGTAAAAATTTAAATGAAAACGATTTGTTTCATATAAAAAAATAATTCAATAATAATGAAAAATTTAAACTTATGACTCGAAAGGGAGTTTTTCCCTATGATTATTTAAATTCCATTGAACGACTTGATGAAACATGTTTACCGTCACAAGACAATTTTACCATTACACCATGTTCCGATGAAGACTAAATTGATACAGTTAATGTATGGAATACGTTTAAATGTCAAAATTTATGGGACTATCTTAAACTTTACCTTAAAACAGATTTACTTATATTGACTGATGTTTTTGAAAACTTTCGAAAAATATGCTCCAAAATCTATTCTTTAGATCCTGCAAATTTCTACACTACACCAGGTTTGTCATGGGCGGCTATGTTAAAATAGACTGATATCAAATTAGAATTATTAACTGATGTTGACATGTATAATTTTTTAAAAAAGGGATATACTGAATGTCTAAGAGAGCATTGACTAATTCCACCACGTCAATGCTCTCTTAGACATTCAGTGGCAAAAAATAAATTTATGGGGGGATCTTATAAACAAAATGAACCTTCCAAATACATTGTATATGAAGATGCCAACAATTTATATGGATGGGCAATGATCCAATATTTACCACATAAAGATTTTCAGTGGGTTAATACTCCTGAAAATATTGATGTGCTTTCAGTTGCCGATGATTCGCAAACTGGTTACGTTTTGAAAGTGGATTTAGATTACCCTCAACATCTACATGATTTGCACAATGATTTCCCTTTTTGTGCTGAAATCAAAGTTCCACCAAAAGGTAAAATTCCTAAACTGTTAGTTGACTTGACAAACAAACGTAAATATATTATACATTATCGAAACTTAAAACAGTGTCTTCGAAACGGCTTGATTCTCAAAAAAAATTATAGAGTAATAAAATTCACACAAAGCAATTGGTGAAAAAAATATATTGATTTAAATAACCAACACAGGTCAATGGCTAAAAATGTTTTTGAAAAAGATTATTTTAAATTAATGAATAATGCTGTTTTTGGTAAAACAATGGAAAATATAGATAAAAGAAAAAATGTCAAAATAGCTACCTCTTGGGAAAGTCAAAATAGAACTTTAGGGGCTCGAGCGTTAATAGCTTAATCATACAAATATATATTATGGCAAATCTATATATTTAGGATTTACGGTACTCGAATAATCTAAAAATCTTATGTAGGATTTTCATTATGATTATATTAAACCTTAATATGGTAGTAATGTTTTCTTAAATTATACAGACACTAACAGTTTCATTTATACTATACAAACAGATGATTTTTACGCTGACATATTTAAATACCAAAACGTTTTGATACATCAGATAATCCATTTGACAATTTATTTAATTTTTCTCTAATGAATAAAAAGGTTCTGGGTCTTTTGTAAAGATGAATTTAATGGAAAAATTGTTTCTGAATTTATTGGATTAAAATCTAAAATGTATTTTCTTCAAACATATGAAAATAAAACCATTAAAAAAGCTAAAGGAATAAAGAAATATGTTGTCAATTCTTTAACATTAGATAATTATAAAAATTGTTTGTTAAAAAATCAAACTTGTTTAAAAGAAATGAAAATATTTAGATCACATTTACGTACAATTTATACACAAAATTTAAATAAAGTAGCTTTAAGTTCATTAGAAAATAAAAGATATGTAACTGAAGATAATATAAAAACATATGCTTGGGGGCATTATGCCATTGAGCAGTAGTTGTACAAAAAAAAAACAAAAAATCATGTTAGCTTAATAAAAAATCACAATTATGTTTAAATAAAAAAAAATATTATACACACATTAAATTTGTTTTTCAATTTTAATTTTAATATTGATATTAGTTTTTGTTGAATAATAATAATAGCAACTCTGAAATAATCTACTACATTTGAATTATATAAGATTTACAGCAGATGTCACTCTTTAATTATATAACAATTTTGTAAATGTCATTTTTGATTATATCCTTCTTCTTAATTTTTACATCGTTAAATAAAGACGTGTATATTTTGTAATCTGGGTTTTTATTATTAATCCTGCCATATTTTAATAGGTTATGGGCCCAGACTATAAAGAATAAAGAAGCGGAATATTAATATATATTTATTTTATTGAAAATGACGGCATTTTCTGGAAAAATTCCATTATTTAATGGTGAAAATTTTTGTACTTGGAAGCCGCAAATGGAAGCGGTTTTACACAAAAACCGGCTTCTGAAATATGTTCAGGGAAAGGAAAAAACACCCACTGATAACGATGCAGAAAAATTAGAAATTTTTAATAATTGTGATATGGATGCCAGATGTGAAATCATTATCGCCATGGAACCTGCTCAAGTTTCATTAATTAAAAATTTAAAAACATCTAAAGAAGTCTGGGATTTTTTGGAAAATAATTTTAATAGGAAAGGTACTCGTCAGAAGGTGGAAGAATTTCGTAAGTTGCTTAATAACAAAATGTCAGAAAGTGATAGTATGGAAGAATATTTAATTGAGTTTAATTTATCTATTACACGGTTACGAGAAATGGATGCTAAAATTGATGAAGATTTGCTAGCAGTTATATTATTAGATTGTCTACCAGAATCATACAAAGATATACAGGCAGCATTTGACGCATCTAAAGATTTTCCGACTATTGACACATTACGTTCAAGATTATTAGAAGTCAGCGATAAGAAAAAGAGTTATCAACAAAATACCGATAATGCAATGAAGGTTAAGTTTCAACCAAAAAGATTCGTCAAACCAGGTACGTCAAATTTTTCAAATTTTCCGTATAATTGTCATCGTTGTGGTAAAAAGGGACATATGAAGAAAGATTGTAGGGTAAATTTAGAAAAAGAAAAGTCACGCAATGTGGAAATTTGTGAAGGTTTTATTGCCTCAGAGCTAAAATTAACCACAAAAATTATTAATGAAAATGTAAATAAGGCAAGGCATGTATTGATCGAAAAGAATTGGTGTATCGACAGTGGAGCTACGTCGCATATGTGTTGTGATGAAAATTATTTTATAAATATTAATAAAAATTATTCTGGTAAAGTACATTTAGCTGATGAAAAATTAGTTGATATTATGGGTATAGGAACTGTCAAATTAGATATGAAAATAAATAATAAAATAAAAACAATCTATCTTTATAATACTCTGTATGTCCCAGAATTACGAAGTAATTTAATTTCAGCCAGTAAAGCTACTGATAATGGGTGTACAGTTTTAATTGAAGGGAATAGAGCAAAAATTTTAAAAAATAATTACGTTTTACTTGAAGCCTCAAAAGTTAATGGATTGTTTTACGTCAATGTGATTGAACATTTAAATAAAATTAATAATGCTACTGAAATATGTAAAAATATTAAACGAATGAATTTATTAGAAATATGGCATAAAAGATACGGCCATTTAAATGTAGCATCACTTAAAAAAATTAAAAAATAACGAAATGGTATCAGGGTTACCAGATATGCAGTACACTGGTATTGATTGTGTCGCGTGTATAAGAGGTAAACAAACTAGATTACCATTCCCAGTAAAAAATGAAAAATCTTCTAACAATATTTTGGAATTGGTTCATTAAAAATTTTAAAACTATGGTTGAAAATAATACTGGTAGAAAAATTAAAATTCTGCGAAGTGATAATGCTAAAGAACTGATAAGCAATAATTTTAATAATTATTTAAAAGAATGTGGTATACAAAAACAACTTACGGTTGAATATACACCGCAACAGAATGGTGTTGCGGAGAGAATGAATAGAACGCTTGTTGAAATGACGCGATGTTTTTTAATTGAAGCTAAATTACCAATATTTTTATGGGCTGAACTGATCCACACTTCAGCGTACATACGTAATCGTTGTCCAACTGTTTTAAATTTTGAAAAAACCCCAGAACAAATTTGGACTGGTCGAAAACCAGCTGTTAGCCACTTACGACAAATTGGATGCCGTGCTTTTGCTTTAAATAAAACGAGGAAGAGTGTGGTAGAGTAGACTGTGTCAACTCTGGGATACCCGTATGACCGTTATATAAACATTATACCATTATTATTTTAAATATTAATTACTTTTGGCAAAATTTCAAACATACCAGCTTTATTAGGTGTAGTGTAATGCTCATATAAAAGAAGGAGTTGTATGGCAGGTACTCGAACCCTCTGCAGTAGGCCAACCAAATTTTGCAGTAACTTTGGCCATTGCACTAAACTATTTTTGGCAAAATTTCAGACACCCAACTTTAATAGGTACAGAGCAATGCCTATATAAACTAAGAAGTTGTATGGCAGCTACTCGAACCCTTTGCAGTAGACCAACCAAATTTTGTAGTAACTTTGGCCATTAAACTAAACTATTTTTGGCAAAATTTCAGACACCCAACTTTAATAGGTATAGAGCAATGCCCATATAAACTGAGAAGTTGTATGGCAGCTACTCGAACCCACTGCAGTAGACCAACCAAATTTTGCAGTAACTTTGGCCATAAAACTAAACTACTTTTGACCAAATTTCAGATACGCAGCTGTAATAGGAACAGAGTAATACTTATATAAAAACAGAAGTTGTATGGCAGCTACCCGAACCAATGGACCAAAATGGCTGGATTTAAATAGCGATGACGGCTATTGCAAAAAAACGAATTTGCGAAAATTTCAAGATCCTAGCTCCTTTAGTTTTTGAGTTATCGTGGTGACGGACGGACAGACGGACGGACAGACGGACGGACAGACGGACGGACGGACGGACGGACGGACATACATAGCTAAATCGATTTATTTTTCGATTCTGATCCGATCCATACACTTGAGTCTATATCTACCCCCCCTCCTTCTCTGCGTCACAAACGTAATGGCAAATTTATTATACCCTTTGACTATATAGTCATACGGGTATAAAGATTGGTTTATCAAAACTTGATCCAAAAAGTAAAGAATATTGGCTATTCAGATGAAGCAAAAGCTTATCGTTTATGGAAAAAGGGTACTAGAAATATAATTAAAAGCCGAGATGTTCGTTTTATTGAAAAAATTTATGATGATAATAATAATAACGAAGAGATTATAAATGAAGAATATGAAAAATTTTATGAATTTGAATTTATTGGTTCTAAAGAAATTAGTAAAGAAAGAGAATCGAATGATATAAAAAAAATCTGATAAACGTAGCGATATAATACAAATAAACAGTGAATCTAATGATATAAATAAATCTGATGAAAGTAGCGATATAATACAAATAAACAGTGAAGATGAAACGTTTGAAGATGATATATTTGAAGATGCTGATGCTGAAAAAATGAATACACAAGTTAATAAAAATAACAAAGTTAAAAATAATAAAATACAATCCATTTACGATTTAAGACAACGTCAGAAACGTTCTTCAAATAATGCAAAAGAAATAGCCAATATAGTTGAATCCTTTGATGATCCCAAAAATTATAGTGCAGCAAAAAATTCTCCAAATGCTGATGAATGGTATCTAGCCATGAAAGAAGAATATAAATCATTAATAAAAAATCATGCTTGGGATCTTTGTGATTTACCAAATAAATGTATACCAATTGGTTGTAGATGGGTGTTTAAATCAAAATTAAAACCTGATGGATCAATAGAAAGACGAAAAGCACGATTAGTTGCTAAAAGATTTGCTCAAATATACGGAATAGACTATGTCGAAACTTACGCTCCAGTTGTACGTCAAAGTTCTCTTCGGTTAATATATGCTTTAAGTGTTGAACATAATTTAAAACTATACCAACTTGATGTGTCAACTGCTTTTTTGAATGGAACACTGGATGAAGAAATTTTTATGACGCAACCGGAAGGTTTTATTGACGAGAAAAACAAAGATAAAGTATGTCGCTTAAACAAAGCTATTTATGGCCTTAAACAGTCTAGTCGTCAATGGTATAAAACCATAGATTTAAAATTAAAAGAATCTGGATTTTTACAATCCCGTTATGATCATTGTATGTATTATAAAAGAAATTTTAAAGAAATAACAATTTTAGCAATTTACGTAGATGATATCGTAATTGCGTCAAATGTGGAATATGCTGTTAAAGATATTAAACAAAAATTAAAAGAAAATTTTGAAATGCATGACCTTGGTGAACCATCACACTGCATTGGCCTTGAAATTCAACAAGATCACAATAGCATTTCAATTTCTCAAACCGGTTATATCAACAACCTTTTAAACAAGTACAATATGCAAAATTCGAAATTTTCCAAAATACCAATGCAATCGAATTTGAAATTAGAAAAAAATCCTAAATCAGTATTCGAAAAAGATAAAATTGATCAAACAAAATATCAAGAAGCAGTAGGAGCTTTATTGCATTTATCGATTTTTAGCAGACCTGATATAACATGTAGTGTAAGCAGATTAGCTCAATTTTCTCAAGATCCACGAAAACAACATTGGAATGCTGTCCTATATTTATTGAAATATTTAAATGAAACTAAAGAAACAAAAATAACTTATCGAAAAACTGGGTTACCATTGTTGGGTTATGTCGACGCAGACTGGGCACAAGACATAAACGACAGGAAATCTTAAAGTGGTTTTTGTTTTATTCTTTCAGGTGCAGCTATTAGCTGGGAATCACGGAAGCAGCGTGTCGTAGCAACATCTAGTGCTGAAGCAGAATATATTGCACTGACTGAAGCCAGCAAAGAAGCTTATTATCTTCAATTCTTACTCAAAGAGTTGGGATTTGGTTCTGAAAAAGCAACAGATATTTTCTGCGATAATCAAAGTGCTCAACATATAGCAAAATCCGGTGGTCACCATTCTAGAACAAAGCATATAGATTACAGGTATCATTTTATTAGAGATGCCATTGAAAAAGGTGTCATCAATGTGAAATATCTACAAACTGACCAAATGCCAGCTGATGGTCTTACTAAAGCCGTACCAAGAATCAAACATGTTTTTTGTTTTCAACAATTGGGAATGAACCTTTGAATTTTACATTATTTCAACGTTGAGGAGGAGTGTTGAATAATAATAATAGCAACTCTGAAATAATCTACTACATTTGAATTATATAAGATTTACAGCAGATGTCACTCTTTAATTATATAACAATTTTGTAAATGTCAATTTTCCTTTAATGTCATTTTTGATTATATCCTTCTTCTTAATTTTTACATCGTTAAATAAAGACGTGTATATTTTGTAATCTGGGTTTTTATTATTAATCCTGCCATATTTTAATAGTTTTGCATATTAACTTTGTATTTAAACCAAACTTTCAAAACTTTTCATATTTAATTAAGAACAGGAAGCACAATATCTTAAGCTTATTACTGTTTTAATTTGAAATTTAAACATAACTGATTTCCTAACCACCAAGCCTAATTTAAAATACTCATAGACTCAAACTAGCTTAAGTATTGTAGTGCATTCACTAATTCTAACACTACAATTATTACAATACCTATATAACTTCACCGTACACATACATTTAATTTATACTAATAAAATTAATTTTACATTCTTTTCTCACGAACACAATACATAATTAATATTAGCATACTTTTATAACAATTCAATAAAGATATCTAATTTCACATATACCTTAAGTATATACGAACACATTAATTCTTTAGCAAAAATGCTGATTCTAAAAATTTATAATTAAAACAACAATTAACACCTGTACCACATAATGTTATATATTGTATACCTTTTTACTGTTATAATATACCTTTTTACTGCGTCATAAACCGACTGTAAAAAACGAAAGTAAAAAATCATTATGAATAAAAATTGCACATTCAGGGAATTTCCTTAAAAAGGTTATGTAGCACATATGTATACCATATAATTTAATATTTGTCAATTTAAATTATATTTTTAGTTTTTAAGAAAATAGCCCATATGGCACTTTTTATTTGGAAATAATATTTTTATTAATGTAAATGTAAATACCTCTACTAAAAAAAAGTAGTGGGGATAAATTGTAAATATTGTATAAATACCTTTGTAAATTTTAAAGAAGAAAAGGAATTAAAGTTTTAGTTCTTAGTTAACATAACTAAGAAAGACTAAAGAAATAAAATCTTTTAATTTGAATAGAACAGAGTCTCTATTGGGTTCAGCTCAAAGAGAATATAACCACACACAGTGTGACGTAGGGCTTATGGCTCTTAGCACTTTTGGTTAAGGCTTGTACGGAATAACAATATAATTATTACATGGCGACCCGTGCCGAATAAGACGAATCAAAAGGAAGACTCTGCGCAATCAAATCAGAAGGTAAGAAGGAAGACCATGGCCAAAAGGATGTTATAATGGAACAGATGACAGATCAACAATTCCACGATCTATTCAGCAAAATCACGGAAGACATAGAGACAATACAAACCCAAATTATACTCAAAAAGAAAGAATTTGAAGATTGCCAACCTAAGGCCACAAAAAATCACCTACAAGACCAACCGCAATTCAAGGAAAAATTTGCACCTATACAGAAATTAAAACCGCTAAACGAGGTAATAAAAGAGAATCCAACTTGGGGCCCTAAACCTATCTCCATAGAAAAATACAGACTACAAAATCAACAACAAAAACCACAAAATAAGCAACCAATAAAGGAAAAGAAGATCAAAACTGGTAAAATAGCAAAAATCAACAGAGAGATAAAAGAACTACACAACCTCATCCCAATTACAAGTAACAACGAGCTAAGAAGAAAATTCTTGTCCAAGATCCAGGAACTAAAAACACAAAAAAAGGTCATGGCAAAAGAAAAGAAGAAGCAACAATCATGGGCTGGTTTTCATCGGATTCAACAACAAATGTAGTCAACCAAGCCGCAAACTTGCATACACATGAGATCCTGAAAGAAGTAGCAACAACTATCAACGTGCTCTTAATTTACGAAACAATTAAATACATCATCAACCATAAGGCGTCGAAGAAAGCTTCAAAAATACAGATTGCAAACATCTAAAAATATTCTTTTTATAACAAAATCAACTAGAATAAAGTAAAAAACTAAA
Organism: Dolichopus griseipennis; assembly: GCA_963082915.1. NCBI lineage: Eukaryota > Metazoa > Arthropoda > Insecta > Diptera > Dolichopodidae > Dolichopus > Dolichopus griseipennis. Next base: position 292,221,310 of record OY720441.1, read on the forward strand.
TTATAAAAAAAAAAAACAAAAAAAAATATATATATATTTTTTTTATAAATTTGTATAAAATTTCCTTTTCCTAATTAAAATTAAAAATTATATAATGATAAAAATTTTATCAAAAGTAAAAATTAAAATTTTCAAAAAAAACAAAAATGTCAAAATTTTTCAAAAAAAAAAAATATAATAAAGAATTAAATTTTTTTTTTTCAAAAATATATATATACTAAATTTTCATTAATAAATGTTAAGATACGACGATAAAGTTGCTATAAAATTATACATAGATAAAATAAAACTATAGGTGTGGTCGTAAATGTAAACTTTTTGAAGTAAAATATGCCATTTGACATTTATTATGATTTTAAGACCAAACAATTTGCAATCAGTAGACATGCAATTTACAAATAAATTTTTGTGGTCGTAAAAGTAAATTTTTTAGTTTTACAATGGTTATAAAATCAACAGATTGTTTTTGTTTTCCACTTTTGAAATGAGTTTTCATCGCTAATCTTGTACAAATTAGTAGTTTTAAGGTGGATGTGTCCCACAACAAACTTTGTGATTCATTTTCAGTTTCACTCCTGTTAATTTAAACTTAAATTAATTTACAAAAAAAGACATACACCCCTATTCTGAATTCCTGACGTAGCTTCGTTAAGTCGGGTTTTTTTTAGTTATTCCGTATTACGCCGGAGAGAATAATTAATGTCAATGGCAATACTTTTTTTCGAAGTTTCAAAATTTGACATTTTGGTTTGAAATTTTATTGAAAAATTTTAAGCAACAAGTTAAAAAAAAATTATTTTATAAACAATAACAAAAATAATTGAAAAAATATGAATTCAATTGCATTTGGATTGATTGCCTTAGAAGAAGATGAAACCAATCAAAATATTCTTAGATCAGAAAGGAGAGTTCTTAGAGATTCTTATAATCCTTTCGACTTTAGAGAGAAATCGTAAGTATTTATACCTACATATTTCAATTTGAAAATTTATCTAAGCATTTATATAAATTTATATATTCAATTATTAGTTTCCAAGCAAATTTTCGACTAAATAAACCTGCTTTTAAATATTTATTGTGTTTGATGGAAGAAGATTTGCAAGCTCCATTCAAGTCTTTTGGTTTAACTCCCATTCATAAATTATGTCAGTTTTAAGGTTTTTCGCTGAAGGGAGAAAAAAGGGAACAAAAAAAATACTTACATTTTTAAAATTTTTATTCAAATTTTTGTAAATAATAAACAAAACTGCAAACAAAGTAATTCAAAGCACTACTACGTATGTATATTTCTTGCGTAAATTTTTGACATTTAATTTACGCTACGTAGGAGTTCAGAATTGCCAATCTACGAATTTCGAAAAAAATATTTACTACAAAGGAATGTAGGATCAAGTTTTCGTAGATTCTACGCAAATTAGTGTTACGTAGTAATTCAGAATAGGGGTGTAAATATTTTCTTACTTTACATTATTAATCATAAAAATAAAACAACGCTGAAAGCTCAAAAAACTGTACCTTACTACTTGGTAAACTGATTGTGAATAAAAAATTTAGTTTGCATAGTTGACGTTTACTTTACACATATTTCACATTTACGACCAGGTTCAGTTAGCAATGATTTTTTACATAATTTTTGGTCGTAAATTCAAAATATGCATATTGACAGCAAATTTACATTTACGACCATAAGATATTATATGACTTAATAGAGAAAACGAAACCGACTGAAAATTTAATAATTGAAAAGAAAGGTAGGCCGACCAATTCAAAATAAAATTTTTAGAAAGATTGGAAATCGCGGACTTCCCTGAAACAAAAAAACAATATTCAAAAGCAATATTCTTAGAATACTACAAACAAATCAAAGAAAAACTATACTACATAAAACAAGAACTTGCAAAAATGGACTTTGACATTGATAAAACTATAAAAATTATACCCTTGTTCGAAGGAGATAAAGATAAATTATCAAATTTTGTAAACTTAACAAAATATCTCTATGAAGCCACTAAGGCAACCAAACAAATAAAAATTCATAAAACTCATGCAATTCATCTACAACACCAGGTTGACAGAAAAACCTAAAAATAAATTAAATATACCCGCTCCAAAAAATTTGGATGAATTAACTACAGCTTTAGAAAAAGCATATCAATTAGCACGCCCGTTGGAAATAGTTCAAGCAGAACTAATTTCCACAGTACAGGCCCAAAGGCCTCTACATAAATATGTAGAAAGAATAGAAAAATTAATTGCAGAAATCAATGCAATACAAATTAGTCAAAAAGGAGAAGACCATAGACAGATAATAACATCGCTTAACGACCAATATGCAATCGGAATCTTTAAAGCTGGTCTCAATGAAAATATATCACAAACTATCCATGCAGCAAGACCTGAAACACTAGCCACCGCAATTCAAATTGCTACAAAATATGATGCTAGTAATAACAAAACAAAACAAATTGTATTTATGCAAAATAGGAACAATAATTTTAACTATAAAAACACCAACAACAATAATAATAAAAATTTCAATAACAGAAACTTCAACAGAAATTTCAACAACAACAATTTCAAAAGAAATTTTAACAATTCCAATCAAAACAGGAATCGCAACAATTTCAACAATAAAAACCACAATTTCAATCAAAATAAAAATAGAAACAGTCAGGCCGACCAATTCAAAATAAAATTTTTTTTTAAATTAAACAGCTGGGTGGCACAGTGGTTGAGTGCCGACCTTTCATGCGGAAGGGCCCGGGTTCGAATTCTAGTGAAAGTGAAAAAAAAAAAACTTTTCTGGTTTTCGACTCGACTCAGTTACCATTCGCCATTGGGTTCAAATTAATGGCATAATCAATAATTAATAATTATAAATCTTTAATAAAAAAATACCTTAATATAAAAATATAAACAAATGCAAAATATAAACAAATAATTTAAATAAATAATATAACTCGCAGATATAGAATACCATATAAGTAAAATATAAAATATTACAATATAAACAAAAAATAGAATTGTAAAATATTGAAAATCTAAGACGTTTCTACATGTTATAAGGCCTAGTACTATCTCATGTTTAAATTGTATGTGGAATTCAATAAGACCAATTCTAATAACACGAATATAATATGACCCCCTGTTCCAACATGTACCTATGGTATAGACAGGCTTATTAGCCTAACAGTTGAACAGTTAGCACTTAAAAAAAAAAAAAAAAAAAAAAAAAAAAAATAGAAACCTAAATTACCTGAGCATAGAACAGGGAAACGAGAACAACCTCGAAGTACGACACCTTGCCGAGGATTTAAACAACTTACAAATGAATTAAAAATATACTTTATCAACAACAAAAAAATAAATTACATATTCTTAAAAACAAGCTTAACTCAAAAACCTTTAGCATTTTTACTAGATACAGGAGCAGGAATTTCAATAATAAAAAATAATTGTATAGATAATCATGAACTAATTAACTCAGAAAATAAATGCAAAATAACCGGTGTAAATGAACATGTCGTATTATCATTAGGTATACATACAAACAACAATAAAAATAGAAAATTTTAACTCAAATCAAAATTTTCAAGTAGTAGACTCAGATTTTCCAATACCAACTAATGGTATATTAGGTACAGACTTCATACATAGATATTACAGCTTAATTGATTTTGATACCTTTACAATAACATTAAAAGTAAACAATACAGAAATAACCTTACCAACTGAAACCTACATCCCGAATTATGATAACATTGAAATACCACCTAGAACAGAAATGATCCATCCAATCAATATTAAAGAAGTATTAAAAGATAAACAGCATAGTACTAAACAAACAAATAGGTAATCACGTATTCATCGCAAACACCATTTTACCAGCAAAAGGTATAGCACATATAAAATTCATGAATACATCAGATCAAAAAATAACCATTTCGAACTTCAAAACTGAAATTAAACCACTTAAAAATTACATGATTATGAGTCTAAAACAAGATAAAACAAAAAGAGAAACAAAATTATTACAAGAACTTAAAATAAAAAATTTAGATGAAAAAGGCACAGATTCAATAATAAATATATGCAAAAAATTTTCGGATATTTTCCATCTACAGGATGACAAACTTTCATACAATAATTTTTACCAACAACATATAAACCTTCAAGATAAAACTCCAGTTTACATTAAAAATTACAGACTCCCTCAAACACATATAAAGGAAATTAATAACAAAGTCAATGATTTAATTAGAGAAAAACTAATAGAACCATCAAACAGTCCATATAATTCACCATTACTAATAGTACCAAATAAATCTTCAGACGACACAAAAAAATGGAGATTAGTCGTGGATTATAGACAACTAAATAAGAAGATAACAGATGACAAGTTTCCACTCACTCGTTTAGACGATATTCTAGACAGTATCGGAAGAGCAAAATATTTCTCAACATTAGACCTTAGTAACTCCTTTCATCAAATCAAATTAGACAACGAGTCAAAATCATTAACAGCTTTTTCAACTAATAAAGGTCACTATCAATTTACCACACTACCTTTTGGTTTAAAAATATCTTCAAACAGTTTTCAGAGGATGTTAACCATAGCACTATCAGGCTTAAATGCAGGCGCATTTATCTATGTTGACGACATAATAATTTTTGGATGTAGTTAACAACACCATAATAAAAATTTATTTGACGTATTTACAAGACTTAGAAAATTTAATTTAAAATTAAATCCAGCTAAATGCACATTTCTACAAACCGAAGTAACATATCTCGGACATTTAATTACACAAAGTGGTATAAAACCTGACCCTGCTAAATATAATACAATACAAAATTATCCAACTCCTACAAATGCTGACGACACCAGAAGATTCGTAGCATTCTGCAACTACTATCGCAGATTTATAAAGAATTTTGCCGAAATAGCGAAACCACTTAACCACTTATCTAAAAAGAATACAACTTTTGTTTGGACTTCAGAATGTGAAGAAGCATTTAAAACTTTAAAAGAAAAGCTAATAAAACCACCAGTTTTAAAATTCCCGAACTTTGATGAAGAATTCATAATAACAACTGACGCATCTAATTTTGCATTAGGCGCCGTTTTGTCACAAGGAGAAATAGGTAGCGACCGGCCAATCGCTTACGCTAGTCGATCTTTGAACAAACATGAACTAAACAAACCAATAATCGAGAAAGAATTATTAGGCATACATTGGGCAATAACATATTATAGACCCTATGTATATGGCACTAAATTCACGATTGTTACAGATCACAGTCCGTTAGTCAGTTTATTTAAACACAAAAATCCTTCATCTAAAATGACAAGAATAAGACTAGAATTAGCCGATTATGATTTTAAGATAATATATAAACAAGGTAAAATAAATACAAACGCAGACGCACTATCTCGTATAAAAATCGATTCAGAAATGTTAAAACAAATAATTCCAAAAAATAGAGTAAATATCATCACGAGAAATAAGAATAAATCATTACAAAAAACAGATAATAATAACAGCACTAGTACATCAACACAGAAGCCTCATGAACTTCATATGTGTCAATGTACATCCATATCTGAAACAAAAAATATACATAAAATAAAATTTATTAACGTTAACGAATATGAAAAAAAAAATAAATGAAATAATTATAAATGAAAAAGGGGATTTTATGGTACCAATAAGCATAAGTGATAATCCATATCAGGAATTAGGTCGGATCTTGGAGAAACTTATCTTATCTATGAAAAATAAAAAAATAATGAAACTAGCGCTTAGTGATAATGATTCAATATTTAGAAAAATTGACATAAGAGAATTTAAAACATTGTACAATGATATTATGAATAAATTAAAAATGAATGAATTAAAAATTTTAATATATACCCCGCCTAAGAAAATTGAAGATAATAAATCAAAAAATAAAATAATAAAAGAATACCATGACTCTCAACAAGGAGGTCATACAGGAATCAAAAGAACCATCAACAAAATAAAACAACGCTATATATGGAAACAAGATGGTCAAAGAATACATAAACACTGTAAGATATGTGCAAAGAATAAAATTACAACACATAATAAAGAAAAATTTATTATAACTAATACACCATCATCTGCTTTCGAATCTATAAGCATAGACACCGTAGGACCTTTGAGAATATGTAATAACTACAGATATATATTAACAGTACAATGCGAATTAACAAAGTACATAGAATCTATACCAATAGAAACGAAAGAAGCAAAAACTATAGCAAAAACATTAATCACAAATATCATTTTAAGATATGGTAATTTTAAAACAATAAAAACAGACCTAGGTACTGAATTTATAAATGAAATTTTTACGAATATATGCAAAACTTTCAATATAGAACATTTAAAATCAACTCCATATCACCATGAGACACTAGGCTCAATTGAACGAAACCACAGAGTATTAAACCAATATCTCTTATCGTACCTTACTTTGCATATTTTTATAACACAACACCACACACAGATATAAAAAATTCACCATTTGAATTACTTTAAGGAAAAATATCAAGTATACCAACAAACTTTAATACAAATACACACATACCTATACAAGACATGAACGACTATGTACTTGAACTAAAAACTAGACTCAAATTTGAAGCCGAACAAGCAAAGAATATGTTAAATATAGCAAAAAGAAGCAGAAAATATATAAATGATATCAATGTAAAACCTATAAAATTTAAAATAAAGGATTCAGTTCTAATAAAAACTGAAAGAAAAAATAAACTAGATATGTAGTTTGAATGATGGACCATATAAAATAATAAAAACAAACAATGTAAATTCTATAATAAAAATAAAAAAACAAACAAAAAGAAATCCACAATAATAGGTTAAAACTTTTTAAAACTAGCTAAAATCAAATATTTTATAAAACAAATTTTTTTTACTTATTACTTTATAAAATTTTATTATTAAGAAAAATTTATTATTATATATACAAAAGAAAAAAACACAAATTTTTTTTTACCTAATAAGCATTAACACAAAAAAAAAAAGAATTTTCTTCTTTTTGTACAAAATTCTTTTTTTCTTTTACGGTAAGGATGTAGTGCATTCACTAATTTTAACACTTCAATTATTACAATATCTATATAACTTCACCGTACACATACATTTAATTTATACTAATACAATACCTAGTTAACTTCAACGTATTTTTACATTCTTTTCTCACGAACACAATACCTAATTAATATTAGCATACTTTTATAACAATTCAATAAAGATATCTAATTTCACATATACCTTAAGTATATACGAACACATTAATTCTTTAGCAAAAATGCTGATTCTAAACATTTATAATTAAAACAACAATTAACACCCGTACCATATAATAATATAATATTATTATATAAAAGACAAACTGCTGCTGCTGCTGACCAGCGTGCCCTATGTTATGTTAAGTGTTATTCACACATGTAACATAACTTTTAATTACAAATACTTACATACAAAGGAGTGAATAATGAAAGAAAAAATCACATCTAAATACAATAAAAGACAAACTACTGCTGCTGCTGCAGACTACCGTACCCTATGTTATGTTAAGTGTTATTCACACATGTAAAATACTTCTAATTACAAATACATACTTACATTCAAAAGAGAAAGAAAAAATGAAACTGATAAAATGTAAATTATGAACAGAAAAACAAAAATCAAAACGTAAGAGAAATCTGTTAACAAGTAGATACAGAAAATTATAATAAAAAAGTATAAACAAATTTTTTACATTTCAGTATATATACTTTTATTTAAATATCACTTACAGAACTAATAACTAACTTTAATTTTTAGTTTTTATTTTCTATAAATATAATAAAAGACACTGCTGCTGTTGCATTATGTTAATGTTAAGTGTTATTTACACATGTAACATACTTCTAATTACAAATACTTACATACAAAAGAGAAAGAAAAAATGAAGCTGATAAAATGTAAATTATGAACAGAAAAAAAAAAATCAAAATGTATGAGAAATCTGTTAACAGGTAGATACAGAAAATTATAATAAAAACGTATAAAGAAATTTTTAACACTTCAGTATGCAGGTATACTTCTATTTTATTATCACTTACAAAACTAAAACAAACTATTATAATGTTAACTTGATGTTCTTTAGGTAACGAATTTCCTTTTATTAATTCAGTAGCGCAATAGCAGGAAAAAAGACGAGGAAGAGTGTAGTAGAGTAGACTGTGTCAATTCTGGGATACCCGTTTGACCGTTATATAAACATTATATCATTATTATTATAAACATTAATTACTTTTGGCAAAATTTCAAACATACCAGCTTTATTAGGTGTAGTGTAATGCTCATATAAAAGAAGGAGTTGTATGGCAGCTGCTCGAACCCTCTGCAGTAGACCAACCAAATTTTGCAGTAACTTTGGCCATTACACTAAACTATTTTTGGCAAAATTTCAGACACCCAGCTTTAATAGATATAGAGTAATGCTCATATAAAACAGGAAGTTGTATGGCAGCTACTCGAACTCACTGCAACAGACCAACCAAATTTTGCAGAAACTTTGGCCATAAAACTAAACTACTTTTGCCAAAATTTCAGACACGTAATTGTAATAGGTACAGAGAAATACTCATATAAAAAAAGAAGTTGTATGGCAGCAACCCGAACCCATGGACCAAAATCGCTGTATTTAAATAGCGATAACGGCTATTGCAAAAAAACGAATTTGCGAAAATTTCAAGATTCTAGCTCCTTTAGTTTTTGAGTTATCGTGCGGACGGACGGACATACATAGCTAAATCGTTTTTTTTTTCGATTCTGATCCGATCCACACACTTGATTCTATATCTACCCCCCCATTATTATAAATACTAGTATCGTCCTGTGCTCGATATTCGAGCTATTTTTGCTTTTAAGTTAACATATAAAATTCGTTTTGTGTAAATTATATTAGACTATACATAATAAAAATTATGAAAACAGTGTTGTCAACAATTCTTGCGCTTGAAATTTGCTTAAAAAAATTTTATAATTTTTCTTAATTATTAAAACATTGTTAAGTACCGATTTTTGAGTTTTGTTTCTATAGCTTAAGCCGGTTGAAAGAGAGGATAAATTGGTACAGTTAAATTAAATTAAAGTTCTAAATACATATAAATATTATTCTAATAAAAACATATTTCTAAACATATACATATACTTATTGAAGTCAAAAACCCAAAATTCGAGTTAATGCTGTCCTTCATATAGCAAACCGTACTTTTTTTAAAAAATTTTAGTACGATTTGAACTATGTTGTACGTATTCTGTAATTTAGTACTAATTAAAAAACTCTGTGAATACATAATATGTACAACAAAATTAAACATATCATAATTTATAAGTTTAGTATTTATTATTATATAATATTGAATCTGCCAGAAGTACAAATAATTAATAGTCAAGTTGACCGAAGTCTTTTTTTAAATCTCAATCTTAAGATTTATAGCAAAAAAAAAAGTTTTTCAATAAATCAAAGAATAAATTTTTCCTACCCTTTTTTCATTTTTAAATTTAAAAGCTACATAGGTAAATTTTTACTACTATATGATATATGCCTATTTAAAGTTCTGAAAACATGCGAAAAATGATTCTGAATTCCTTAGTTTACTTTATACCTTTTTGTTTAGTTTGTTTATTTAATTTTTCCTAAGTTTTTTATTGACAAAAATATATTTCTATATATGGTCATGAGCCATGACTCATAAGTTTCTTAAAACAAATAAATATTATTGCTTTTATTCCTTTATGAGGAGTAAACTCTTTTCTACTCTCAACTATTGCCAGCTACTCCCATCAGCCCTTGTAAAAGAGTATATAACAGAGTAGATATTTATTTAATTTATATTTTAATAATTTCCTGCAGATGGCTTTAATTAAAATTCTCTTGAATTATGTTAAATCATATTTTTTATTTGATAATCAATAAGCACTTACCCCCTTCCATTTTAAAAAATATTCTTTATATTTATATCAGCAATTAACCTTAATTTTTTCACTTTATTAATATTTAAATACTATTAAATATAATTAACTTCTCAAATGACAGATAGTTTTAAAATGTCAAATGTATATATGCCAATTAATCTGACAATTATGTACTCCTGAAACAAAAATTAGCGTTCCATTTTCAAACTACGCCTATCTAATCTTACGTCAATACGTCTGTCTACATTACATATCCATTATCGGTAAATCGATACGCGCGAACAATATTTAATTTATCAAAAATATTTATTTGAATGTTTTAATTTAGTACCTACCTACAAAAATATTTTTAATTTCATATTATAGGTATTTTGAATATAAGATATTTTTTAATAAAAATTATTGTAAAAAAATATTATTTTTTAAAACATAAAATTAGAAATATAAGAAAATCCAATAATAATATTTTTATACATTTTGTCAATATTTGTAAATTTTAAAAATCCGAGATACTGTACATTGCGTTACGCGTATTTTCGCTGCTCTAATGTAAATTTATGTACCTATTTATTTCCCAATTTTTTGACAGAAATTATACGCTGTACGCTTCTATTTAGGTTAGGACCTAAGGAATAAATAACTTTTTTTGAGAAAGATATTTTTTTTAGTTTTGCAAACATATTGTATTGTAGGTATTTTCAATTTATTTGAATATTTGTATGTTTTAAACTAAATTATTTAAAAAAAAATGTTATTTTAAAATATTTTATTTTTAAAATTTAATCGCACTAACATAAGAAAAAACAATTTCAATATGTATTCTTATACACTTTGTCGATTTTTAAATATTAAAACTCTGAGGTACAGTACGTCGCGTATGCTTTCATGTAAATTTTTTTACATAACTAATTATTTCAAAATTTTTTGACAGAAACTGAATGCCGTACATGCTGATTTTGGCTGATCCATAAGAAACAAATCATTTTTCTTAAGAAATAGGTATTATTTTTTTTTTAAGTTTCTGCAAACATATTATAGGTATTTTTTAATAAACAAATATTTTACAAAGATATTATTTTAAAGTTTCTATTTTTATTTTTCGCTTTGTCATTTTGTAAATCCGAGGTACCAGTACGTCGCGTATTTCGATTGCTCACATGTAAATTCATGTAGGTACCTAACTATTTATTTCAAAATTTTCTAGAAATTTCCAGAAATTATACACCGTACGCGTTGGTTAGGCCCTAAGTAACAAATCATTTAAATAACAAATTATTTTTTTAAGAAAGATTATTTGTTTAACTGTTTTGCAAATATTTATATATTTTAATATCATGACTCTCAAACGTAGAATATATTTCAGAAGTCGGTTTTTTATTGTACATAAAACTTAACAAAAAGCAACTATTTACGATTTACAAAAAAATTTTTTTTTTATAACTGTATTATAATAAGTTGCAAACAAAAGCAAAATACAGTACTTTTCGGTTATAACGACCATGATGGGACGGAAAATAATTGTCGTAATAAACGAATGTCGTTTTAAAAGAATGCTGTGAATTTTGAAAAATTAGTATAAGACTTGAACATTGTAGAATGTGATGATTCTAGAATGAACACTTCGAACTCATTTGCTATAATTTTATTTGATGTGTCAGCCTCAAGCCTATGTATAGTGCTTTTTCTTCTATTGAAATTTTTTTTTGTATTTTTGATGCGTTATTATGATTTTTTTTATATTCAAAACTAAATAAAAAAGACTTAATTAATCGCCAAGCGACATATTTAGGTATTTAAAGTTTAAATAAAAGAAATATCAATGTAATATAATGTAAGTTTTTTACATTTTTAGGTGAAATTTAATTTTTTAGCAAAAAGTGTAAAGTTTATTATAATTAAAATTGAACCGAGTTCATTATAAATAAAAACTACTGTATAAACCAAATGTATTGCTTTTCGAACAGACTCAGTTTTTTCGTTCACTTTTTAAGATAAAGAAAAAACAAAAACAAAAAAAAAAATTTTAAAAAAATTTAAATCTCCTTGTTCATTGAACATTTGAACTAATCAAAAAAAAAAAAAGAAAGACATAAGTCGGCGCCTATAATATATAGTTTGATTGAGCTGCGAATACAACCGAAAATGCATTACTTTTACCCAGAAAGTCGGCGCATAATATTAGAGTCATAAGCCTTAACTTTTAACAGCGTGACCGTTAAATTCAAATTTACGTTAAATTAAAGACGGGTTTTCACCTGAAAAAACGCAATATTCTAAAAAAAAAATATCATTGTCCTATGAAAACAAAAAAAAACCTTTCTTTTGGTTGTTGTTTCATTAAAATTGGTCAAATAGTTTACGCAGAAAAAGGATGTTTATATTTGTATGGGAAAAAATAAGCCGATTAAATATTATGATATATTTTTTATTTTGAAATAATATTTTTAATAATGTAAATGTAAATACCTCTACTAAAAAAAAGTAGTGGGGATAAATTGTAAATATTGTATAAATACCTTTGTAAATTTTAAAGAAGAAAAGGAATTAAAGTTTTAGTTCTTAATTAACATAACTAAGAAAGACTAAAGAAATAAAATCTTTTAATTTGACTAGAACAGAGTCTCTATTGGGTTCCCAATAAGTTCCAAATTTAGACGTTTTATAAAACTCTATGATATATTTTCGTTTTGTAAGACTAATCACGAACTGTCAATATTTTTTTTTGTGTAAAACAAAAGTATAATTTTATTTAAATTTACTAATATTTGGTATGATTTTAGACTTCCACCAAAGATCATATTAACTATAAAGATATCCCACGCCATATATAAAAATGGTTCAGTAAAAATTTGAAGTGGATTTTTAAAAAATCCACAAAGCTCTTTTAACTGAGAGCTTTGCTGAGAGACACTGAGAGTAATTTTAAAGTAAATCATTGTAAATAAGTTAGTATACATATTTCTCTCTCGTTAAATTTTTATGACAGGAAAAAAAAAGAAAGAGTATAGATAATTTCTTTACGTTTGGATGATTGTTCGCGAGGATTTTAAAAAATTTTTTTTTATTTTTTTCTTATTACGTTTTGTTATGTTACTTGAATTGTATGTAGAAGTAGTTGTGTAATGTGTTGTACATCGTAGTAAGTATTAACTCATTCATTGATTATCTATTAAGTAAGAATGAAAAAATAAACGAATTAAAAACATTTTCTCTCTGTGATAAGTCAGTGTGAGAACTGGATTTTATAAATAAAAATTTGGATTTGATTTTTGAAGTTGAATTTGGATTTTGGATTTGATTTTTTGAAAAGGAAATAAAAACATTTTCTCTCTGTAATAAGTCAGTGTGAGAACTGGATTTTATAAATAAAAATTTGGATTTGATTTTTGAAATTGAATTTGGATTTGATTTTTTATATTGAATATTAATATCTACTATTAGAATACGAAATAGTATGCATTTTGATTAAAAGGAAAGAATTGTTTTTGATTTTCTGTAAAGCAAATTAATTTTTGATCTTTTGAAGAACAACTTTGTATAGGTACCTAAAGATAAAAAAAAAATCTAATATTAAAAATTTTATTATTCTTTATTTAGGAAATTTTATTATTTTTATAAAAACAAATTTTTTAATTATCAGTTAGTTTCTTATGTTTTATAATAATTTATCTTAAGATGAATTAATTTTAATTATTTAATATTACATATTTTTAAATTTAAAATGTTGTCATGTTTAATATTTTTTATATACATATCCTATTAATAATATTATTGGTTTAGTAAAATCTGTGTTTTTGATCTTCTCGTAGTTTTATCTTTGAATGTAATCCAAGAACAATGCTTCCGTAACAATATGGTAATCAATAAATTTAAAATCTGTAGCTTATGTGAATAACACGAATCGTTCTCTTCAAACCAAAATTTGTAAGGCGATTCTTTGGTACATTTAATACAATTATCAATAATGAATTTTTTTATATTTTTAACATCCTTATTTTCTATGAAAATTTTTTCAAAAACTTTTATATGAATTTTGCAAACATCAAAAAATTTATCAGACGGTGCATATAAACTACCAAAATCAGATTCATTGCGATAATTTTTTTTGTGAATAAACATTTCTGAAGGATAAGTTATAATTTCACTTGGCTTTACAATTTCATTTTTACATTTCTTACATGTAATTCGTCGTGCAATGTAACCTATAAAATATCTAGTAGATGTTAACTCTATTGGTATACAATCAGAATTAAAAGAATCTATGTTTTCGTCAAAATAGTCTTCATTTTCCTTTACAATGTCCTCATATAATGTTGTTTCTGAATTATAATTAATTTCATTATTAGTAATAGCAATATTTTGTTGAGTATCTTCCAAAATAGAACAAAAATCAACTGGTAACATAACATCATCATCTTCTTGACAATTGGATTTTCTATTGAAATTAAGTTGACTAATTTTTAATGAAAGTAATTTGGCCACTATTATGTTAAACTCGTGAACTGATGGATTTTTGCAATGACCTCCTTTAGCTCTAATATAAGAAAAACAATTTTCCAAAGGATCTTGATTAAAACGACTAGTAAGTATAAATGAAATATTTGGATTTTTGTTTGACATTTCTTGTGTTAAAGATAGGATTCCATTGGTTGTTTGAATTAGTCCATTTATACAAAATATATTATTACCTTTATATTTAATTTCCTTTAAATATACTATTAAATCTTGTAATTTTTCCCAAATGTGATTATTGATTTGTAGTCCACGTTTAAAAGGATTAGGATCCTTTAAAACTTTGCTATTTAGGCAATCGAAGTACGTATCAATCCTTTTTAAAAATTTTGCTGTAGAATTTGCGTCATCACATGTATTTTTTTGAAATTGTTTATTTTCGCTTGCAGATGAAATAGCAGCTGCAACACTATGACTTAATGTTTGTACTGCCAAGCTTACACGCATTTTTTCAAAATTTGTTGGCTCAATATGCGATGTGGTTAATTTAGTCATTTTTGTAACTTTTCCATATTCCAACTCAAAAATTTCTCTGATAACATCAAATTTTACTATTCCATCAGGTGTTTCAAAGTTAGCTTTTAACAATGCATTTCGTATAGATTTAATCAAATGAGGAACATCATACAATAAATAAATTTTTTTTTCATTATGGTGGAAGTATGGTTTATCAATTGATGCCTTGAAAACCGAATTAAAACACTTTCGGTTGTTGGGACCTTGATCACAAGTTATAGCTCTCACGTTGAACCCTATTTTAGATATTATATCTAGGTTTGCTTTTATTATTGTTGACAAATCTTCACCTTTTATAGAGCTTGTTACAAAATAATTTAAAATAAATTTCCAGTTTTTTAGTAATCCTCTCAACATAAAAACACATATTTGACTTCCTACTTGATTTGATCGCTTATATCCCAAGTCAACAACTCCATCTACGACATCTGCAGAAATATTGTAAGTTAAATTCTTTCTTATGGATACTTCATCAAAAATTAAAACACATTCTTTTTCATTATCGTTCATGCCTTTCATAGCATCTTCCAGAGCCTTATAAATACATACATTATTTCCTGGTTGGAGATTTTTCCATCTGAATAAAGATGAAGTACTAGGCAAATTTAATTTTAATGTGTCACGTAAAAATAAATATGTTGATGTAGATCTGTAAATAAAGATAAATACGTAAATTAGACTAATTAATATACATATTTATGTATAATATATAACATATTATAAGTTTAATAACTATACACACCTGTAATATATCCTTTGGGAAAATAGTTTTTCATCTTCTTTCCAAGAAGTACTTTTGCATCTTTTTTTTGTTAGTAACGTTTTGGAAAGAATTTTTTCATTTTCTGTTACATGCTGCAGTTTTTCGATTTCTACTTCCATTGATTTAAGATCTACCTCCTCGTTAGATTTTGTTCTAAGTATTTTTTTTTTTAATTTTTTTACTTCGTCTTTTAAATTCTTTATTTGAATTTTATTTTTCTTACATTTCTTAGACAAATTAATAATTTTTTTTTGATAAAATGTTGAATTTTTTATAGTTTTTTTGCAATGTTTGCAAAATGATGTTGGAGATTCAGAAGCACAATCATACTCAGAGCGTTTTCTTTTTCGAACTGGTGATCTGAAGTTATCCATATCTTCATTTTCTGGATCATTATTTGGTGTATTTATTCTGTTTGCAGTATTATCCAAAAATAAATTTGGAATTGCACCATTTTTTAATTTTCTTACCCCTATTAAATCAGGTGAAAAATGTTTTTCACATAAAAATAATAAGGGAGAATCTGCAACAAACTCTTCACTAAATTTGCATGTTTGCACCCACAAACTAAATAGAGGGGAATCATAAGCTGGAAATTTAAACAATTTTAAGCTTGCAATATCCCTTTTAGATTTTCGGCAATGGGGCAAACTGCATTTATTCCCGGCTTTTAGAGATCTTTTACTCATTTTAGTATTTTTTTTTTAATTTTTATATTATGTTCTTCACAAGTTTATAATTGTTTTTCTTTTATTAATTGTCGTATCAACTAAGTAAATTCACTATTCACTAAACACAAATTTATTTTCACTATAATATATTTTTATTACTTTATATATTTTATGTCACTATATAACAAATATTTATAATTAATATAACTTTTATTTATTTCCACAAATACTTATTTATATATAATATATCACAAATATTTATAATCAATATCACTTTTTACTTAAATTTAAGGATTTAATGCAAGGACTTTATATATAATTAGTTTTAATTTTTATTATGTTTTTTATTTGAAATATTACATAACGTTTTTTGAAGGCTTATAATAGAAACAGGTAGTGTGCATTTTCCTGTTCTTGTTTTTCTTAATATTAATAGATTTTTTTTAAATTTTGTTGGATTCCTAAAATTAATAGCTGCCCATAATTAATGGTTTCTCACAATTCTTGATCAATAGCCTAATAAAAGAAGTAATACCAAAACGTAATTAAGCCAGGATACGCTGCGTGAATGAAACGCCAAAGGAAGAAAGAGGTATATTTAATAATATCTTGGAAATTCGAGTCCAAGAATATTTAAACATTTGATTAATATTAAGGAAAGAATAATTACAAACTACCTACCTACCTGTTTTTTATTTTAAATTAAAAATAATAAAATTAAAAAATTTTAAACAATAAAGTTCTTATAATGTACCTAATAAATATTCAAATAAATTCAATTTATGATTAGGTAATTAATTAATATTAAAAAATTTCTAAATTATTATAGTAGGTATCAAAAAATTATGGCCATTACACTAATATATCGGCAATACAATCTACAAGAGGAAATATAGATAAAAAGACCTCACTTTATATTCTGGAATTAAAATCTGAAAAAGCTATAAGTGGACTGTTCGGAAAAAAAAATTAATTAATAAACATCTTTACACTGTGGATTGTAACCTAAAAATACAAGGAAATAATGAGATTTTTTTTCGACAACATCTATCAACTCTTCAGGCTAAATTGTACCACGAAGCAAAACAAATTAAATTATCTTGTAACCTGCAATATCTTAAAAATAGTGAAATTTTCTTACGTGCAAATCAAGCTAGTGAAGTATACAAAATTTTATCGTATAACGATATTAATTTTATTAAAACACTCTTAGTAAACAATAAATTAAAACTTCATAAATTAACATTTTTTACATCTTTATACATAATCTAATATATAAAGAAGAAAATTTGTTTGTTTATTTGTTTGTTTGTTTGTTTGTTTGTTTGTTTGTCCAGGATTCACGTGAAAACCACTGGTCCGATTGACACCAAATTTTAGAGGAATAATTTTGGGAGTCCGGGGGGTGACATAGGCTATGTCGCATTTTTATAAGTCAGCAGGTTGCGGCTCCAGAGCCGTTTTAAGCTTTTTCGTTTTTTTGATGTCGAGTCGAAACGGTTTGACCGATTCACTTGAAATTTTGCACGAATGTTCTTCTTATTACACGGAATTAATGGTATAAAACTGGTTGGAATAAATTAACCCCTTTCGGCCCGGCGGGCTTCCAAAAAATTTTGTGTTTCCGATTTGTGTCCAATTTTACAGGGTGGTTTTGCAGTCAAAAAGAGAGGCTGGCACAAATTTTTGTTGGGTTCGGTTAACCCGTTTGGGCACGAGGGCGCAATGAAGCTTTTTCAATGTTTTTGATGTCGAGCCGAAACAGTTTGACCGATTGACTTGAAATTTTGCACAAATGTTCCTCTTAGCAACCGCATTTAGTTGCATAAATTTGGTTGGAATAATTTAACCCATTTCGGCCTGGCGGGCTTCCAAAAAATTTTGTGTTTCCGATTTGTGTCCAATTTTACAAGGTGGTTTCGCAGTCGAAAATAAAGTCTGGTACAAATTTTTGTTGAGTTCGGTTAACCCGTTTGGGCACGAGAGTGCAAAGAAGCTTTTTCAATGTTTTTGATGTCGAGTCAAAACTGTTTGACCGATTGACTTGAAATTTTGCACAAATGTTCCTCTTAGCAACCGCATTTAGTTGTATAAATTTGGTTGGAAAAAATTAACCCATTTCGGCCTGGCGGACTTTCAAAAAATTTTGTGTTTTCGATTTGTGTCCAATTTTACAGGTTGATTTTGTAGTCTAAAAGAGAGGCTGCAAAAAGTTTTAGTTAAGTTCGATTAACCCATTTTCCACGACGATGATATGAAGTTTTCTATATATTTTATTTTCTTATACGATTAAAAGTATTTTATTGAAAATTTTGTACCAGCATTTTAATTAAAACCCACAGGGTTAATTTGGTTTTGACCTGTTTGTGCTTTTTGAACAAAGGTTCAATGAAATTTTCAGTTTTCTTCAAATGAAATCTAAAAATCAAAAAATTCAATTTTTTATATATAATGCTTAAATACATAGTATTTTAAAACAGTTTTTCCAAAAAATAAGCCTACATTTCTCTCATAAAATCATAAAAAAACGAGGAAGAGCGTATTACAACTTTCAGGTGAGTACTAAACAAAATATAAGTTGAAAAGCGAATTTTTAAACCTTTTCTAAACCATCGACTATATTTTATTCAAGCGTTGGCAATTCAAGAAAATCCCCTTTTGACCTATAGTCATTTTAATTCAGTTAACATTGTTCACCGGAAACCTACCATCCTCAACTATATCGTCAAGGAGCACCAAATTGTCAAGAAGCAGCATGTATAGAAAAATTAGAGATAATCGTTCAAATTGTTTTGCAAACTGTTTTTTAAAGTTTTTGTTTCGCAATCGATTAAAAGAACTCGACAAACCTTTTTTTTAAGTATTCCCCTAATTCAAAGAAGTTGTACCTATTTTCAAAAATTGGACGTAATTTACTTAAAAATTTTTTTTTGAATAATCGTCGGCAGGGGTTAACAACTTTCAAGTCTGTTAGTAAATTGAACTTCATTTTCAAAGAAGAACACATATACGAAATTTGAAGTTAATCTGTTAAATCATTTCTAATATATAGCAAAGCAACGAAAAAACCTATAAAAAGCTGTTGGGCCACGATGGGTTAACGGAACTCCACAAATATTTTTTTGTGGCATTTATAGGCAAAGTAGTATCTCAAAAAATTGGCTGAAACTTGCTTTTTTACAATTTTCAAGCTTCCGGGCAACGCCGGGTAAATCTGCTAGTAATACATATGTATAATTTTTCTTTTATATTCTGTAGCTATTAATTTATTACTAAATATAACAAATTTCATATTGCAAGAATTAACACTTAGTTGTACATTAAACTTAAATATTAATGCTAGATTAAATTATATTTCTCTTTTAAATTTTATAATTTATTTACTATATTTACAATTTTTTTTCAATTTTCTATATTTACAATATTTACAATTTCAATTAACACTTTTTTACAATACTCGTATAAGATTAATTTTTTACTTTGGTCAAAACAAAACATTTTCATCACAAACAAAAAACAAAAACTAATTAAATATAAAATTTATGACAGTTGTACAGACTATTTAATATTCGATGGTCTCCATTTAATGTGGTATAATATTGTTTTATGTTCTACTTTAATTTCTCTATATACGTGCTTCTTCTAAACTGCATAAGAGTAATAATTTATTTAGACTATTAATTTCTCATAAGATCAATTTTTTCAAACAAAATAAAACTAATTAAACATAAATTTTGTAACAGTTATGCAGACGCAGACCAGTTAATATGCAGATGTCTCTTTTAAATTTATTTTTGTATATTGTTTTTATATTTTATTTTAATTACTTACTTCTCATCTGGTTGAATGTAATTAACTGTTTAGTCCATTTAATATTATCTACTTATTAAATCTATGATATTATTAATGTTGCTAGTTTTATTTATTATACATAAATCTTTCCCGTTTATGTAAATGGATAGTGGTGATAATGATAGCCTAACAATTGATGACTATTTAAGTATCAAACATTTTACAGATATTGATAACCACGCAGTTAAAACTTTATACAAAAATAATATTCTGTACTTAAATACACAAAGTTTAAGAAATAAACTAACAGATTTAGAACTATTAGTTCGTTCATACAAATGTAGTAAGTTTATGAAAATATGAATGTACACACAGTTTTATTAATGTAAGTTTAAATTAAAGAAATGTCAAAATATGTAAATATGAATGTACCCACAGTTTTTACTAATGTCAATTTAAAAAATTAAAGAAATGTCAAAAATAATGTACATGTGAGTGAATTGATTATTATTCAGTCGCTCGCCGAACTAAATGGATATAAAGCTTCCTAAAAACAAATAAAAATAAAGTTTCTGTAAAAAAATAATATTACTATAAAATGGATAAAAAGCTTCCTAAAAACAAATAAAAATAAAGTTTCTGTAAAAAAAAAAATAAAATTACTATAAAATCAGAAGTGGGATATCTCCAAAAAAAAAAAAATTTTTTTAAAATTGGAATTGCACCTAAAAAAAATTAAAAAAAAAAAAAAACAGTTAAGACGCCACAAATTCAAATTCATAAGAATTTTAAATATATAAATAAAAAAAAAAAGAACAATTAAAAAATAAATTTAAAAAAAAAAAATCGAATTTTAATTGTGTTGTTTAATTCTATTATTTTTAAAATAAGAAATTTTATATTAAAGTTACTATAAAATATGGAGGAAATTAAACAAAATATGATGAAGAAAACAAAAAAAACATTTAGCCCTTTGTAAAGAAAGCGGCTTGAAATGTTCTGGTGACAAAAATAGTTTAGTTTACCGAATATTAAGATCAAAATTATCGGAACATGAAAACGGAAATATAAGTTTAGACAATTCTGTAATGGTTGGAATTAATGCATCAATTATTCAAGAAGAAAATATAGTTAGTGAGAGGGAAGAAGAAAATGTTGGCGTCATTGCCATGCTACGTAATAAAATAAAGATATTACGCAATGAAAAGGAAACCTTAATTAAAGAAAAAGAGCTTTTATTAAGATCGTCAGAATCACAAATTAATGTTCAGCCACCAGCAGTATTGTCAAATTTTAATTCTAATAACATTGATGGTTTATTATACGATTTTAGTTCAAACAATGACGATTATTTCATTTGGTCTGAGCATGTTAAGGTATGTAAAAACACGTATACCATAGACGACCAGACTATGAAATTATATATTAAAAAATTAAAGGGTCGAGCTCTTAGATGGTTCTACTCTAAACCCGAACATTTAGTTATGTCTTTTTCAGAATTATTGAATCGAATGGAAAAAATGTTCGGTTGCCGTCTTCAAAAGGTAGAATTGAGACGAAAATTTGAAAATAGATTATGGAGAAATAATTAACCATTTTCTGATTATTACCATGAAAAAATTATTTTATCTGGTTCGTTAGGAATTTAGGAGCAAGAACTATGTGATTTCATTATAGAAGGAATGAACAACACTTCTCTACAAAATCAAGCAAAAATGATGCAGTTTATTAATTCAGAAGATATTTTGATGTCATTTTCATCAATTACAAAAAATAATCGATTTACTATTTATAAAAGTCATGCAGATCAAAATGTAAAAAAGGAAAATAAAACCAAAAATTTTAAGTTATTCACAGTAAAGAGACGATAAGATTGCAGTCAGATGTTATAATTGCAACGAGTTAGGTCATGGGTTACGTCAATGCAAGAAGCCAGCTAGATTTAAAGGTTCATGTTTTAAGTGTGGCAAAATGGGACATTTCGCGCCTAATTATCCGGAAAAATGACTAACACACAACAATTTATTCAACATTACTCCCAGACAATCAAAAAATTCAAATTTATTCAACATTACTCCCAGAAAATCATAAAATTATTCAAATTTATTCAACATTACTCCCAGACAATCAAAGAATTATTCAAATTTATTCAACATTACTCCCAGAAAATCAAAAAATTATTCAAATTTATTCAACATTACTCCCAGACAATCAAAAAGTTATTCAAATTTATTCAACATTACTCCCAGCAATCAAAAAATTATTAAAATTTATTCAACATTACTCCCAGACAATCAAAAAATTATTCAAATTTATTCAACATTACTCCCAGACGATCAAAAAATTATTCAAATTTATTCAACATTACTCCCAGACGATCAAAAAATTATTAATATTTATTCAATATTACTCCAAAACAAACACATCACTCAAGCAACGAATTATGCAATAATGAAATTACTCCAATCAATGAATTTATGAAGATCACCATCATCAGTGAAAATAATAAAAAATTAATCAACAATGTAAAAGCATTAATGGACACTGGTAGTGCTACAACAATCATATCAGAAACCATTATCACTGATTATTCAAAAAATAACAACAATCAACAATTTTATGGAATTAATAATAGTAAGTTAACTATTTTTGGTCAATGTAATATTTTTGTAAAATTATTTAACAAAATATATAAAATTAATGTAAATGTAGTTCCAAAGGCTACAATGCCTTATGATATGGTACTAGGTAGGGACTTTATGAAAATTTCGAATTTTAAATAGTAGATTTAGACAAAATCAGCAGTTCAAAAAAATCAAATTTAATAGATGATGAAATTAAATTATTCTCTTCAATTAATTATTTAGACGATTCTGAAATTAATAATCCAAATTT
The DNA here is from genome assembly GCA_963082915.1 of Dolichopus griseipennis. NCBI lineage: Eukaryota > Metazoa > Arthropoda > Insecta > Diptera > Dolichopodidae > Dolichopus > Dolichopus griseipennis. The sequence goes on from OY720441.1 coordinate 292,244,478, forward strand.
AAATATTAATGAAAATGTCAGTAAGAAATTTATTAAAGAATTTTATTCAATTGTTAATCACTACTATTCAAATTATTCCATAAGTTAAACAAGAAATGTCAATTTAGATTATGAAATGAAAATTATTCTCAATAAGAATGAACCATTTCATTTTCTACCCCGACGTTTATCGTTTTATGAAAAAGAGAAGTTACAAGAAATTTTAAACGACTTATTAAATAGAAATGTTATTCGACCTAGCGAATCACCTTATTGTTCGCCAATCGTTTTAATCAAGAAAAAAATAATGAATTTAGACTATGTATTGACTATAGGTCATTAAATAAACTTACTGTGAGGGATAACTTTCCCATACCCATAATGGAAGATCAAATTATTAAATTAATTATTTAACGAACGGATTCCAACATGTTCCTATGCACCAAGATTCAATTAAATATACATTACTCCGTTGGGTCAGTTTGAGTATTTGAAAATGCCTTTCGGCCTAAAAAATGCTCCGGCTGTCTTTCAACGTTATATTACTCAAATTTTTAAAAATATGATCTAAGAAGAGAAAGTTATCATTTATTTTGACGATATATTAATTGCTACCGAATCCATTGAAGAACATTTAAAAATTTTAAAAGAAACTTTTATTCTTATTAAAGAAAATAATTTAGAAGGTAATTTAAATAAATGTAAATTTTTTCAGGAATGTATCGATTATTTAGGATATTCTGTTAGTTATGATGGAATAAAACCAACAAAGTCAGGAATAGAAGCAGTTGAGAAATTTCCTATTCCGATGAATTCTAAACACATCCATAGTTTTATAGGATTATGTTCCTATTTTCGAAAATTTATACCACAATTCTCAATAATCGCTAAGCCTCTTTATGACCTCATTCGCAAAGATGTTAAATTCCAATTTAAAGAAAGGAAATTAAAACTTTCGAAACATTAAGAAATTATTTAACTAGTTCACCTATTTTATCAATTTATAATCCTAACGCTGAAACAGAATTGCACACGGATGCAAGCTCTCAAGGTTTCGGGGCAATGCTTTTACAGCGTCAAGCTGATAAAAAATTCCATCCTATCTTTTATTATTCTAAAAGAACTAGTGATATAGAAAGCAAATATCATAGTTTCGAATTAGAAACCTTAGCAATTATTTATGCCTTACAAAGATTTCGTGTATATCTACAAGGGATTAAATTTAAGATTGTCACGGATTGTAATGCACTTACTCTTACCCTTAACAAAAAAGAAATTAATAGCAGAATAGCTAGATGGGCTCTAGAATTACAAAATTATGATTATTCTCTAGAACATCGTAAAGCAAATAGAATGACTCATGCTGATGCACTGAGCAAGTCTACAAATATTTTAGTTTTGGAGGCAAATACTTTTGAGCAAACTTTATCAATTGCACAAAACAAAGACCCTACTATTCAAAAAATTAAAAGAAACTTAGAACATCTTGAGGATAGTTTCTATGAAATGAGAAACGGGTTAATTTATAGGAAAAGTAGCAATAGATTATTATTTTATGTACCTAAAACAACGGTGCAACCGACTTAGAAATACTCTACACCTATTTGGTTCAAATTTAAGGACATATCCATAAGTCATTTTAACACCATAAAAGCTGTTATTAATTTGATCGTAAGACATAGCTAACCAAATTAACTTTATAATACTAAAAACATTTTCTAATTACACTATCTATTAAAAAATATTACAAAATCTTACTAATTTATCTATTTAAAAATGTTAAAAAACAAAAAAACTTGAAATAAATGAAAATATATTTATTCCAATTCAATTACAAAATGAAAAAATCCTATTTATTAAATTTTGTGATAAAAAGATAATCAAAGCATAATATATTTAATAATCCAAATTTTTAAAAATTGCAATTATTTTAAATGGTTAGTTTATATACCTAATAGAAAAGCTTATAAACGACAAATATGCAATAAATGTACTTCTAAAATACAATTACAAATTTTGAACTTTTCATATAATTCATTTAAATATTCAAATAAATTTTACATAAATGCAGCAAGTACCTTTGAACATAGCTGAACCACTACAATTTAGTCTAGATTTCGGAGACACATAGGACATAGGAAATATATTCTTTGGCTTTGAAATTAAACTCGACCAGAACCAATTCGCATGGTACTTTCATTACTAGTAACCTAGATTTTAAATTTCATCAAAATACCGGCATTATATTTTGAGTTATGGTGTTTTTAAGATATATGTTTTTTAGTCCTTGAACTTGTCAAGGGTTCCAGAACCCGAAACCATGGTACGATTTCGCCCATATGCAGTCCCGTCATACTTTCAATACTAGTTAACCCTTGTATACAATTGGAACGTTCTATCTTAATTTTAAGTTACTAGTTTTATTAATTTCGATGATAAGCTTTTACACATTTGGGGGTCTAAGAGAGGTCCTGAACCACCACTCCAAATGATCCCAAATTAGGGGGGCACGGAAGAAATAGTAAAGAACACCCTGGGCCAAATTTGAAGCTTCTAGATTTGTTTCAAGTTACTATTTTTATTAATTTCGAAAATGTGCTTTAAGGTCCTCGGAACTGAGTGGCTGGTCCCCGACCCACTAGTCCAATGGGGCCCAAATTTCAAAGACACTTACGCAATAGGAAGGGACACCCTGATACCAAATTTGGAGGTTATATCTTCATTGGTTTCGGAATTACGCTAGTTTGGCCTAAATTAGATCAAAAAGTTCTCAGTTCCGAACCCATTGTCCAATCCTCACCGTACGTAATCACCGCCGTAGTTTCATTACCAATAACCTACAGCACAAATTTCATGAAAATAGACTCATTAGTTGTTGAGCTATCGTGATTTTTAATATATGTTCGTTATCCCTGACACCGACTAAAAGGTCCAGAATCCGAACCCATGGGCTGATTTCGCCCTTATACAGCCCGCGCTTTACTTATAGTACTAGTTAACCCTTGTACACAATTTGAACGGTCTATCTTAATTTTAAGTAACTATTTTTAGTAATTTCGATTATAAGCTTTTAAAACTTGGGAGGTCTGAGAGGGGTACTGAACCACCTCTCCAATTGATCCCAAATTAGGGGAACACGCAAGAGATAGTAAAGAACACCCCTGTGGCAAATTGGAAGCTTCTACATTTTTTCAAGTTGTTATCTTTATTAATTTTAAAGATATGCTTTATGGTCTTCGGAAATGTGTGGCTGGTCCCCGACCCACTACTCCAATGGGGCCCAAATTCCCAAGACACTTAGGAAATAGGAAGGGACACCCTGATACCAAATTTGGGGGTTCCATCTTCATTGGTTTCGGAATTATGCTCGTTTGGCCTAAATTCGATCAAAAAGTTCTAGGTTCCGAACCCATGGTCCAATCCCGACCTTACACAATCCCCGAAGTAGTTTCATTACTAGTAACCTACAGCACAAATTTGATGAAGATAGCGTCATTAGTTGTTGAGTTATCGTGATTTTTTATATATGTTCGTTAGCCCTTCGATCGATTAAAAGGTCCAAAATCCGAACCCATGGGCCGATTTCGCCCATATGCAATCCCCGCCGTACTTTCAGTCCTAGTAACCTACAGTTAAAATTTCATCAAGATAGCTCCATTATTTTTTGAGTTATCGTGCCTACGGACGGACGGACGGACGGACGGACGGACGGACATGGCTATATCGACTAAGGCGGTCACGCTGATCACAAATATATATACTTTTCCATATCTAGCTCGCTTCCTTTAGGTGGTTACAAACACCATACCAAAGTTAATATACCCCTTTACCTATTCTATAGGTGTAGGGTATAATAATAGGTATGTAGTTACAGATATAGAAAATTTCCAAGTCAGTCAAATTCCTTATAATATAGTTATAGAAAGTAAACATATGGTATCATATCAAAATAGCAAAAATAATTTGCGGAAAAAAAAAACATTTCAATAAAAGCATATATCATAAAAAGTAAAGAAATCTAAATACTATTTAATTTCAGATAATTTTTTTTTAGTTTTAAAACAATGTAAATATTGTAAATATTTTTTTAAACGAACAGTAAAATGTTTGTATGTACATATTTATTGGAATTATATTGAAATAGTAAAATAATGTTAATTTGTGAACATTTTTGTTTTCTTCCGTTTATTGAATAAAAAAAAGTAGAGAAGAACCAGATCACAATTGAATTATTCTTAAGAAATTGTTGAATTTGCTTGATGTTAATTAATCTTAATTACTGAAGTATAATATACAAAAAAAAAAAAAACAAACAAAAAATCGAGGACAATTAATTGTCAGGTTGGTCGAGTTGTAGTAAGTTTATGAAAATATGAATGTACCCACAGTTTTATTAATGTAAGTTTAAATTAAAGAAATGTCAAAATATGTAAATAAGAATGTACCCACAGTTTTTACTAATGTCAATTTAAAAAATTAAAGAAATGTCAAAAATAATGTACATGTGAGTGAATTGATTATTATTCAGTCGCTCGCCGAACTAATTGGATATAAAACTTCCTAAAAACAAATAAAAATAAAGTTTCTGTAAAAAAATAAAATAAAATTACTATAAAATGGATATAAAGCTTCCTAAAAACAAATAAAATAAAGTTTGTGTAAAAATAAAAATAAAATTACTATACAAATGCGATATCCACATGGTTGTTTTATCAGAAATTTGGATAAATAAATCAGAAAACCAATTTTTCAATTTGCCTGGTTATACAGCTTACTTTTCAAATCGCGGTAACTCATACGGAGGAGTTGCCACATACGTAAATGAGGACTTAAGTAGTACTCTGAAATTAAGAAGAAGAATTTAGTAATTCGAACATTTTAATTGTTAAATCAAAATTATTAAAATTTGACTTAATTATTATCGCAGTGTATAAAGCTCATGAAACGAATAACAGAGATTATTCACAAATTAGATGACTACACTACTTTATATATAAAGTCACTAATTTGTGTAACTTTACTTACTTACTTACTTTATCGGCATAACAAAATAATATTTTGAGCCGAGTCCAAAGCCTTCCTCCATTGGCTTCTGTCTTGCGCAGCTTCTCTCCAACTTCCAACAATATTCAGCATTATTACGTCTGACTGAACACCGTCTTTCCATCGAAGATGTGGTCGCCCTCTTCTGCGTCTACCCTCCGGATTGGAGTCAAAAGCTTTTGCTGGAGCATCATCGGTCATTCTTACTACATGACCTAACCAGCGCAATCGTTGGATTTTAATCCAGGTTACGAGATCAGTTTCGTCATATAGCTCATACAGCTCGCGATTTTGTCGTTGTCTCCAAACTCCATTGATGTTAATCGGACCAAAAATTTTACGTAGAATCTTCCTTTCAAAAGACCCTTTCAGATTTTCATCGTAGTTGGATATGGTCGATGATTCTGCACCATATGTCAGAACTGGTACGATGAGTGTTCTGTACAGTGTGATCTTTGTCTTTCTACTCAGGGTTTTTGACCTCATGTGCTTGCTTATCCCAAAGTAACAACGGTTGGCTAGCACTATTCTACGCTTAATTTCCAGGCTGGTGTTGCTGCCTTCTGTGTTCATTTGACAACCGAGATATACAAAATCTTTCACCACCTCAAAGTTGTATTCACCAACCGTAACATTCTGACCTACACGGCGACGGAGGGCGTCGTTGTTTGTTGCCACCATGTATACCGTCTTTTTCTCGTTCACTTCTAGGCCTAACCTTCTTGCACTCTCCTCAATAGCAACAAAGGCTTCGCAGGTATCCCTTTGTGATTTGCCGATTATATCTAGGTCGTCTGCGTATCCGAGCAGCTGGGTTGATTTAAAATAAATTGTGCCTCTGGTTTCAACGCCAGAGTCGCGCACCACTTTCTCAAGTGCGATGTTAAATAGATCACACGAGAGCGCGTCTCCTTGTCTAAAGCCTCGCTGCGTTCGAAAAATTCCAGATAGGTTGTTTTCTACTCTGACTGCGCATAATGTACAAGCTATGGTCATCCTGCAGAGATTGACGAGTTTAGCAGGAAAACCTAATTCCACCATTGCTTGTAGCAGCTCGTCTCTCCCTATTGAATCATACGCAGCCTTGAAATCAATGAACAGATGATGTGTACTGACATTGAATTCATTGCACTTTTCTAGAATCTGTCTTAGCGTGAAGATCTGGTCAGTTGTTGATTTACCAGGTCTGAAGCCGCACTGGTATCGACCGATGTTATAATCCATATGCGGCTTCATTCGCGTGCAGATTATACTCGACAGAATCTTATACGCCACATTTAAGAGACTTATTCCTCGGTAGTTTGAGCATTCTAACCGGTTACCTTTCTTAAATCTGGGTATAATTATGCTGGTATTCCACTCATTGGGCATACTTTCTGTAGTCCAGATTACGGTCATGATTTGGTGTATGCACCTTATCAAATCATCTCCTGCTGCTTTAAATAGTTCGGCAGCTATGCCATCTATTCCCGGCGACTTGTTGTTTTTTAAGCGCCCGATGGCCGTGTGAACTTCTTCCAAGGTGGGCGGTGGTTCATCGTCTTGGATATTGAGTGGTGCATAATTATGAGTAGATGGTGCGGTGTTCACTGATGTTATGCCGCCGTTTAGTTGGTCTTTAAAGTATTCAGACCATCTACAAAGAATACCATCGTTGTCGGTAATAAGGTTCCCTTCTTTATCTTTACAAGCGATTGTCCTGGGCTTAAAACCTTTTGTCTGTGAGACTTTTTTGTACATTTTTCGGACCTCGTTTCTGTCTCTCATCCCTTCTAATTCTGAGAACTGCTTGTCTTCATAAGCTCTTTTCTTTTTCCATATGAGTTTCCTCTGTTCAGTTCTTAGCCGCTTGTAATCCTTATGGTGAGGTCGTGGGCACTGTGGCTGCCGATTGTATTTCCAAATGTTTTCTCCTTCCCAATCTTTGCATTAAAATCCCCTATAACAATTTTAATATCATGACGTGGACAATCATCATAGGCTTTCTCCAGCTGAATCTTTGTTACGTCATCAGATTCTTCGGTAGGAGCATGGCCACAGATAACGCTAATATTGAAGAATTTCGCTCTGATTCGGATGGAACATAGGCGCTCGTTAACGGGTTTCCAACCTATGATTTTGTCTTTCAACTTTGGTCCCACTGCAAAGCCACATTCAAACTTTCGAGTTTTTTGCTGACAGCTACAATAAATTGCGTAGTTCTTCCTTTGATATTCTTTTGCGCCCTTTCCTGTCCAGTTTAGTTCTTGTAATGCGGTTAGGTCAGAGTTGTATTTGCCGAGTTGGTTTATTAGTTCGTATGTTGCACCTGGAGCAGATAGTGAACGAACATTCCAAGTGCACACTTTTAAATCGTGGTCCTTATTTCGTTTGCCAGGGTCGTTGCCAGTAAATCCTCCGGTTTTTTTCCTTGAACTTTTCCTAATATTTTTGGTTTTTATGGATCAGGTTATTAGCCTAACGCCAACTTCTGTTTGTGGGCTGCACTAGTATTGGAGGTACCCATTTTATAGTGCTAGAATTTTTCTCGTCATCAGCACTCGCATCTATCAGTTTAGCAAGTCAGTCCGGGTGAACATGACTAGGTCCCAGTGGTTACCGGCTTGGAGGTAAGATAGACACAATTGGTGGGTACACACAGTTACAACTCTGGATATCGCCACATGACACCGATCAGAGCCTACCCTGTGTATAGACCACCCAACCACCCTGTAACTTTAACCTTAATATAATAGATTTTAGGAGTTTAGATATCAAAAATTATACAAACACACTTCTCAGCAATGGGTATATTATATGTAATAAAGAAAGTGAAAAGTACGCAACCAGATTTGGAAATAGTTCCAAAACGGTAATAGATCATTTTATTACAGATTTAACTAATACCATAAAGTAACTATATACATAGAGTATTCACGTAGAACAAAAAAGGTTTTTTATTTCGTAAAATCAACTTGATCGTATTTTAGTTTATTTTTATTGTTAATTTTTTTTTATTTTTTTGTTTGTATGTCAACAGATGTGTGTACATTTGTATATATTTCTTCTCTTTTTGTTTTTTTTTTTTATGTATATATTAATATGATGTATCATCGCTGTATCATGTATGTATGCAATTTGTGTATATTTTGATTATAAAATAAAAAAATATTGATAGAAAAAGAAGAATGAAATTTTACTAGCATTATTTACTTATTCCAAATCTTTCAAATCTTTAGAAAATAATTCCATAAATTGTCTTCCAATGTACCTATGCATTTTAAATTTTTGCCGGGTGAAATATATTATGGAAAAGTACTCGTATATAAATAGGCTCCTAAAATTTATATTCCACTCGGCATAAAAAACCCTTTAGCTATGTAAATACACATTATAAAATATACATATGTATTATGCGATGCCTTTTGTTCTGCCGGAACCATAACCACTAATTCCATCCAGTGCACTATTATGGTATAGGTCCCTTCTAATGGCTATTTCATCGAATACAAATACAGTTTCCCTTTCAATTAAATCTTTTTCTGAGAATATAATGCCATACTCATTTATATTTAAGACCTATATTTAAATGTTTGATGGGGATCCATATATTAAGGGAACTAAAATGGGGCAAATTAAGCTTTACTCCATTTGTCAAAAATTTTTAACTTTTTGGTGAATTAAAATGAATATTTAATGGTACGTTTTGTTGACCTTCGAACCATTTACTACTTCTAAAATTCATTTTTAAAAATGTTTTGGCTTCGTTACTCAATTGAAACTGCCGATTAATAATGCTACATAAAGATAAATCGTGTTTTTCTTTTTTCAATTTTTGCTTTAACTTTTTATTTTGATTTTTTAAGTAAATAATGTTTTTTTCTAAATTAAATTTTGTTTCTTAAAAAAGCTAACCATTTATGAGCTGTCGAATAGTTTTTTAAATAAAAATCTGCATTCTTCAGAAATTTTAAAAAATGCCTGCAAAAACAGCTTTTTTCGTCTGACGAGACTGTTTGAAAATTTTCAAAAAGTACATTAAAATTTCTTACATTTTTGATAGAAAAGCATTTAGTGCTTGAATAATTATTATTTATTTTCAAATATTCTCTGTTTTTTAAACAAAAAAAAATAGTCCAAATTGTATAAAGAAATACATATATACGAAATACCCAAATGTACATACATATTACATACATCGATTAACATACAAATTGAAAAAACAACAATAAAAATATTAAATAAAAGTTTTTAAAAAGAAATCGTCCAACTGGATTAGCAAATATAAACAAATGTACATACATCGATTGACATACAAACAAAATAAAAATAAAGTAAAGAAATAATCTCAATTTGATTTTACTATGTATACCAGAAATACGGTAATCTTTTTACGAAATATACCAAATACGATATTAGGATGATTTCAAATCAACAAAATTGACTAACATTTTTTGTTCTAGATGAATTCTCTATATATATGATTGCTTTATGCTAATACCCAATAATTCTTTCATATTCTTAGTACAAAACTTTCTGAACATCAGTTATTTTTCATAAGTATGAACAGACATCTCGTAAAAGATCCAGTAAATGTAATAAAACAGTATTAAATTATGATAAATTAGCTAATGATGAAATTTGGGGTAGACTTGACTCAATAAATAATTTTGACAAACGTAATTCAAAAATAGACTCAAACATTTGCAGCTAAAAGTCATATAGAAAGTAAAAATAGAAATTATGGATGACAGATGAAATTAAGGAGACAATGAAAATTAGAGACTCTTTTTATATATATTCAAAAAAATATCCTGAATTCACAAACACTTCACAACATTATACTACTTATATAAACAAAGTAAAAATTTTAGTTTCCGATGCAAAAAAAAAAATTTGTGTTTGAAGAATTATCTCGAGACACACAATACAGTAGGAATTTATGGAATGTGTATAAAAAGTTTATTTTCATTCAAGTTTACGTTCAATAATAAAGTATCTTCCAAATCAGAAACTGTGGCAATATAAACATTAATAATGATTTTGAAATAGCCGAAACAATGAACGACTACTTCGTTAATGTGACAAATTAATAAAATGTCTCTGGAGATCCATTAGATAATGATTATTTAAGTCAATTTGAACACATTATCTACCATCCCTTCGTACAAACATCTACGAATATCGAAGAAGTTCATACAACAATAGAAAAATTAAGAGCAACAGCTGCAACTGGCTATGTTTCAATTTCAGCAAAATTTATAAAAAAATTTTGTTCACAATTAGAACCATTATTAGTTAAATTTATTAACTCAACTTTTTAAACTTACACCCTTCCGGAATCGCTTAAAACTTCAATAGTTAAACCTATCTTTAAAAATGGTGATAAATCATATGCATCAAATACCGAATATTTGTTTTCGGTCATCAACGTAATAAAACGTAAGTAGTTAATAAATAGTATTTAGTTTGTGAATCATTAATATTTAAGCGAAATATTAAGATATATATAATTGTTTTCATTCAAAATTTTTAACACCTAGAACCTGAACTTTTAGAAAGAGGATGGAATCAGAAATGAACTCACGTTTCACAAATGGGGCAACGGTTCATATAAATATATATGTAATGGTTTGAGCTTTAACTAAATGAATAGATTAGTTAGAAGTTAGAATTTTAGGTAAAAGAAAAAAAAGAAAAACGATAATAATTTATAAATTTAGAATTTCAATATGTTAAAGAAGAAATTTTAAATTTGTTTAATTTAAGATCCGGTGTACGTAGCGAAATAATTCATTACAAGCAAAGTAGTTATAACTTTTAGGTATCGCTAACCAAACGCCAAGAACTGATTCCTTTATACATATATGACCACTTCCAGCTCATCTGGTGCTACATTAGAATTGTTTAAGGAGATCGGGCAGCTTTAAGTTTTTCAGGTGTTAACCTCAACTCTATCAGTTTACCCTGTAATTCTATTAGTTGTTTTAGCTAATTCGTTCAAAATCTTTGTCACCTTTTTTGGGAATCGGCGAATTATGGGCAAATTTCCATTGACTGGAATATCTACGAGTCTAAAATAATTGGAAAGGCAATATGTTTAAGACCAACCGCAGCAAGTTCTATTGTTCGCAGTAGAACATAATATGTAAAGGTTCATATACTTACGAAAGTATTAGTGGTATTGTGAATTCTTGTATTTTCATAATTTTTACAACTTTTTGTAATCAGTTTTTAAAAATAATATGAAAAAATGTTTTAAAATATAGAGAATGAAAGAAGTGCAACAAATAAATTTCTAATACAGGCATAAAAAAAAAATTAAAAAAAAGACTAACAATAGATTAATATTGTAAGCTGCGCTTTGTAATTCTGTAAATAAATTAAATAACTGAACAATAAAAAATCCGCTTAACAATTAATTTTATTGATTCCAATCTTTTATAATTTAAATTAAAATTATAAACTTATTTCATAAAGCTACTAATACTAATGTATTTTTAATCTTATATTTGGTATTAATACCTTTTCTTACATTTAGTTTATTAACCTGCAAATGGAATGAGGATTTGTATATTATATATTTTGTTGTTGTTATCTGGTTTGAAATACATATCCAATTATAAATGGAATATTATTTGGAATACAATGTATTTTTATTTTGTTTTATTTGTGCTGATTAATCATATTCAATGCATATGCTGATTGAACATAATTAATCGGTTTAACTTCAAATTAGTTTCATACATATTTTATATTTTATTTATTCAACTAGTAAAAAAGGTATAATTTAAATTTTTCTTTTTATGTATATATATTCTTTTTTCTCCTACTATTGCGCTACTGAGTTAATAAAAATAAAATTCGTTACCTAAAGAACATTAAGTTAACATTAAAATAGTTTGTTTTAGTTCTGTAAGTAATAATAAAATAAAAATATACATACTGAAATGTAAAAAATAGCTTTATACGTTTTTTTTATAATTTTCTGTATCTACCTTTTAACAGATTTGTTATACCTTTTGATTTCTTTCCCCTTATAAAAAATAGCAACTACATATTTTAGTTAGTTATTAGTTCTGTAAGTGAAATTAAAATAAAAGTATACATACTGAAATGTAAAAAATAGCTTTATATGTTTTTATTATAATTTTCTGTATCTATTTTCTGTTTTTATTATAATTTTCTGTATCTACCTCTAACAGATTTCTTATACGTTTTGATTTTTTTTTCTTTCTGTTCCGAATTTACATTTAATCAGTTTCATTTTTTCTTTCTCCTATGTATCTGGAAATGAGATGGATTCTGCCAGCAGATTTAAGTACGTTGATAACAGTTAACATGTTGGTCAGTTTATTGGTACGCACTTGTCGTAGGAGTAATCAGCTGTTAAACACATTTTCATTTTTTATAATTTTTAACTTCCTTTTCTCTTCTCGAAAAAACCGTGGCCGTGGACGAAGTTAATTAAAAAGTGGAAAGTAAAATTTGTTAAAAGAATAATTTATAACTAAAAGAATTAATTAAAGTTATTATTAAAATACATAATTTTAAATTAAACTAAAAGAATTATTTATAAAAGAATCATTTACTTAAATATATCATTTTTATCATAATTTAATAATCATTAATCATTAATTTTATTTTTTATATAAACTATAAAACTATTACTAATATTAATTGTTATATATTTCACATTTTAAAACTATTAAAATAATCATCATTAATTTAATGTGTTATTAATTCAAATACAAAGGCTATTTTAAAATCAAAGGGTAAAAACATATAAAATCATTTATAATTACAAACATCTTTACAAAAAAAGTAAAGAGTTGGAAGTATTTGTAATTAGAAGTATGTTACATGTGTAAATAATACTTTACATAACATAGGGCACGCTAATCAGCAGCAGTTTTTCTTTTATTATATTAGAAGTGGTGGGTCAATATATTAATATTGAATTACTTAAGTACATTTGTACTAAATGTTTGACCACCTATACCGTTATAGTTCCTATTATTCCATTTACAGTTTATTCACCTATAATATATATTTATATATATATTACATCTTCTCCAAAAGAAAAGGGAAGAGAAAAAAAAATAGTTAACTAAACTGTATATTTCTTTTTGTTTACAAACTAATTTTCTTTTTTGGTTTTTTTTTTATTTCCTCTCTTTTTCTTTTCATTTAATTTTAATACTTTGAAATTTTTTTTATACCCGTGATTATTAGGTCAAAGGGTATAATAAATTTGCCATTACGTTTGTGACGCAGAGAAATAAGGGGGGTAGATATAGACTCAAGTGTATGGATCTGATCAGAATCGAAAAATAAATCGATTTAGTTATGTGTGTCCGTCCGTCCGCATGATAACTCAAAAACTAAAGGAGCTAGGACCTTGAAATTTTCGCGATTCGTTTTTTTGCAATTGCCGTCATCGCTATTATATGGGTTCGGGCACCTGCCATACAACTTCTAATTTTATATGAGCATTACTCTATACCTATGAAAGCTGGGTGTCTGAAATTTTGCCAAAAATAGTTTAGTGTAATGGTCAAAGTTACTGCAAAATTTGGTTGGTATACTGGAGAGGGTTCGAGTAGCTGCCATAGAACTACTTTTTTTATATGTGCATTACACTATACCTAAAAAAGGTGTATGTTTGAAATTTTGCCAAAAGTAATTAGCCGGATGATATCATGTATATGTTACGGTCACACGGGTATCCCAGAGTTGACACAGTCTACTCTACCACACTCTTCCTCGTTCAGTATATTATCATGAACGGGACAAAAACAAAATTTGTATGTTTTTAGTTCACTTTTTTTTTTTTGATTTGTAACTTAAGTCTATGTAAAAAAAAATTTATATTTGTATTAAAAAATTCCTATGGACTAGTTTATTATTATCTTATATACTTTTTTTTTCTGAGCGGCCGACTCATTTCTTATATTAATGTAAAGACTATTTAATTTGTAAATATAACTACCTTATTTTTGTGTACCGTTTCTACTTTTCCGAATTTTTAATTGTATATTTTAACCATTTACACTTGTTATTACAAATGGGTCATTATATAACGCGTCTAATTTATGTGCGTTTCCTTTTCTTAACAACACTCAATCCTCTGCCTTAAAGTCATACTCTTTAGTACTGTGGTAACAACATTTTTTGTTATTTTCTTTAGCTTTATACAATAAATACTATGCATTTTTATTCATGACTTGTTGATTGTACTTGAGTTCTTTACTGTAACTGTCAAAGTTGTATATTGGTTCAATTCCCGGTATTAACGGAGTTTTACCAAAAATTAACTCAAATGGTGCATTCTTTTCTTGAAAACTCGTATTTGGTATTCAGTTATGACAATACGTAAAGTATGGTAAGCAACTGTCCCAATAGTTTTTATTTTCAATTATATACCAAACTCTATCATTTCTTTCTATAGTTCCTAGTGTTTCATGGTGGTACGCTGTGGAACAGTTATGTTCGATATTTAACTGTGTTAGAACTTCTTTCATTACTTGATTTCTATAATCAGTTCCCGTATCTGTTAGAATACTTTTCATGGGTCCTTTGCAACTGTTTTGGCTTCTTTGTTCGAAATTGGTACTGTTATAAAAATTTAGTCAAGTCACACAAAACTGTTTCTGCGTATTGGTTGTTATTTATTGTCTTTGGTAATGGACCAACTAACTCCGCCGTAGCCGGTCCCAAGCCCGGTTGAGAAAGGAGGAGGGAAGAATAGTTGCAACCTGAATGGCCACATACATTGGCGTCTCAGGAAGTAGGAAAACGCTATATAATGCAGTATATAACTCGTAACATAGTTATGAGAACTTCAACGCATTATATGGCAAATTCTGAAGCAACTCTTCAAACCCAACGGCCCTCCAGTCTGGGGGTTGGCGTAAGGCTAACTACCTTACCCATAAAAACCAACAAACAGTTATGAATGACGAAAATGCCTCGGATATGAGAACGAATAGATTACACGGAAAACGACCATGGAACAACTATAAGGACAAAGATTTAAGAATTTGCTCCTGGAATGTAAGAACACTCTACACCCCAGGAGTATCTAACAATTTGGAAAAGGTTCTCGCGCAGTATAAAGCCGATATTACTGCGATACAGGAAATACGTTGGAAAGGAACCGGTACACTAAAAAAGCGAAAATGCGACATTTACTACAGCTGCCATGAAAAGCACAACATATTAGGATGCGGTTTTGTAGTGGGAGAAAGGTTGAGGTCGTTGGTCATTGACTTTACACCTGTCAATGAACGACTTGCAACCATCCGCATCAAAGGCAGATTTTACAACATCTCCATAATATGTGCGCATGCTCCTACCGACGAAGCAGAGGATGCAGACAAGGAAGAATATTACGATACCCTTGAGCGAACATACGCAGCCTGCCCCGAACACGATGCCAAGATTGTAATCGGAAATTTTAATGCTAAAGTCGGTAGAGAAGCAATACATGGAAAAATAATTGGTAATCATAGTCTCCACAACACCACCACAGACAATGGTTACCGATTAGTTAATTTTGCAGCTGCGCGTAACATGGTTATAAGTAGCACCAAATTTCCACATAAGAACATCCACAAAATAACCTGGCTATCCCCTGATGGTCGTACATCTAATCAGATTGACCATCTATTGATTGACGCACGACACTCAACATCCGTGCTAGATGTACGAACCTTCAGAGAGGCTAACATCGACTCTGATCATTATCTAATAGCGGCACAATTCAGAGCACGAATATCTAATGTGAGGAAGCTGCAGAACACACGATCACAAAAATTCCACATTAGAAGCCTACAATCGCCTGATATAGCCAGAGAATACAGCCAACAAATTAGCTCTAGACTCCAATCGGCACCTCCTTTGAATAATCCATCCATCGATGAACAATGGCAACATTGTTCTAACATTATCAAGGAGGTGGCTTCAAATACCATAGGTTTCGAACCAACACCAACCAGAAACCCTTGGTATGATGAAGAATGCTCAATTAAAACAGCACTCAAAAATGTAGCATACCGCAAGACCCTGCAGAGGAAAACCAGAGCGGCGCAGGAGGAGTACAGAGCTAAAAGACGAGATGAAAAGTACACCATTAGGCGAAAAAAAAAGGGTTTATGAAAAATCTCGTCTTGTGGACATTGAAACATGCAGAGACAGAGGCGAAGTGCGTAAGTTCTACAAACAAGCCAAGCAGTTGGCAGCTGGCTACAAACAACGTACACACGCGCTTAAAGACAGCATGGGAAATTTGGTAACCGATACGCGAGAGATATTGAAGACATGGAAACAACATTTCGAACAGTTGTTAAATGATGGGCATACAGAACACCAGAATAATGCACCAGTCACAATGATCAACGATGACGAAACACTACCACCGAGCCTAATGGAAGTTGATCAAGCCATTCAGAAACTGAAAAATAACAAAGCTGCTGGTTCAGATGGAATCCCAGCTGAGTTATTTAAGATAGCAGGAGAAGATTTGGTTAGGAGCATGCACCAAATCATCACCAGAGCCTGGATGGAAGAATGCATGCCCATTAGCACCATATGCCCCATCCACAAAAAGGGCGATGCCATGTCATGTGCCAACTATAGAGGAATATCTCTATTGAATGTCGCGTACAAGATCCTTTCCAACGTAATATGCGAACGACTGAAACCACATTGCAATAACATCATAGGCAACTACCAATGTGGTTTCCGTCCTGGTAAGTCTACCATCGACCAAATCTTCGCATTGAGGCAAATCCTGGAGAAGACCCATGAATTTCAAATCGATACACACCATCTTTTTATCGATTTTAAGGCAGCCTACGACAGTATCTATCGCCGGGAACTGTACATTGCAATGTCGGAATATAGCATACCATCCAAGCTTATCCGACTTTGCCAAGTAACATTGGAGAACACTAAATGTGCAGTTGCTATTGGAGGAAATATGTCGGAGCTCTTTCGCACATGCACCGGCTTCCGTCAAGGTGATGCACTGTCATGCGACTTCTTCAATTTAGTGCTCGAACAGATTATACGCCGCTCTGGTGTCAACACCGCTACGGAACGCTACGTCAGGCCCAGGACCTTCATGGTCTGTAGCGCCACCTAAGTAAGTAAGTAATGGACCAACTGTATCAATTACTACCACGTCGAAAGGTTTTTGAGGAGTTATTTTTATCATGTAAAAATAACAAAATAAATATTGAAAAATTATAATAATAATTGTAAAATTATATTCTTCTAAGTCTAATAATTAAAGTTTATATATTTATTATATAAAAAAAAAACACAATAAATACTTTATATGTTATATTTATTCCAATTAAAGTTTATATATTTATTATATAAAAAAAAACACAATAAATACTTTATATGTTATATTTATTTTAAAGTTTACTAAAAAAACTTCGCGGAACCCCAAACGTACTGGTATCTATTTTGTTTCTGAATAACTGACATTTTTACAACAGGTAATTAGGTGTTTTATAATATAATATCGCTGACTTTGCGTCTGCGATATTTTGTTGGAATGTTGGTTATTTCGTGAGAACGGAAATTGTAGTAGAATATGATATTCGCGAAACGTGTAATAATTTAATTATGATTTTTATAGTTTTAAGAATTTTATGTAACATTTTAATTAACTCGAAATATGATATTCGAGTGAATTAGAAATAATTATTTTCACATAAAATTCTTAAAAGAATTTAAGGAAAATAAATTTAACATTTATGTTATGTTATGTTTTACAGTAGTGTATCAACGTAACATTTATGTAATAGTATACAGTGGTGTAGTAGCTATAACTCCCCCACCGTTTGTCTGAGGCTCCGACGAAGATTTTTGTTTAGGTATTACAATCTTAAATTTATTTTTATTTTTGATTTTACAAAAAATAAAGATTACAATAATTATTAGTACAAAAATATTGATTGGTATAAATATACTTAATAGTAAATTATAAGTAGGATTTGTAATTTTTATTTCTTTAATTTCTTTTCTGTTATTTTCTATTTCTTTTAAATACAATTCTTCAAAATTAGTTAAGTTATATGTTTCTTTTTCAATAATTTTTGGCATGAAATATGGAAATACATTTTTATCGTAAATTTTTTGAAATTCATTTGTAAATACTTTGTTTTGTATAATAATTTTACAGTTTTCAAATTTTACTAAACTATTTCTAAATAACTTTAAATTTTTATTACAATTTTGTGAAAAGTTGTTAATGTTATTAAAATTTTTTATTATTACAAGACCTGGTAGTATTTCTTTAGTTATTTCTTCTTTTAAATTTTGCATTTTACATTTACCTTCTTTAAAATTTAGTATGTGGTTCAAACATTCATCATTTAATTCAATTAGGTTGCTTTTTTGTTTTTCCTTTACATTATTACTGTATATGGTGGTCTTGTCATCTATTAAAATATTGTTTTCTTTAAGTAATACAGATTTGTTTTCAATGTTTAGCATAGGTTCAATTAAAATTTTAGAATATTTTGTATTAGAGTAATTTGGGATAAAAACGATAATTATGATTTGGTCACTATAATATGCTACTGTTACTTTGATATCTTGGTAAGTTTCTATGTCATGTATAAGTTTTAATTCGTTTTCTGTTAAGATATTTTTCGAGAGAATATTGAGTTTACTTGTCAAAATGATTTGTTCGATGTTATCAATGTGATTTCGTAGAAGGTTTATATCGTGGTTTATTTGGTACGCTTGTTCAAAAATTTCTACTTCTCTTTCTAAGTAATTTATTTTGATTCCATTTGTATAATTTGAAAGAATTTCGAAAATTAATTTTTGCTGGTTATTTATATGTTTGGTTATATTATGAATTTGATCGGATATTTGTTTGTTTATAATAACTTGTTTGTTTGTTTCGGTTATTAGTTCATGGTTATTTTGAGATAATTTATCTATTGCGTTTTTTATAAGGATTTCGTCTTCACTGTCCATTGTGCCTGTAAGGAATTTTAGACCTGTACCAACTATATTTGGTCTCAGTCTTTTAATTTGAGAATCTAGTAAATTGAAGTTTTCAACCACGGTATTTATTACAAGTGCGTTTGGTTTTGAATTTCGTTCTATTATTTTATTATTGTCGTATATTTGATCTTTTGCTATAGCTAGTTGAGTAGTATTTATTATATGCAGAATTTTTTCAAAGTTTTTAATAATTTTAAGTTCGCCTGTTTTTATGGTGATGTAGCCATTATTTTGATTAAGATTCTGTATTTCTATTGTTTGGGCCAGGGTTGTTGTCAGTAATGTCCCGATTAGAAGTACTGTCCCTATTGTCATGGTTCGTTTCTGGAAGTATACGTAAATTTCTATTATTATTTTTTCTTTTAACTTTTGCTTTAATTGTAGGTTTATTATTGTTTTGGTGCTTTTTTCGTCTCTTTACGTGAGATTTATAGTATTTATATCCGTTTGGAGTTATAATATGGTTTTCGTCTAAGGGTTCAGCTATTATTTTCCTAAATTTGCGGTGGTTTTTCCCTCCCCTTATTTCTTTTATAAATTGCGGTCCTGTTTCTATATTAACGTCTTCCCTATTTTGATTCAATTTTTCAATGGTATTTTCTTTAATTTTAAGTATTCTTTGTTTTATTTCTGGGTATTGGTCTGGCGTTATAGAACCGTGAAAGAAGTCTATTGGCTTTTTTCCAGTCGTACTATGTATAGAGTTATTATAGAATTTTATTATTTTGTGTATTTTTTTCTTCTACGGAGTCTTCGTCTACTTTATCGTCATGTCTTAAAAGGCGTAAGTGTTCGTTTATTGTATTGTGAAGGCGTTCGACGTCCGCGTTAGATGTATGGTTATTGCTAGAGGTGAAGTGTATGCTAATGTTTTCATCCTCTAAGAATTTTTGCAATGGGAGAGCTTTTAGACCTAATTCGTTATCGACAACTAAATTTTGAATATTCCCAATATTGCTGAGATATTGGGTCAGGGCTCTTTTAAATTCTGTCCAGCTTCGATTCTCAATTTTTATTGCCTGTGCATATTTTGTAAACTTGTCGATTGTTGTTAAAAACATATTTTTATTTAGGGTATAGAAGACGTCTGCGTGAATTATTTCTCTAGGGTTACTAGGAGTCTCAGTAATTTTATATTTTTGTTTGACGGGTTTCCTGTCATATTTCTCAATATTGCATACTTCGCAATTGTTGACAAATATTGTTATTCTTTCTTTTAATTTGGGATGGTAAATTTTTTCTTCTTTAAGTAGTTTTCCGCATTTGACAATTTTGAATTTATTATTGTTATTGTTAAAATGGTTTTTTACGGTATTAGTAAAGTTGTTTGCAAAGGTTACATCTTCAATTAAAACTGCGTTGGTTTTATTCATATCAAAATGATTTTTTACTATCGTTATTATAGTGTCGTATTCGAGTGATTTTGTATAGATAATTTTTCTATCGGATTTGAAAATTTTTAGATTTTTGATTTTTAATGAACCAGAGTTGGTTTTTTTGATGATTTGTTTTCTATAAATATTTATAGGACAATTAGATTCAGTGATAAAGGAATTTTCGGCTTCATTAAAGTTAATTATAAGTCTTGAAAGCGCGTCTGCGTTTCCATTTTGAATTCCCCTTTTGTACTTTATTTGGTAATCATATTCTGCTAATTTCAATCTCCAACGGACAAGCTTTGAATTTGGTTCCTTTATTGAGAAGAGCCAGGTTAATGGACGATGGTCCGTTTCAATCAAGAATTTCCTACGGAAAAGGTATGGACGGTAATATTGCGTTGCCCACACAATTGCTAGAAGCTCTTTTTGGATAGTGCTGTAGTTTTGCTCATGGTCGTTGAGCGTACGACTAGCGTAAGAAATAGGATGACCATTTTGTGAAAGAATAGCACCCAGAACATATTTACTTGCGTCGGTTTGTAAAGTAAATAGCTTGGAAAAGTCGGGGTAATGAAGAATAGGATCGTTTGTGAGCATTAGTTTTAGCGTTTCAAAGCTTTTTATGTATTCAGGGTCTTTAATATTTACATTCATATCTTTCTTAAGATATTTAGTCATAGGTTTTGCGATCATTGAATAATCCTTTATAAATTTCCTATAGTATCCTGTGAGGCCAAGAAATTGTTTGATCTCCTTAGGATTTTTAGGAATTGGGAAATGTTGGACACACGATATTTTTTGAGGGTTTGGTTTTATACTTTCATTTGACACTACATGACCGAGAAATTCGGTCTCCCTTTTTAAAAACTCTGATTTATCCAATTGGACTTTAAGATTCGTATCTTTCAGTCTTTGGAAAATCTTTGTGAGGGATTCTAGATGTTCTTGTAAAGAGGTGGAGAAGATAATTATATCATCTAGGTAGACTAAACTAATTTTGTTAATGTAGTCACCTAGGACATTATTCATAAGTCGCTGAAAGGTGGCTGGGGCTGTCTTCAACCCAAACGGCATACGAAGAAATTCGTAGTGACCGCCTTCCACGCTGAATGCTGTCTTATAAATATCTTTCCTATCAATTTCAATTTGATGGAAACCCTTGGCAAGATCCAATGTTGTAAAATATTGGCATCTTCCAAGTTTTTCCAAAATTTCATCAATGTTGGGAATTGGGTACTTATCGTCAATTGTAACCTCGTTTAACTTTCTATAGTCAATTACGAGTCTCCATTTACGTCGACCGCTTGCATCCAGTTTTTTGGGTACTACCCAAACTGGTGCAGAATATGGAGATTGACTTGGTCTTATAATTCCTTTTTCCAACATCTCTGAAATTTGTTGTTTCACTTCCTCTTTATGTATATTTATTTATTTTTTTTTATTTATTTATTTATTTAATTTATCTAAAAGAGCCTTTGGGCTCGTACAGAGTTCCTATATGTTTTCTTATGATATAATAGTTAATTTGATTTAATTTAATTTAGTTTAAGTGCAATTTTCAATAATTTAATTAATTTAAATGGTATAACAAAAAATATATATGTATATATGTAATATGCTAATATTTACTTTGTAAAGTGGCAATGGCTACATTAGATGAGAACTTTACGCTTATAGATAATCAAGTTATTTAGAATGTATAATTTTAATATTTACTTATGTACAAGTTTTTACAATATTTTTTAAATGGATGATAATTTAAGGTCTTAATGTTATTTGGTATACTGTTATATTGTTTTACACTGCTATTAAATATTGGCTCCAGTCCCTGCAAGTTGTTGCTGGCAACTGTCCTAATGTGGTGAGCACTGCGGGTGTTGTATTCATGAACTTCGTTATTGGTTGTTACTTCAGTGTTAGACTTGATGTTGTTTGTGTTCATGTTATAGATGTGTAGTGTTTGTGTATAACGAATTAGGTCTTCAATTTTAAGGATTTCATATTCTTTATGCATTGAATTTGTTGAAGTACGAATTGGCAAGTTGTAGAGATTTTTTATGGTCCTATTTTGGATTTTTTGAAGATTTTTTATATTGTTATTGAATGTATTTCCCCATACTCCTATACCATAGGAAATTATGCTATGGAAAAGACTATAGTATACTGATTTTTTTATACAATGTGGGAGTCTTCTTCCTAGTTTTTTTAGTAGTCCGGCTACCCTGCAAAGTTTAGGTAACAAATCATTAACTTGTGGGTTCCAGTTTAAATCTTCGTCAAGTGTAACACCTAGGTATTTATATTTGCTAACTCTTTGAATTGTGTTATTATTATACTTAACATTAAAGTTGACGCTTTTTGATTTAAATAGCATTAGTTTTGTTTTATTTACGTTAACTGTGAGTTTATGTTTTGACATCCACGCATGTATCAGTGACATGTCATTATTCATTGTTTTTTCCAGTTCACATAAATTATTTTCGTCGTACACTAATATTAGGTCGTCAGCAAATAAAAATTTACCACAGTTCAATTGCAAATTTGCTATACTACTAATGTAGCAGCAGAAGAGTGAAGGACCCAATGAACTGCCTTGTACAACTCAATATTCGGTGTTTTGCTTTTTACTTTTAATCTCGTTGTTTAATTTGTTGTTTGATTTGTTATCGTCAGAAGTTTTATTTGATATATATGCTAAGCCGGATTTCTGTTTGACTGGTATATCAAGGAAATATTCTCCTTGGGTATCAAGAAGGTAAGTTTTAGTATTATTAGAATTTTTAAAATATATTGGAATTTTTTTGTCCTTAATTTCTAAGTAATTATATATGGGTATCGGTATGTCTTGGCAGCAATAGGTACATGATCGCTCGTACGAATTTCATGTTTTATTGCGTTTGTGAAGGTAATATCCGATTTTTCATTATAAAATATACCAAAAAATCTTTTAATAATTTTATGTAAATTTTGGATTTCTTCGGGGTTTAAGTGGTTTGTACGAATTTGCTCTAGTAATGGTACAGTTTTAACGTCATTTGAAAAATAGAAATTTTCATCAGTGACGGGTTCAGTTTTTAACATATTAAATGTGATACTTTTAGGGTTATTGTCTAGGATTTTAACATTTGCATTAATTTTACTATTTTCAACTTCGTAAACACCTTCTTTGATTATAATTTTGTTATCGTCAGAAGTTTTATTTGATATATATGCTAAGCCGGATTTCTGTTTGACTGGTATATCAAGGAAATATTCTCCTTGGGTATCAAGAAGGTAAGTTTTAGTATTATTAGAATTTTTAAAATATATTGGAATTTTTTTGTCCTTAATTTCTAAGTAATTATTACTATAATCAATCTTAACATTTAATTTTTTTAAGATATTATTTCCTAAAAGGCCGTCGTATTCATTGTGAAAATTACAAACGAACATTTGTATTTTATTCGAAGGATCTCCTAATTCTTCGAATAAAGGTATTTCTACCATTTCAGAAACATTGACGGTATGTTGGAGCGTTTTGAGAGATATATTGTTAATTTGTTTTTTCCATTTCGGATCACACAGTCCAGGGTTGATTATGGAGTGCGTGGCTCCAGTATCGATAATAAATTTTAGTGGAGTAAGTTTAGTTTTAACTATTATATGTGGTAAGATTTTGTCGAGGCAGAGTATTGAAAATTTTGGATATCTTGTTCGTAAGTATCCATAGGTTCGTAGTTTTGTTGGTTTGAACGGTTATTATAATTGTTATTATGGTTGTAGTTGTTTTGTTGGTTTGGGCGGTTATTATGATTGTTGTTATGATTATAATTGTTTTGTTGTTGGTCAGCGGAAGGTCTATTATAATAGTTTCGAGGTTGTCGATTGATATTGTTATTATATTGATTGTGATCCCTTTGGTTTTGGGGTCTGTTATTGTTGGTATTATTATATCTGTTGTTATTATGCCTATTGTCGTTATTGTAGTTGCGTCTTTGGTTACTGTTATTTGTTTTTTGGTTAAAATTTTCTCTATTTTTTCTATTAGGATTTTGGTTGTTTGGAATGGAATAAGCGTATCCTGCTTGAAATAATATATCCATAGCTTGTTCTAAGCTGTCTGGGTTTCTACAAACTAAAACAGATCTCATAGGTTCTGGTATTTTGAAGATAAATGTATGTAGTGCGGAAGTTCTGTTTCTGTGAGCTAGGTCGTCGGCTATAGCTCCTACGCCATAAGTCAGTTGAGTTTTATTATTTAGTCTTTTTAATTTTATTTTAATTTCGTTAAATAAGTCTATACAATTGGTTTTAAAAGTGATGCTTCTCATTGCATCAAATAGTTCCTCACAAGTTAGTCGGTCACCAAAGTTGTTTTGTAAAACTTGTTTAATTGCGGCCCAAGTCCTGGCTTGACAATTAATTTCTAACGTATCCCTTGCTTTACCAACTATTTTACTTTTAATTACGTCCGTCATTAATACTTGAGAAACATCGTCGAATGTCCTGATGACGGGAATGACTCTATCAACTAGGTCGCAGAAATTTTGGAGGTTACTTGAGCTACCATTGAATTCGGGTAGGTTACTCAAGTATTTTAGAGGGTCTATCGTTAGTCTATTTGGTTCATTAGCCATTATTAACAATAAAGATAATTTGTTTGGAAGAGTAAGTTAGAGTTAGGTACGTTTTAGTAATAATTTTGTTTTGATAATAATAAAAAAGTTTATTTAATATTTGAAAATATTATGTATTTTATGATGAATGTTTGAAAAATTTAATTTATAATTATATAAGTATATAATAATATATAATATACACATATAAAAATTTTTGAGAAGTCAATGCAAAATTTTATATATAAAGTTATTAAATTATTATTATATTTTTATTTTATTTGTTTTCAATTACTTCAATTATTTTTTTTTTTTTTGCAAGATCAAAAAGAATAAAAAAATTGTTTTAATTTATGATTCTTCTTTTTTTTATTAAAAACAAGGATTATTTTAATTTTTAAACAATTTATAAGTCAAAATTACGATTAAACTATACATGTAGTACAAATTATAAGAATTTGCTTTTCGTAATAGAAAAGGCAAGTTTATAAAAAAAAATTAAATATTTTATATAGTTTCGTAATTGAAAAATTTATGAAATTATTCCTTTTAATATGTTTACATAGAAAAGGAACTTTTATAACAAAGATTTTAAAATTTTTTCTTTTAAAAAAATAAACTGTATATATTTTGTAAAACAAAACTATTTAAGTTACAGTAATTATTAAAAACATTTGACTTATAGTATGAATGAAAACTTTTTATGACTTTAAAATTTATAAAAATTTAGGATTTTTATTTAAAAATACAATTATATATTTGTTTTTATATTTACACAAGCAAAGTTTGAAACAATAGTTTTATTATAAATAACTAAAATTAAATTAAAAATTGACGGTACCTTGAACTGGAATTAAGATGAGCAACAGCAAAACAGCAAGGCAGCAATACCGGACTATATAATTTGACTATGCAGGAACACAGCAATAATAATTTATATGAACGCACAGTTACAACAGCAATAAAAAAAAATTCTCAGGAATAAACACCAAATTTTATTATAATGTCTTTATTAATGTTTTTTCTTTATTTAAGAATTGTTATTGTTTATATAAAAAAATTTTGTACTAAGTTTAAATTTTAATTTATTTTTTATTAGAAAAAAAAATTTGTAGGTATACATTGTATTAATTTTAATTTTTTTTTTGTTTTTTTTTGTAGTTTATTATTAAAAGATTTTGTACTAAGTTTTAATATTAATTTATTTTTTGTACTAAGTTTTAATTTTAATTTATTGAAATTTATTTGTACTAAGTTTTAATTTTAATTTATTATTAAAAAATTTTTGCACTAAGTTTTAATTTTTACTAAGTTTTAATTTATTTTTTTGTACTAAGTTTTAATTTTAATTTATTAAAAAATTTTTGCACTAAGTTTTAATTTTTACTAAGTTTTGATTTTAATTTATTTTTTTGTACTAAGTTTTAATTTTAATTTATAAACAAAATTTTGCACTAGGTTTTAATTTTAATTTATTGAAATTTATTTGTACTAAGTTTTAATTTTGAATTATTATATTTTTTTTTTTTGTTTATTGGGAAAAATTCCTCGATTAAGATTTTATAATCACTATATTTTTTCTTAAAAATATATTCGAGGATCCCATCCTCGTCGCCAATTAAAGTTTATATATTTATTATATAAAAAAAAAACACAATAAATACTTTATATGTTATATTTATTCCAATTAAAGTTTATATATTTATTATATAAAAAAAAACACAATAAATACTTTATATGTTATATTTATTTTAAAGTTTACTAAAAAAACTTCGCGGAACCCCAAACGTACTGGTATCTATTTTGTTTCTGAATAACTGACATTTTTACAACAGGTAATTAGGTGTTTTATAATATAATATCGCTGACTTTGCGTCTGCGATATTTTGTTGGAATGTTGGTTATTTCGTGAGAACGGAAATTGTAGTAGAATATGATATTCGCGAAACGTGTAATAATTTAATTATGATTTTTATAGTTTTAAGAATTTTATGTAACATTTTAATTAACTCGAAATATGATATTCGAGTGAATTAGAAATAATTATTTTCACATAAAATTCTTAAAAGAATTTAAGGAAAATAAATTTAACATTTATGTTATGTTATGTTTTACAGTAGTGTATCAACGTAACATTTATGTAATAGTATACAGTGGTGTAGTAGCTATAACTTCTAATCTCATATGTGTCAGATGATGAGTTTTTTAATGCGAAAAAAAGTTACTCTAGATTCACTCTAGAGTGGTTTTATTTTCGATTAGCACAAAAAAGGGTAAATCTTTTTTTTTAGAGTAAATCTAGATTTTTTCCAGATTTACACTTTTTTTCTATGTATGTGTCTGACATTAGTCAGTTTTATTAAAATGCTATAACAAATAAATTAAAATATTAAAAAGAATATACATACAATAACACAAACAAAACAAGAGTAACTGTCGTTTCTTTTTCGATTGGATCAAAAAAAGCACTCTAAATCTCAAAAAACCAATTGAAAACGACATAATATTGGTGAAAATAATAATTTTTTTTTTTTTTTTAAGTATTTCTGACAGGCCCGCGCCTTCCATACTTTTTTTTTTCGTCTTCAACCTTCGTTGAAACAACACCGGTTTCGGTTAGTAAGAATTTTACTCATTTTAAATTAAATCAAAAAATTAAAATTTAATACTAAACTTATTTTTTGTTTTTTTCATTTTATTTAAAATTATAAAATAAAATTTGTTTTATTCTTTTTATTTAAATTTTCTTTCAAAGTGTTAAAATTTGTAGTGTTTTTTGTTCTATTTTACTTCAATTTTTATTTTGGATCACATAGCCGCACTTTCAATGGCGGACATACTTAGATAAGTATCACTTTTAATTGTATGCTTAAAATTTTAAATTAGATAATTAAATTTTTTCACTACCTATTTTACACTTTTTTTTCTTTTTTTTTTATAACTAAAGTTAACTTAATTTAATTTTAGAATTTTTTTTTTAATTCTTTCTGAATTTTTAAATATCACGCGCCGGATTGTTTTGTTTACATTAAATTAAAATAATTTTATTTTTTTTTTTTTGGAAATAATCATTCTCAAAATTATCAACTTTAACGTTAATTTTATGACTGTTTGGTCAACACAAGCTTCCAGGTAAGCTCAGTGTCCAACCAAAGGCCCCTACCCAAAAGATTAGTATAGTGCTATAACCATGATAACTGTGAAGGTCTAAACAATTTTTACAAAACCTTTGATTGGTCACTGTGTTTTCGTGGTAGGAATGTCGACTTTGCGGCAAATGCGATTAGTGAAACTATTCTATTTGAAATGAGATCATTTATACCTCACTCCATGAATTCTATTAAACGGAAACCCAAAACTTTGTTTAATTGTATTTGCAAGGAAGCCATTCTTAAAAAAGAGGAAGCCTTCAAAAAGTACCGGGATGCAAACCCAATGGAAGGTTGCACATGTTTTTACAATTCCTAAAAAAGACGATAAAAGCGATCCCTCAAACTACCGACCTATTGCTATTACTTCGGTCCTTTCCAAAGTAATGGAAAAAGTTGTGAACTATAAGCTTTTGAAATATCTAGATCGTAAAGGTTTGCTGCATGGTCGACAATACGGGTTCAGAGCCCGTCGTTCAACTGGTGATCTCATGACCTACTAAAAGCTAAATATTAGTCTTCACCATTCTGGCGAGTCTGATGTTGTAGCTCTGGATATTTCTAAAGCTTTCGATCGAGCTTGGCATGATGCTTTACTGTCTAAATGTATGGCTTTAGGTCTAGGTAGGGTATTTGTTAAATGGATTAGAGATTTCTTTTCGAATCGTACGATTCGTATTCTAGTCGATGGATATTTATCCAAAGATTTTAAAATAAATGCTGGTGTACCCCAGGGATCTGTTTTATCTCCCAGTATTTTCCTAATATTTATAAATGACCTACTTTCACAAAGTTGGTTTCAACACCAAAAAACTCAATGCTGTCTAATCTCGCGAAAAATAGCAACAACTATTCCAAATCTTTCATTTCAAGGACAGACTTTGCATCATACGGCAGACTTGAACATTTTGGGGATTGAGCTAAACCAAAAATTGACTTGGTCAAATCATATTTTTGGAGTAGCTAAGGACGCTGCTAAATGTTTGGGTTTCTTGAATCGCTGCATCGTCGTATTGTTGGGTCACTGACCTTGTTTTATAGATATCTTGTAGGGACTAACACCTGCTCTAAAGAAATCAAACAACTTATGCCTCCATTCAAGATTTTCCAACGGGAAACAAGGAGAGCAACAGATGCTCATCCCTACACATTCCAGCTAACCAGATGGCGTAACACTGCTTATGGAAATTCGTTTGTCAAGCGCTCATCACGTCTGTGGAACCATATTTCACCAAATGTGTTCCCCAAAGTTGATAATGTATATGTGTACGATTTAGCTAAATGTAAGAAGAACATTAACATCTTTCTTCTAAATATCCCATCCAATTTTTCCCCATCCCCCATAATCCAGTAATCCCAAATAACTTCCACCATAATCCAAATTCATTCCATATCCCCATCCCTGTAGCCAAACTGTACATTTGTATCACAGGTTCCCTCCTAAAGTTTGGCTCAAAAAGGGTGTGGTTTTGGTGTGTTAAAATCATACACTACCCAAAGAAAAACCGCACAGTTTCAATGGGTGGCTTTCGAGCTTTCCATTCCCTCGTAAAAAAAAAAAAAAAAATATAGGATGTGTCACCGTACACGGCAGTTATGTTTTTAAGATTCTTCGGAATCTTAAAACTTTTAACTTTTAAATAAAACAACTTTATTGTTGTATTATGGTCTTATGGATTCCTTTATTTTATATATTTTATTTAATTCCAAAAACATTTACAAATTACATTTATTGTCAACATAAGCATTTCTTAACATAAAAAAATAACATTACTTAATACTAATTTTCAAAAGGCTTATGGATTTGTTGTTTTTACGTATTTATTAATTAAAAGAAAATAAGAAAATGTTAAATTGTTCCTTTTTTCTGGAAATTTCTTATTTCCAATTAATTTATTTATCAAAAGGTGAATGAGGTTTATTTAATTTTAAATTAATCAAGGTTAATTACTAATATATATAATTAATATAATTCGGGCGGCTGATTTTGGTTGATTTTAGGGGGCGGCAAAATAATAATATAATTCAATATTTAACTACCATTTTGGTATTTTTAAATTTTTATTGCTATTTATTTTTTCTTTTCGTTTTTGTGGCAACAATTCTATTCCGATACTTTTTAAGAAAATTTAATTTCGTGCATTGTTTTCTATTATTTATAAATTGCTTACACGGAAATACTGAATCAGCCAAGCCACATGGGTAGTATCAACTGTTGCATTGAGGTAGTTTTGACGTAATGTTGACGTAATGGGTAAAAATTCTGTATACACCAAAACCGGTTTCGTAATTTTTGTATTCACAAAAAACCGGTTTCGTTGAAACCAAATTTTACTAGTAAGACTCGATGCACTAACCAATACAAACAAAAAAATGATTTTTTTTTCAATTATTTTTTTGTTGTTTTTCTTTTTTTTCATTATTTAAAAATTTTTGAACTGTGCGCATCGCATCTTAAATGAAAAAAATTTGAGACCGGACAAAATATAAAATATTTCTGGTATTGGAAATTGATAAACATCAATATAAGATTACCATATTAGCACAGACTAATATACTATACAGATCCACAAAAGTTAAAATTTCATATTTTTCAGTAGCGAGATGAGTTCGTAGTTAAGGCACTGTTATACTAGAATAATGTATACATAAAACTAATTTGTTATTGTTTTTTCATTGAGTGTTATACTGACGAAAAAAGAAAAGAAAAAAATAACAACAAAATCAATTTTGTGTTATATGTACAAAAAGAGAATCAAAGAAAGAGAAACCAAAAAATAAAAATTATAAAAAATTGGAATGAGTATATCTATATATTTGATATTAATATTTATATTACTATATATTCAAAATCACATAGTGCATGTGATTGTCTATCTAAAAATGGGAAACTTTTTTTCTTGCCTTTAAAAAGAACTGCTATGCATACGATTGTATCAAAAATATACGATTGTACCCTTTTCTTTAAAAATTAAGTAAAAAGTTAAAAAAAGAAATCAAAAATCAATAATTTTGCTTTTAAAAATATTATTTATGAAATTTTTATTTGATATGTTTTTTGGTAGATTTACTTTATTTTTTTGAGTTCCTTTTTCGTCCAAATCAATTTACTAAAACTAGTTATTTTGATACGCGAGTTTTAGAAAAGCGAGATTTTGTAACCAACCCACTTTTCACAAAAGCCAGAAGAGCTCCAAGATGTGGTCCAAAAAAGTAAGGGAGGAGAAAAGAATTAACCCTTTTACCAACGGCAGGCCAGGCAAAAATGATATTTTTAGGAAATATCATTAAGGCATAAGGAAATATTCAACCGTAATCCAGAAACTATTACAAAGGCGTGTAATAAAACGGAAGAAAACATTAGGAAATAGTTTAATGATCCAGAAAACTATTAAATTAAATTAAGTTATTTAATCTTTGTATTTATAAAGTTTGAATTCATAAGAAATAACAATATAATAAGTGAAAACATGCTATTTTTAATAGTAATTCTTTAAAAAAATTTGTGTTCGAACAAAGGAATATCTGCTTTCGAAAATAGGCAACTGGTGTTCGATTATAGGCAAATTTGCGTTTTTTTTAGTAATTTTTAAATAAAATTATTAATAATTTGTATAATTTAATTTAATTTAATTAGTTCGAAAGGTTATTAAATTTACTTTCGATTGATATATAAAACTAGTTATTCGGTCAATATACACATTATTTATGACTAATTAAAGTCGGAAGTATCGTTAAGTGTTCGATTATAGGGAACTTAACCCTACATATTTTGTTTAATTCTTATATATTTTATTGTTATCATTAAATTCTTTATATTTTGTCGTGAATGTTCAATTGTTTTATTTTATTGTGCCACTACATATATATTTATGGCTACTATTTAATGGGTCAGTATTTTAAATAAATGGTCAGTATTTTAAATAAATTATCAGTAATTAAAATTAAATATCAGTATATCATAAAAGAATTATCAGTTTTTATATTTCATTAATTAAAATATGAATTTTGAAAAAAAAACTATTCAAATTAAAAAAACCCTTTTGGTTTTTCCGGTACACTTATTAATCAATATATTCAACATCCATTTATTCAACAGGTAGTATATACAGTAGACTAAAAAGTCATCGTACCCTAGTAAATTTTTTAAACAAAGTAGAAAAACCAACAGGTAGAGGTAAAATTAAATGAAAATAATGATTGCATTTTACATAAGCATTTATTAGGGAAACTTACACAAAAAACGTTCGTCCAAAAACTTCAAATTAAAAAACCCATTTATTTACCTGGTACACTTGTAACCCCTTTTTTAGCAAGTACTTATAATTTTACACTTTCTTAAATAATAAAACAATTTTAATAAAATTTAATTCATGCCTTTTTAGTTAAAAATAATAAAATCTTATTTTATTCTTATTGAAAAACCTGTAGTTGAAAAACTTGTAAAAAGTTAATTAATATTGTGACAAATTTTTATCCACTCTTTAGCTTATTTTTGTTTTAACAAAACATACTTTCATACCCAAATTGACTGTGCGGCAATTTAGCTAGTTAGCTTTAAAAAATATTCAAATAACTAAACTGGCGCGTATGATATTTTTATATTAAAAATTTAACAGGATATACAACATGCATTTTCGTTTATAACACTATAAAATTTACTAAATTATATACAAAACCTACATTAAATGCTCAGTCGTTAAATTATTATCTATCCTTATAATAGTCTCTAGTCTATTATACGTTTTTTATACATAGCAGTTCTTTTTAAAGGCAAGAAAAAAAGTTTCCTATTTTAAGATAAACAATCACATGCACTATGTGATTTTGAATATATAGTAATATAAATATTAATATCAAATATATAGATATACTCATTCCAATTTTTTATAATTTTTATTTTTTGGTTTCTCTTTCTTTGATTTTCTTTTTGTACATATAATAACACAAAATTGATTTTGTTGTTATTTTTTTCTTTTCTTTTTTCGTCAGTATAACACTCAATGAAAAAACAATAACAAATTAGTTTTATGTATACATTATTCTAGTATAACAGTGCCTTAACTACGAACTCATCTCGCTACTGAAAAATATGAAATTTTAACTTTTGTGGATCTGTATAGTATATTAGTCTGTGATATTAGGTTTTATTTCTATTTGCTATTTTTTATCTTTCAAACCAAATACTAAAAAAAAACAAAAATGAACAAATATATTTGTATTATATTAAATATATAAATATATCCAGCCGATGGCGCAGTGGTTGTGGCGTCGGCCTTTCATGCGAAAGGTCTCGGGTTCGATCCCTGGCTGGGTAATATATAATATATCAATAAAAAAAAAAAAAATAATAATAATAATAATAATAATAATAATAATAATAATAATAATAACTATAATAATAAATAGAATAACAATAACATCATGCATACCAGTAACATCAAAATACCACTAAGGCTCCCTGAGACGACACTATAACATCGCCCTCAGTGGTACTGGACCAGACTCAGGACGGTGTTTCTAGGCAACGACAGATGGCAGCCCCATCCCTAGGATAGGCTACAGCAGACCAATCACCTGCTTAGCTGAAAAGAACGATTACAGAAACTGAAAC
Source organism: Dolichopus griseipennis (assembly GCA_963082915.1). Lineage (NCBI taxonomy): Eukaryota > Metazoa > Arthropoda > Insecta > Diptera > Dolichopodidae > Dolichopus > Dolichopus griseipennis. Next base: position 292,278,250 of record OY720441.1, read on the forward strand.
AAGGCAAGAAAACAGGATGGATCTTACGGCAACAACCTTTGGCTTACGAAATAGGACGCGCTTAGCGCAATGGAATGTGAGAACTCTTCGTGAAGCATCAAGGCTGTCCCAAGTAGAACAACAAATGACATCATATAAGATCGAAATCCTAGGAATAAGTGAAATGAGATGGAATAACACCGGCGAGCTTGTTACAGCAAATGGCAATACTCTAATATACAGTGGTGAGGAAACTGGAGGTCAAGGTGGAGTTGGAATTATAATATCGAGGAAAATGCGCAACTCTCTAATATCCTGGTTACCAACATCAGATAGGATAATCACAGCTCGTTTCCTCGGCAAAATTAGAAACATAACCATCATACAATGCTACGCACCCACTGAAGATGCAGAAATAGCCAAGAAAGAAGAATTCTACGAACAATTAACATCAACGCTTAATAATGTACGAAAAAGAGACATTGTCATACTAATGGGAGATTTCAACGCCAAAATAGGAAACACCAACCAAGAAAACATCGTGGGAAAACACGGTTGTGGAGTTCGAAATAACAATGGAGATAGATTAGTCGAAATATGTCAAACATTTCAATTAGTCATCGGTGGCACCATCTTTCCCCACAAAGAGATACACAAGTATACTTGGACATCACCTGGAGGCCGCACTCGCAATCAGATAGACCACATATGTGTGAGCAGAAGATGGCGTAGTTCATTAATAGATGTCAGAAATAGAAGAGGTGCTGATATCGGCAGCGACCATGAACTTATAACTGGTGACTTCAAAATTAAGTTGAAAGCACAAAGAACAACCAGACATAGAAGAAAAAGACGACTAAACCTCCGAAAACTCCTAAGTGTACCTACAAAAAATGAATTAGTAAACAACCTGCTAGAAAAAACATCAACACTGGCGGAAAATCATACATGGAACGACATTGTAGCGGTATTCAATCAAGTCGGAGAAGAAACACTTGGTATAGCACAGCCAGAACGAAAAATATGGATCTCTGATGATACATGGCACCTTATAGCCCAAAGAAGAGAACTAAAGCGGCAGCTGAATAACAACATAGCTATTAGCAATCAGTACAACATAATTGCCAAACAAGTAAAGAAGGCAGCAAAAAGAGACAAAAAACAGTTCCTAGAGAAATTAGCAACAGCAGCTGAAACAGCGGCAGGGCAAAACAATATGAGAGAGTTACATCAGATCATAAGAAGTCTCACAAATCGCAAATGTAACAGAAACCAACCAGTCAGGGATCGTAATGGCGTGCTACTAGTAAACACTGACGCTCAAACACAAAGATGGAGGGAACATTTCGAAGAAATCAGCAATATAGCTGACATCAGCGAAACATGGCAGACAGACGAAACCAACAGCCACACAAACAACAACTTAAGTATATCGTGTGACCCACCCAATGTCAATGAGATAAATGAGGCTATAAGGAAGTTGAAATGCAACAAAGCAGCTGGCGAGGATGGTGTTGCAGCCGAATTGCTACGCGCTAACGCTAGAATATCAGCCGAATTTCTATATCCACACATCAGAAAGGCATGGGATGAGGAAAGGCTGCCTACATCTTGGAAGAAAGGCATCATCGTTAAAATACCAAAGAAGGATGACTTAAGAGAATGCAGCAACTGGAGAGGAATAACCGTGCTTAACTCCATATATAAAATACTGGCAACAATCATACAAGGCAGAATTCAAAGCAAGATCGAGGGAAGTTTACGTGATGAACAGGCAGGCTTCCGCCCTAACAGAAGCTGCGTAGATCAAGCCAACACTCTACGCATAATAGTCGAACAATCTGTGGAATGGCGTACACCTCTCTACCTCCTGTTCATAGACTTCAAGAAGGCCTTTGACACCATCAAACGTGTTGCAATCTGGAAAGCATTAAGCAAGAAAGGAGTACCCCAGAAAATAATAAACATTATCAAAGCGATGTACGAGGATGCGGATCTCGCGGTTCTGCACAACGGAAACATCAGTGACTCTTTCACTACAAACACAGGAGTAAAACAAGGATGTCCACTCTCACCTCAACTGTTCACAATTGTCCTGGATGAAATTATGCGAGAAGTATGCGTGCAGAGACGTGGAATAACTTGGAGTCTCACACGGCAACTCGAGGACTTAGACTACGCAGATGATATTTGTCTACTATCGCACAAGCTCAGCGACATCCAAGCTAAATTAGAACATCTCACAAAATTAGCACGATGCGTTGGATTGGAGATAAATATCCAGAAAACTAAGGCCATGCGAATTAACACCTGCAATAGAGGAAACATTAGCATTGAAGGAAACACCATCGAATATGTAGATGCCTTCTGCTACCTAGGCAGTACAATTACAACAGATGGCGGTGCAGAAGCAGATGTTAATAACAGACTTCGAAAAGCAAGATCGGCATTCGGACAATTAAGAACCATATGGAGAAGCTCTCAGATCTCCAGAAACACGAAGCTAAGAATATTCAACGCATGCGTAAAATCAATACTAACATATGGTAGCGAAACCTGGCTAATTTCAAACAACATCATACAGAAATTGCAGGTATTCGTCAACAAATGTCTTCGTATCATATGCGGAATATTCTGGCCTAACACCATCAGCAACGTGAATCTGTTAGAGATAACAAGAGAAGAACCAATTGTGAAACAGATAAGGAAACGCAAATGGAAATGGATCGGACATACCATCAGGAAAACAGCCGATAGCATAACCAGAATGGCGTTAGAGTGGAACCCTCAGGGAAAAAGAACAAGAGGTCGTCCCAAAAACACCTGGAGGCGATCAGTACTCCTGGAACTAGGAAGATGCAATCTCACTTGGAACGATGTAAGAACAACATAAGCAACTTAAGTCATATTTTGATTGATAAAATATAAAATTTAGTTAACATAAATAATAAAAAAACATAATTAATGATATAAAAGACAATTAGTTTAAGGAACAGATTTAGAACCTAATTTTAAAATTATAAAATTATGAATGTTTGCTCAGTCCCACAGATGTTAATTAAAATAATAATCCATTTTTAAATGACCTAGATATGATATAAGTAAAATAAAATTACCTAATTACTCAATTTAAATAAAAAATTAAATTTCTTATATTATCTACAAATCATTTTTTTATTTAGGTAGCTACAAAGGTAGCTACGTTCCGCTTTTGAAAAATCAGTTGACTGACTAAACTTCTCCGACGATAACTATCTTCGAATGAACTAAATTTTACACACTAAAATTAACAACTAAATTTTAACAACCGTTAACCTTCCATATATTGCGAAATTGTTTTCCAATTTTTTTCCTAAATAAATTGTTTACACGAAAACGATTTATTTTCATCAAATTTCAATTAACGTTTTTTTTATAAAATTTAAGTATCAAATTTCAATAATTTAAAATAATTTTTTTATAATTTCGTAACTTTCGGACATTCACACAAAATATATATTAAATGCTTACGATACATTTCTTAATAAAAAAAATGCACAAAGACGCGGCGTCTTTGTGCAGGCAGAATGAAAAATTAAAATACTAATTCAACTCACTTCTTAATTAGCTTCAATAAAGAAAAGTCATATTTTTGTCTGTAAAATAAATCTGTAAAATAAATAATAAATAATTTTTTTTTTGTAAAATAAAAACTTTTATTAAAAAATTTAATAATTATACCCGTATGACTATATAGTCCAAGGGTATAATAAATTTGCCATTACGTTTGTGACGCAGAGAAGGAGAGGGGGTAGATATAGACTCAAGTGTATGGATCGGATCAGAATCGAAAAATAAATCGATTTAGCTATGTATGTCCGTCCGTCCGTCCGTCCGTCAGTCCGTCCGTCCGTCCGTGTGTCCGTCCGTCCGTCCGTCATCACGATAACTCAAAAAGTAAAGGAGCTAGGATTATGAAATTTTCACAAATTCGTTTTTATGCAAAAACGGAATCGAGTTTTAAATTCAGCCATTTTGGTCCACGGGTTCGAGTACCTGCCATACAACTTCTAATTTTATATGAGCATTACTCTATACCTATGGAAGCTGCGTGTCTGAAATTTTGCCAAAAGTAGTTTAGTATAATGGCCAAAGTCACTGCAAAATTTGGTTGGTCTACTGCAGAGGGTTCGAGTAGCTGCCATACAACTCCTTCTTTTATATGAGCTTTACACTACACCTGATGAAGCTGGGTGTCTAAAATTTTGCAAAAAATAGTTTAGCGTAATGGCCAAAGTTACTGCAAAATTTAGTTGGTCTACTGCTGAGCGTTCGAGTAGCTGCCATACAACTCCTTCTTTTATATGAGGATTACACTACACCAAATGAAGCTGGGTGTCTGAAATTTTGCCAAAAATAGTTTAGTGTAATGGCCAAAGTTACTGCAAAATTTAGTTGGTCTACTGCAAAGGGTTCGAGTAGCTGCCATACAACTCCTCTTTTATATGAGCATTACTCTACACCTAATAAAGCTGAATGTTTGAAATTTTGCCAAAAGTAATTAACCGGATGATATAATGTATATGTTACGGTCATACGGGTATCCCAGAGTTGACACAGTCTACTCTACTACACTCTTCCTCGTTTTTTATTTTTTTTGGCTTGCATGAGCAAGGAAAACTAACTGGCGCCCGAGCTGGGACCCGTTTAGTGTTAATTAAATTAGTGAGATTTAAAACCATAATTAAAAAAATCTAACGCAAAATTACCAGAAAATTTTAATAATAAAATATAAAAAAAATAATAAAAAAAAAAAAACGCCTAAAAAGAAAATAAATCATAATATTTAATCGGCTTATTATTTCCCATACAAATATAAACATCCTTTTTCTGGGTAAACTATTTAACCAATTTTAATTAAACAACAACCAAAAGAAAGGTTTTTTTAGTTTTCATAGGACAATCATATTTTTTTTTAAGAATATTGCGTTTTTTCAGGTGAAAACCTGTCTTTAATTTAACGTAATTTTGAATTTAACGGTCATGCGGTTAAAAGTTGAGTCTTATGACTCTAATATTATGCGCCGACTTTCTGTGTAAATGTAATTCATTTTCGGTTGTAACTCGCAGCTAAATCTAATTTAAAAGATTATAGGCGCCGACTTATGTATATCTTTCTTTTTTTTGTTTAGTTCAAATATTCAATGAACAAGGAGATTTAAATTTAAAAAAAATTTTTTTTTTGTTTTTGTTTTTTCTTTATCTTAAAAAGTGAACGAAAAAAAATGAGTTCTGCCGAAATGAAAGCATTTGGTTTATACAGTAGTTTTCATTTATAACGAACTCGGTGCAATTTTAATTATAATAAGCTTTACACTTTTTGCCAAAGAATTAAATTTTACCTAGAAATGAAAGTTTTTTATTACATTGATATTTCTTTTATTTAAAATTATTATATCTAATTGCTTGGTGATTAATTTAGTATTTTTTTATTTATTTTTGAATATAAAAAAAATCATAATAACGCATCAAAAATACAAAAAAAATTTCATTAGAAGAAAAAGCACTATACATAGGCTTGAGGCTGACACATTAAATAAAATTTTAGCAAATGTATAGTCTTATACTAATTTTTCAAAATTCACAACATTCTTTTAAAACGACATTCGTTTATTACGACGAATATTTTCCATCCCATCATGGTCGTTATAACCGAAAAGTACTGTACTTTGTTTTCGTTTGCTTAAAATTTTTATACCCGTATGACTATATAGTCCAAGGGTATAATAAATTTGCCATTACGTTTGTGACACAGAGAAGGAGGGGGGGTAGATATAGACTCAAGTGTATGGATCGGATCAGAATCGAAAAATAAATCCGTCAGTCCGTCCGTCCGTCCGTCATCACGATAACTCAAAAAGTAAAGGAGCTAGGACTATGAAATTTTCACAAATTCGTTTTTATGCAAAAAACGGAATCGAGTTTTAAATTCAGCCATTTTGGTCCACGGGTTCGAGTACCTGCCATACAACTTCTAATTTTATATGAGCATTACTCTATACCTATGGAAGCTGCGTGTCTGAAATTTTGCCAAAAGTAGTTTAGTATAATGGCCAAAGTTACTGCAAAATTTGGTTGGTCTACTGCAAAGGGTTCGAGTAGCTGCCATACAACTCCTTCTTTTATATAAGCTTTCCACTACACCTGATGAAGCTGGGTTTCTGAAATTTTGCTAAAAATAGTTTAGTGTAATGGCCAAAGTTACTGCAAAATTTAGTTGGTCTACTGCTGAGGGTTCGAGTAGCTGCCATACAACTCCTTCTTTTATATGAGGATTACACTACACCAAATGAAGCTGGGTGTCTGAAATTTTGCCAAAAATAGTTTAGTGTAATGGCCAAGGTTACTGCAAAATTTGGTTGGTCTACTACAAAGGGTTCGAGTAGCTGCCATACAACTTCTTCTTTTATATGAGCATTACTCTACATCTAATAAAGCTGAATGTTTGAAATTTTGCCAAAAGTAATTAACCGGATGATATAATGTATATGTTACGGTCATACGGATATCCCAGAGTTGACACAGTCTACTCTACTACACTCTTCCTCGTTTTTTTTTTAAATCGTATATTGTTGTTGGTTTTTGTTAAGTTTTTTGAAAAATAAAAAACCGACTTCTGATAAATAATATTTCTTAAGAAAAATGATTTGTTACTTATGGATCAACCAAATTCAGCATGTACGGCGTTCAGTTTCTGTCAAAAAATTTTGAAATAAGTTGTTATGTAAATAAATTTACATGAAAGCATACGCGACGTACTGTACCTCGGAGTTTTAAAATTTAAAAATTGACAAAGCGTATAAAAATATTGTAATTGTTTTTTCTTATGTTGCTACGATTAAATTTTAAAAATAAAATATTTTAAAATAATATTTTTTTAAAATAATTTTGTATGTATGTCGTACTTTTTTTAGTTTTTTTAATTTTTGACATAACGAACGAATATTATATAAGGCGTTTTTTTTTAAATCACAGCAGAGATCTGAGCACGCTCTAAACAACATAAGCATGTTCTAATGAACAGATCATGAACAGAGTACGCTCAGAGCGTTCAGATTTAATAAAAAAACACGAAAAATTAAATTAAATTAAAACATTCTGATTTTTATTTTACAAGTAAAATTTTAAACAAACGTCAAAATGTCTTTAAGAAAAAAAATGAATCACACGCTCTGAGCGCTCAGAGCTAAAAAACACGATTTTTTTTTTTTGACAGTTCAGGTTTTATACTCTACTCAGATTTAAAAAATGCCTTTAAAGGAACTGAAGAATGTATTCATCAATTTGTAATTAGGAAACAGAATACATACGGAACGGCTACAAAAAAATTCAAATCGTACTTAAATGTTTAGTTTTCTATATGGCGAACACCATTAACTCGAATTTTGGCTACTTGACTTCAGTAAATATAATTATGTATATGTTTAGAAATTAAATCAAATTCTCAGAACATTGTATATTAGAACAATATTTTTATATTAATAATTTAAATCGCTTTGTTTTGTGTAATAACTGTACCACATTATACTCTCTTTAAAGCGACTTTAGCTATAGGAATAAAATTCAAAAATACAACAACGTTTTTATAAATTTTTTTTTTAGCAAATTTCAAGCGCAAGAATTGTTGACAACATTGTTGTAATATATTTTATTACGTATAGGAAAAAAAATATAATTTTTCGTGTTAAATTAGTCTATTATAAATTTCAAAAAACTAATTTTGTATATAAATTTAAAAGCAAAAATAGCTCGAATCTCGAGCACAGGGCGATACTAGTAAGTACTTAAAGAATTAAAATAAATAAATTAAAGATTCAATTAAAATAAAAAACTAAAAGTAAATAAAAAAATAAAATAAAATAAATAAAAACGAAAAACTTGGTACCAAGAAAATAAAAAAATATAAAAGAAAATTATTTTGTTTGGGTGTTTAAAATTGGATTAATTAAATTGGTTTTAAAGAAAACAACACTATTTGTACCACGAGCTGAGAGGAAATCCGGCATAAAGGGGGTGGAAACGAGGCCCCTTAGTAGAAAAAGCAAAGAATTTTTCAAACGGGAGTCACCATCGCGGGAAATAAATTATCCCAGAAGCGTTGCTGACAGCCGCCAACTCCGCTGGAAATAATCAAAGCGGACGGGTCACCTGATGGACCTAATAAGGTCAATAATCATGCTCATGTAAGTCAGTGAAAGTAAGAAAATAATAAAAACTAAGAGAAAATTTTTTTTTTCATATAATTAGTGTACAAAATTAGTGGTTTTTATACCCGTGCATATATATATGAACATCGGGTATATTAGATTTGCTCCTCCGTTTGTAACGCATCGATCTAGACGAGCTAGATATAGTGTCAAGGGTACGTATCGGCTCAGAATCGAAAAATTAGTCGATCTAGCTATGTGTGTCTGTCCGTCCGTCCGTCCGTCCGTCCGTCCGTGTGTCATCACGATAACTCAAAAACTAAAAGGGCTAGAGTCTTGAAATTCACACAAAGTCATTTTTAGACAATTTCTAGGTTCCCTATTGTTTTTGGTTAAAATCGGACCAAGGCTTCGGGGAGCTGCCATACAACTTTTTTGCACCAATATGAATTTCTTCAAAACTATTTATACTACGGGGATGAAAATTACACCCGGTTAGTTTTATATTGACTCCGGCACTTATATGAAGTTTCAAAATGATAGGGCCCCATTTTCGGGGGGCTGCCATACAACTTGAGCACTCGAGCACTTATATGAAGTTTCAAAATGTTAGGGCCCCATTTATGGGGGGCTGCCATACAACTTCTTTGCACCAATATGAATTTCTTCAAAACTAATTATACTACGAGGCTGAAAACTACACACGGTTAGTTATATAATGAATCGAGCACTTATATGAAGTTTCAAAATGTTAGGGCCCCATTTTCGGAGGGCTGCCATACAAAGTTTTCGATTCAATAACTGTGAATCTAATAAAGCTACAAGGTTAAAATTAAAATTGGGCAGGTAAATTAATAGGGCAAGTTACTTGGCAAAGTTGGACATCACTCGGACCATCGGACTTTTAGGGTGGGCCAATTTTTTTTTTTTGTTTTTTTTTTCTTTGTTGATTTTTTTTTTTTTTATTTTTTTTTTTTTTTTTTAAGCTTAAGTTATGGGACAATGAATGAAAACTTTTTTTTTTTTTTTTGTGATTTTTTTTTTTTTTTTGTTAATTTTTTTTTTTTTTTTTAAGCTAAAGTGACAATGAATGAAAATTTTGTTTTTTGTTTTGTGACTTTTTTTTTTTTTTTGTTAATTTTTTTTTTTTTTTTTACGTCAAAATTATGGGGTAATGAGTTAAATGTATAAGAGAAGTAAATTACGGTTTATTTTATACACCATAGTGGGTATGCACGGGTATCTAAAAGTTGACAAGGGCAACTATAATCTTCCTCGTTTTTTATATAAAAAATAAGAGATAACTTTTAACTTTAACAAATTTTAACTTTAACTTTAACTTTTTGAAAATATTAAATTTTAATGATTTTCCTTTGTCTAAAATAGCCATCTATTTTACAAAAAATTTTTAATAAAATAATAAAAAAAATAAATTAACAAATAAATAAAAAAAAAAGTATATTATAAAAAAAATTCATAACAAATTACAATATCGTGATCAAGCCTTCTCGTCGACACTTGAGGTGAGGCTGCCTCAAGCACGATATTGTATAAAAATTTTTTTTTTTATTTCATAAGATAAAGGAAAAGATTATACGCATTTTTTGAAAGAAAATTTTTTTTATTTTGGCAAAATTAAAATAAAAATAAAAAAACACCAATTTTTTTTTTATTTCATACAATAAAAATAAAATTAAATTGAATATTTGAAATTGAAATAAAATAAAATTAAATATTTTTCTTACTATAAATGAAATAAATAAAGTTAGTAATTAATTAATATTAAGTGATATATTATTAAAAAATTAAATTAAATTTAATATTTCAAATTAAAATAAAATTAAATTAGATATTTTTCTATTATAAATGAAATAAATAGAGTTAACAACTAATATTAAGTAAAATTTTAATAAAAATAAAATTAAATCGATTATTTAAAATTCAAACAAAATTAAATTAAATACCTTTTTGCTAAATCATAAAATAAATACAATTAATATTATTAAGTAAATATTAAAGTAAAAAGTTTTTAGAATATTTTGCTTAAATTTATAAATTAAAAAGAATTTTAAAATTAAATTTTGAATCTTAAATGTTGTTTTAGCTGACTAAATATTTTATAAATTTTAAAGTAAATCAATTTAACAGATACAATTTTCAAAAGGAAATCTTTTATTAATAACTCGACTACAATCAAGAATTTTTCAAAAATCAATAAATAAATTTAAAAATTATATTTGATTAAAAATTAATAAATAAATAAGAAATTTTTTGGAAACGAAATTTTTATATTTTAGCCAAATTATTAAAAAAAGGTATTTTAGGATAGGGGTATAAAATAAAATATAGAAAAATTTTTTTTAGAGAAATAGAAAGTAAGAATAGATAAGATTTTAACAAATTTTTAAATATAATTAAAGAATCTTCTAATTTTAAAAGATAAGGTAATATACAATAAGATACAATTGGATAGAACAAGCAAGACAAAAATAAAAAGTTTTTTTTATATATAAAAATTTTTTTAGAACCTTTTTCAAATTTAAATTTAAAAATCAAATATAAAAGAAATTCCTCCTTCTTAAATAAATAAAAATATAAATCTATTGCCCCCACTTTTTACCCAGGAAATAAGGTCTTTGATATTATAGTTCCACTCATAAATAAATAAAAAATAAATAATTATAGTTTCACTCATAAATAAATAAAAAATAAATAAGAAATTTTCAAAAAAAATGGCGAATCCAAGTAAACCAATGGCACATGGAAAATCACCACGTTTTATTTCAACTCCGGAGATACCGGAGATTTTTTTAAAATAATTTTGTATGTATGTCGTACTTTTTTTAGTTTTTTTAATTTTTGACATAACGAACGAATATTATATAAGGCGTTTTTTTTTAAATCACAGCAGAGATCTGAGCACGCTCTAAACAACATAAGCATGTTCTAATGAACAGATCATGAACAGAGTACGCTCAGAGCGTTCAGATTTAATAAAAAAACACGAAAAATTAAATTAAATTAAAACATTCTGATTTTTATTTTACAAGTAAAATTTTAAACAAACGTCAAAATGTCTTTAAGAAAAAAAATGAATCACACGCTCTGAGCGCTCAGAGCTAAAAAACACGATTTTTTTTTTTTGACAGTTCAGGTTTTATACTCTACTCAGATTTAAAAAATGCCTTTAAAGGAACTGAAGAATGTATTCATCAATTTGTAATTAGGAAACAGAATACATACGGAACGGCTACAAAAAAATTCAAATCGTACTTAAATGTTTAGTTTTCTATATGGCGAACACCATTAACTCGAATTTTGGCTACTTGACTTCAGTAAATATACCTATGTATATGTTTAGAAATTAAATCAAATTCTCAGAACATTGTATATTAGAACAATATTTTTATATTAATAATTTAAATCGCTTTGTTTTGTGTAATAACTGTACCACATTATACTCTCTTTAAAGCGACTTTAGCTATAGGAATAAAATTCAAAAATACAACAACGTTTTTATAAATTTTTTTTTTAGCAAATTTCAAGCGCAAGAATTGTTGACAACATTGTTGTAATATATTTTATTACGTATAGGAAAAAAAATATAATTTTTCGTGTTAAATTAGTCTATTATAAATTTCAAAAAACTAATTTTGTATGTAAATTTAAAAGCAAAAATAGCTCGAATCTCGAGCACAGGGCGATACTAGTAAGTACTTAAAGAATTAAAATAAATAAATTAAAGATTCAATTAAAATAAAAAACTAAAAGTAAATAAAAAAATAAAATAAAATAAATAAAAACGAAAAACTTGGTACCAAGAAAATAAAAAAATATAAAAGAAAATTATTTTGTTTGGGTGTTTAAAATTGGATTAATTAAATTGGTTTTAAAGAAAACAACACTATTTGTACCACGAGCTGAGAGGAAATCCGGCATAAAGGGGGTGGAAACGAGGCCCCTTAGTAGAAAAAGCAAAGAATTTTTTAAACGGGAGTCATCATCGCGGGAAATAAATTATCCCAGAAGCGTTGCTGACAGCCGCCAACTCCGCTGGAAATAATCAAAGCGGACGGGTCACCTGATGGACCTAATAAGGTCAATAATCATGCTCATGTAAGTCAGTGAAAGTAAGAAAATAATAAAAACTAAGAGAAAATTTTTTTTTTCATATAATTAGTGTACAAAATTAGTGGTTTTTTTTTATATAAAAAATAAGAGATAACTTTTAACTTTAACAAATTTTAACTTTAACTTTAACTTTTTGAAAATATTAAATTTTAATGCTTTTCCTTTGTCTAAAATAGCCATCTATTTTACAAAAAATTTTTAATAAAATAATAAAAAAAATAAATTAACAAATAAATAAAAAAAAAAGTATATTATAAAAAAAATTCATAACAAATTACAATATCGTGATCAAGCCTTCTCGTCGACTTTGTCTAAAATAGCCATCTATTTTACAAAAAATTTTTAATAAAATAATAAAAAAAATAAATTAACAAATAAATAAAAAAAAAAGTATATTATAAAAAAAATTCATAACAAATTACAATATCGTGATCAAGCCTTCTCGTCGACACTTGAGGTGAGGCTGCCTCAAGCACGATATTGTATAAAAATTTTTTTTTTATTTCATAAGATAAAGGAAAAGATTATACGCATTTTTTGAAAGAAAATTTTTTTTATTTTGGCAAAATTAAAATAAAAATAAAAAAACACCAATTTTTTTTTTATTTCATACAATAAAAATAAAATTAAATTGAATATTTGAAATTGAAATAAAATAAAATTAAATATTTTTCTTACTATAAATGAAATAAATAAAGTTAGTAATTAATTAATATTAAGTGATATATTATTAAAAAATTAAATTAAATTTAATATTTCAAATTAAAATAAAATTAAATTAGATATTTTTCTATTATAAATGAAATAAATAGAGTTAACAACTAATATTAAGTAAAATTTTAATAAAAATAAAATTAAATCGAATATTTAAAATTAAAACAAAATTAAATTAAATACCTTTTTGCTAAATCATAAAATAAATACAATTAATATTATTAAGTAAATATTAAAGTAAAAAGTTTTTAGAATATTTTGCTTAAATTTATAAATTAAAAAGAATTTTAAAATTAAATTTTGAATCTTAAATGTTGTTTTAGCTGACTAAATATTTTATAAATTTTAAAGTAAATCAATTTAACAGATACAATTTTCAAAAGGAAATCTTTTATTAATAACTCGACTACAATCAAGAATTTTTCAAAAATCAATAAATAAATTTAAAAATTATATTTGATTAAAAATTAATAAATAAATAAGAAATTTTTTGGAAAAGAAATTTTTATATTTTAGCCAAATTATTAAAAAAAGGTATTTTAGGATAGGGGTATAAAATAAAATATAGAAAAATTTTTTTTAGAGAAATAGAAAGTAAGAATAGATAAGATTTTAACAAATTTTTAAATATAATTAAAGAATCTTCTAATTTTAAAAGATAAGGTAATATACAATAAGATACAATTGGATAGAACAAGCAAGACAAAAATAAAAAGTTTTTTTTATATATAAAAATTTTTTTAGAACCTTTTTCAAATTTAAATTTAAAAATCAAATATAAAAGAAATTCCTCCTTCTTAAATAAATAAAAATATAAATCTATTGCCCCCACTTTTTACCCAGGAAATAAGGTCTTTGATATTATAGTTCCACTCATAAATAAATAAAAAATAAATAATTATAGTTTCACTCATAAATAAATAAAAAATAAATAAGAAATTTTCAAAAAAAATGGCGAATCCAAGTAAACCAATGGCACATGGAAAATCACCACGTTTTATTTCAACTCCGGAGATACCGGAGATTTTTTTAAAATAATTTTGTATGTATGTCGTACTTTTTTTAGTTTTTTTAATTTTTGACATAACGAACAAATATTATATAAGGCGTTTTTTTTTAAATCACAGCAGAGATCTGAGCACGCTCTAAACAACATAAGCATGTTCTAATGAACAGATCATGAACAGAGTACGCTCAGAGCGTTCAGATTTAATAAAAAAACACGAAAAATTAAATTAAATTAAAACATTCTGATTTTTATTTTACAAGTAAAATTTTAAACAAACGTCAAAATGTCTTTAAGAAAAAAAATGAATCACACGCTCTGAGCGCTCAGAGCTAAAAAACACGATTTTTTTTTTTTGACAGTTCAGGTTTTATACTCTACTCAGATTTAAAAAATGCCTTTAAAGGAACTGAAGAATGTATTCATCAATTTGTAATTAGGAAACAGAATACATACGGAACGGCTACAAAAAAATTCAAATCGTACTTAAATGTTTAGTTTTCTATATGGCGAACACCATTAACTCGAATTTTGGCTACTTGACTTCAGTAAATATACCTATGTATATGTTTAGAAATTAAATCAAATTCTCAGAACATTGTATATTAGAACAATATTTTTATATTAATAATTTAAATCGCTTTGTTTTGTGTAATAACTGTACCACATTATACTCTCTTTAAAGCGACTTTAGCTATAGGAATAAAATTCAAAAATACAACAACGTTTTTATAAATTTTTTTTTTAGCAAATTTCAAGCGCAAGAATTGTTGACAACATTGTTGTAATATATTTTATTACGTATAGGAAAAAAAATATAATTTTTCGTGTTAAATTAGTCTATTATAAATTTCAAAAAACTAATTTTGTATGTAAATTTAAAAGCAAAAATAGCTCGAATCTCGAGCACAGGGCGATACTAGTAAGTACTTAAAGAATTAAAATAAATAAATTAAAGATTCAATTAAAATAAAAAACTAAAAGTAAATAAAAAAATAAAATAAAATAAATAAAAACGAAAAACTTGGTACCAAGAAAATAAAAAAATATAAAAGAAAATTATTTTGTTTGGGTGTTTAAAATTGGATTAATTAAATTGGTTTTAAAGAAAACAACACTATTTGTACCACGAGCTGAGAGGAAATCCGGCATAAAGGGGATGGAAACGAGGCCCCTTAGTAGAAAAAGCAAAGAATTTTTCAAACGGGAGTCATCATCGCGGGAAATAAATTATCCCAGAAGCGTTGCTGACAGCCGCCAACTCCGCTGGAAATAATCAAAGCGGACGGGTCACCTGATGGACCTAATAAGGTCAATAATCATGCTCATGTAAGTCAGTGAAAGTAAGAAAATAATAAAAACTAAGAGAAAATTTTTTTTTTCATATAATTAGTGTACAAAATTAGTGGTTTTTTTTTATATAAAAAATAAGAGATAACTTTTAACTTTAACAAATTTTAACTTTAACTTTAACTTTTTGAAAATATTAAATTTTAATGCTTTTCCTTTGTCTAAAATAGCCATCTATTTTACAAAAAATTTTTAATAAAATAATAAAAAAAATAAATTAACAAATAAATAAAAAAAAAAGTATATTATAAAAAAAATTCATAACAAATTACAATATCGTGATCAAGCCTTCTCGTCGACACTTGAGGTGAGGCTGCCTCAAGCACGATATTGTATAAAAATTTTTTTTTTTATTTCATAAGATAAAGGAAAAGATTATACGCATTTTTTGAAAGAAAATTTTTTTTATTTTGGCAAAATTAAAATAAAAATAAAAAAACACCAATTTTTTTTTTATTTCATACAATAAAAATAAAATTAAATTGAATATTTGAAATTGAAATAAAATAAAATTAAATATTTTTCTTACTATAAATGAAATAAATAAAGTTAGTAATTAATTAATATTAAGTGATATATTATTAAAAAATTAAATTAAATTTAATATTTCAAATTAAAATAAAATTAAATTAGATATTTTTCTATTATAAATGAAATAAATAGAGTTAACAACTAATATTAAGTAAAATTTTAATAAAAATAAAATTAAATCGAATATTTAAAATTAAAACAAAATTAAATTAAATACCTTTTTGCTAAATCATAAAATAAATACAATTAATATTATTAAGTAAATATTAAAGTAAAAAGTTTTTAGAATATTTTGCTTAAATTTATAAATTAAAAAGAATTTTAAAATTAAATTTTGAATCTTAAATGTTGTTTTAGCTGACTAAATATTTTATAAATTTTAAAGTAAATCAATTTAACAGATACAATTTTCAAAAGGAAATCTTTTATTAATAACTCGACTACAATCAAGAATTTTTCAAAAATCAATAAATAAATTTAAAAATTATATTTGATTAAAAATTAATAAATAAATAAGAAATTTTTTGGAAAAGAAATTTTTATTTTAGCCAAATTATTAAAAAAAGGTATTTTAGGATAGGGGTATAAAATAAAATATAGAAAAATTTTTTTTAGAGAAATAGAAAGTAAGAATAGATAAGATTTTAACAAATTTTTAGATATAATTAAAGAATCTTCTAATTTTAAAAGATAAGGTAATATACAATAAGATACAATTGGATAGAACAAGCAAGACAAAAATAAAAAGTTTTTTTTATATATAAAAATTTTTTTAGAACCTTTTTCAAATTTAAATTTAAAAATCAAATATAAAAGAAATTCCTCCTTCTTAAATAAATAAAAATATAAATCTATTGCCCCCACTTTTTACCCAGGAAATAAGGTCTTTGATATTATAGTTCCACTCATAAATAAATAAAAAATAAATAATTATAGTTTCACTCATAAATAAATAAAAAATAAATAAGAAATTTTCAAAAAAAATGGCGAATCCAAGTAAACCAATGGCACATGGAAAATCACCACGTTTTATTTCAACTCCGGAGATACCCCAAATGGTGGAAGAAGAGGTAACTCCAATTGTAGAGGAACACCATGAAAACAGTGAAACAATTAGAGATACCATTAGGGAAATGGTGCAACATGAGACAAGAAGATTCTACGAATGTTTTGAAGAAGAATTCAGTGAGGAAGAATATGACGAAGAGGTGAATTTTAAAGAAGATGTAAACCTAATAGGAATGGATAGAGTTCCGGACGTCATTAAGACTTTGCAAACATTTTCAGGAGAGATGAACGAGTATGGCGCATGAAAAAAAGGAGTCGAACGAATACTAAAAATTTATGATCACTTGAGAAGTACCCCGAAATACTTTAGAATTATTAACGCTATTAGAAACATCGTAGGGGAAACTAATACGGCCCTTTTATCATTCAACACGCCATGTAAATGGACAAGAATTGTTAAATGCCTCGATATGCATTATGCCGATGATAGAGATATAGGAACTCTGGAATATCAAATGACAACGATGAATCAAGGAAATCTGACGGTTCACGAATATTATAAAGCAATTTACCAACACTTATCCCTCATTTTGGAAAAACTTATCTCTGTGAATTTAACAGAGGATTCATTTGCAACTATGACACGACACTATAGAGAAAAAGTTTTAGATGCTTTCATAAATGGTCTTGATGAACACCTATCCGATTTGCTGATTATGAGAGAACCCAAAGATCTGCCACAGGCGCTCCGTTTCTGTCTCAAGCTTGACAATGCCAACAAAAGATCAACCCATGTACAAAGAAACAAATCAGTAGCAGTAACTCAAAGAATTCAACCAACAATACCAGCAATAGTAAATCAAGGACCCATAAGATATCCATCTCGACCCCAGGGAGTTTATAATACACCCAACAGATATTTTAGACACAACGCATTCAATAAATCATATTATAGAAATAATCAGACCCCAATTATCAAGGACAACAAATGTTATATCCAAATAAACCAAAATCCGAAACCAGAAGCTTAATAAGGCGATTCCCAACATCTAATAATAATATTCAAAACTATAGACAAAACAATTATGGACAATCTTCAAGATTCCCAACATATAATAATAATATTCAAAACTATGGACAAAACAATTATGGAAAATTTTCAGCCACTAATAATAATCAAACATTCAGGCAAAATGGTCAAGTGTATACTATCAAAATAGGCATGGCTTCCAACAGCAGAATTACGGAAACAATCAGCCATCCAAGCAGAATAATTTTCAAAAGATAAATCATACAACAACAGCGACATAAAATTAAAATTTTACATTTTACCCGATTTGCTTTCCTTCGACGGGATAATAGGCAACGATTCGTTGAGGGAATTGAAAGCAATAATAAACACAGAAGGGAGTTATATGACAATATATCCGAATGACAAAATAATATTAAAACAACTATTAGCAGAAAGCATTAACAACTTAAACGTACGAATAGGCCATTTGGAGCCTTCACTGAAATTAAAATTGGAAAAATTATTTAAAAAATATAGCAACCTCTTTGTCGATCCTGATCAAAAGTTAACTTTTACAACAAGAATAAGGGGAGAAATTCGCACCAATACGGACGAACTAGTGTATTGCAGAGCATATCCGTATCCTATGGCATTGAAAGATGAGGTTGAGAAACAAATAGAAGAATTATTACGAGATTATAAGACCTTCAAAATCCCCGTATAATTCGCCTGTATGGATCGTCCCCAAAAAAGAAGACGCTTCAGGGAAGAAAAAATATCGTATGGTCATTGATTATCGCAAATTAAATGCTATAACAATACCTGAAAAATACCCTATCCCCGAAATAAATGAAGTTCTTTTAAATTTAGGGGAGAGTAAATGTTTCTCAGTACTTGATCTGAAAAGCGGATTTCACCAAATTGCACTTAAGGAATCAGACATAGAAAAATCGTCGTTCTTCATAAATAATAGCAAGTTTGAATTCCTGCGTCTACCTTTTGGCCTAAAGAATGCACCGTCTATTTTTCAAAGGGCCTTAGATGACATTCTAAGACAACATATTGGAAAAAGGTGCTATGTCTACATCGACGATATAATAGTTTTTGGAAAAAACGAAGCAGAACACCTACAAAACTTAGAAATTATTTTTGAAACTTTACAGAATGCCAACATGAAAGTTCAACTAGATAAATGTGAATTCTTCCACAACGAAGTAGAATTTTTAGGATTTGTCGTAAGTTCAAAGGGCATTAAAACCAACCCAAAGAAGGTCAAAGCCATTCAGGATGTACCACCACCTAAGACACTAAAGGAACTGAGAACCTTTCTTGGGATGTCAGGCTACTACAGAAAGTTTATTTGTAATTACTCAATGATCGCGAAACCCCTGACATCCCTATTGAGGGGGGAAGGAGGACGAGTGTCCAAGACGCAGTCGAAAAACACACCTATTTCTATGAACGAAGATGCTATTAAAGCATTCAAGAAACTGAAAGACGCTTTAATTTCAGAAGAAGTTTTACTAATACATCCAGATTTCAACAAAGAATTCGAACTCACAACAGACGCATCGAATTATGTGATAGGAGGAGTATTGTCCCAGGACAGAAAACCAGTCACTTTCCTCTCCAGATCTCTTAATAAAACAGAAAAAGCGTACGTTACGAACGAGAAAGAGATGCTGGCAATCATCTGGGCTCTGACAGCACTTAGGAATTATTTATATGGATCCAGCAAAGTCATTATTTACACCGATCACCAACCATTGACGTACGCGTTAAGTAATAAAAATGCAAACAGCAAATTAAAAAGATGGAAAGCTATTTTGGAAGAGTTTAACTACGAATTAAGGTACAAACCAGGACAGACAAACGTCGTAGCCGACGCATTATCCAGATTAGTCCCTACACCATCAGTTAATAGTTTATCCATAACTAGTAATAAAAGTTCCTACAGATTCATTCAAACGGTTGAAGCACCCATAAACGTTTTTAGAAATCAAATAATAATAGAAATAAGTGACGAAGGTTCTTATGAATTACTTAATCCTTTCAAAAGTCATATGAGGCACATAATAAAACAAACAAATTTTCAAGACAACAATTTAATAAAACTCCTAAAAGAATACCTAAATCCAAATGTTGTAAATGTCATAAAAGCAGAAAAATTTATCAGAGACCAAATCCAAATATTATACGAGAATCATTTTGCAAAATACAAAATCAGATTCGCACATGCCACGGTTAGGGACATTGAAGATGAAATCGAACAAAAAGAGATTATCAGTTCGACGCACCGACGTGCACATTCGGAATGCATTCGAAAACAAGAAGCAGATAATGCAAAATTACTACTTCCCACAAATGAGTAAAAAAATTAACGATTTAGTGAAAATTTGTTCAATTTTTAAAGACAGCAAATATGATAGAAAACCTAACAGACCAGAAATTCAACCCACACCCATACCGACTTTCGCGGGACACACTTTTCACCTAGACATCTTCTCTACCGAGTCCAAATTGGCTATTACTGCAACAGACAAATTAACGAAATTTGCACAAGCAAGAGCTATCAAAAGTAGATCGACGGATGACATCAGGCTAGCTTTGAGAGATATATGTACTGTTTTATAATGGAGTCCCAGAATATGTAGTAATTGATAATGAGAGGTCTCAAAAAATATGATGGAACAAGAACTAAAGATTAAGGTACACACAGTACCGCCTTACAAGAGTGAATCAAACGGACAAGTGGAGAGACTTCATTCTACTCTGTCCGAAATAATGCGGTGTCTAAAATGCAAAGGAGAAGATCGAAGTTATGAAGATTTGTTGCAAAGGGCAATAAAGGAATACAACTATACCATCCATTCTGTCACAAAAAGAAAACCGATCGAAGTCTTTCTCGGACGTGTACCAAATCTACCTCCAGAAGAATTCGAAAAAACTCGCATCAAAAATATAGAAGTTCTAAAGCAGAAACAAGAAAATGATCTCAAATTTCACAACAAAAAAAGAAAACCAATTATACAATATCCAAAAGGCGAAACCATCTATGTAAAACACAATAAAAGGCTCGGTACAAAATTAACATGTCGATATAAAAAGGAAATAGTTAAACAAAATCGAAATTCAACTGTTTAAACAGAGTCGGGGAGAATCTTAAACAAATCAAATATAAAATCATAGTTTATATGTCAATCCTTGCAAACTGTATTATTTTAAGCAAAAAAAAAAAAAGAAAAATTAATAATAATAACAAAAATCCACTTCTCTTTTCTATTTTCTCAAATTTTCAAGTCCTCATATTTATTGTAGGTTTTTACTGGGCAAAAGTTTAGCTGAAGTACAAATATTGGATTACCCAAGATCATACCTCATCAACATCGAACTGGGAGAAGTAAAAATCCAACAAGGAAATTACAGACTCATACACATAACCGATCTCGGTGTAATTCAAAATTCTTTAAATTATTTGAAGTCAGTGATGGCAGACGAGAATGTTAAAGTTCATCCATTACATCAATATCTCCAGTACGAGGCACTACAAATCCAACAATATCTTGATGAATTCAAACCTCGGAGAGTAAAAAAATCACTCAACTTTCTAGGAAGCGCATGGATTGCAGGAGCACCGGACCATGATGACTTTATTATGATTAAAAAGAACATGAATAATTTACTAGAAAACAATAATAAGCAGACAATAAGCAATAAAATCCATAATGACAGAATTAATAATATTACCCATATTGCAAATCAAATTTTAGATAATATACAAATAGAAAGAAAATTAAGTAATCAAAACGCCATTATAATACAAAGTAAACTAAAAATAATTAAAGAAGAAATAATAAATATAAAGTATGCACATTGTACATTGGGCAAAAACCGGTACTATAAACCCCATATAATTGTCTAAATCCGAAATAGAAACATTAACTGAAAGTTCTAGATAATGAAAACTTTCCTTATAGTAGTTCGGAAGAAGCATTAGATTTCGCCAATATTAAAATTATAAAAAATGAAACTTGCTTATTCTATCTTGTAGAGATACCCCTAGCATATAAAAATATTTATAAAAACCTTTTGCTAAAACCTGTAAAAAAAAATAATAAAATGTTAAAATTAGATTTTGAAAATGTATTAATAAATGAAAAAGAAATGTATGGAATAAAAGGAAATTGTAAAAAAATAAATAAAATATTTATATTGTTACGTAAGCAAAATGCATTCATCTATTTAAACAGTCAATTTATAAACTGTACCTTTAAATTTTAATCGCATTCCTTAAAATGCATAACTGTACTTTAACTATCAAATTTCGTAAACGCTAATTTACGAAAATAACAAAACAAAAAACCAAACTTGATTATAATCGTATGATTCTAATCAAGTTAAATATTATCATGTATTAGAATTTTGCTTACGTAGTATTTTATCCATTCAAACATAAAAATGAGTCTGTAAGAACAACTCAAAGAAACAACATAAAAATGAGTCTGTAAGAACAACTCAAAGAAACAACATAAAAATGAGTCTGTAAGAACAACTCAAAGAAACAACATAAAAATGAGTCTGTAAGAACAACTCAAATAAACAACATAAAACTAAATTATGTTTTATTCTAATTATAAAAGAATATAATTGGAAAAAAACATAAAACTGGCGCAGTCGGTAGGATAAAAATAAAAAAAAAAAAAAACTAATTATAAAAGAATATAATTAGTATAAAATAAAATTATAAAAATTATGAAATAAAAATAAAAAAAAAAAACTAATTATAAAAGAATATAATTAGTATAAAATAAAATTATAAAAATTATAAAAAAAATAAAAAAAAAAAACTAATTATAAAAGAATATAATTAGTATAAAATAAAATTATAAAAATTATAAACAAAAATAAAAAAAATAATAAAAAAATAATAATTAAAACAAAAAATCTGATCATCACCAACAACAATTGGATCTCCCGCAGCAAAAGTATTCATAACAAATAATTTATCTGTGTCAGCATCCACCAATTTCGGATAATATTTTGATCATCATCATCAACAGCAACATCAGCAACAACAGCAATATCATTTGCAACAACAAAGACAACATTTACAACAACAATTTCAACAAACCACAAATACAACAAATAGCTAGTTAATTGGTTCACAGGTACTAGAAACAGCAACATTGGTAACAACAACATTGGTAGCAGCTACATTTGTAACAACATTTACCAAACAAAAGGAAATGGAACTACTACTTCTACTCATTCTCTCTATTCCACAAGCGTCGCTCCAATCTATACAAATAAGCCAACTCAAGGATGAAAATGGTTTTGCTATTATAAAATTGGAAGAACAAAAAATTATTAATAACTATACACAAAAACTTTACACATTGTAAACATTACTCAATACCTAACAAAAATCGAAAACCAAACTAACAACTTTATTGCAAAAATATCGCAAACTCCTTTCACACTCCAACTTTTGGCACAAATTACCTCAATTAATAATCATTTACAACAAATTAAAGATATTATCTTGCTAAGTCGTCTGGAAGTTCTTGCTCACGACATACTTACAGACGACGAAATTCAAAAATACAACCTAACTATCGAAGAGATGCCGTACATAAAAAGTACTATTTTATTTAAGGACGGCTTTATAATAATCGTCCTATTCCTTCCAAACTTCACTATCGAAACCTATTTTAAAGCTTTAGTCATACCATTCCCGAACGATAAACATGTGCAATTAGACACACCTATAATAAATATTATTTTAAAAGATAAGGAAATATTTGAACAAAATAATAAAAAATAACTGTTAAAGAAAAACTTACAATATCCAAATAATAATTGTATAAAAAACTTACTAAAAGGAAACAGTACATGTAACTATAAAATAAATGAAATAGAATCTATAGAAAAAATTAACGACGAATTAATTGTAACTTTAAACTTAGAAAGAACAAAAATTGTACAAAACTGTATTAATCAAGAAATAATTATTAAGGAAAATAATTTAATTAAATTTAGCAATTGTAATTTGAATATTAAAAACAATGAATTTTCTAATAAAATTGTAAAATTTAAAGATTTACCTATTATACCAATTGTAAATGAATTAAATATAACAAAAATTATAAATAACTTTACTCTTAAGCAAATTCATGTAAACCAAATTGAAAACTTAAAAGCTATTGAATACTTAGAATATAAATCTAAGGTTAATTTTTATACTTTACTAACGGTTAAAACCCTATTTGTAATAGTAATTGTAATTATGATAATAAGCTACTGTTATAAAAAAACAAAGTCAAATGAAAATATTAAAATAAATATAAATCAATCAGATGTAAAATCAAAGGAACTTGAAACAAGTCCTTTTTAAATTTTAAATTTTGGAGACCAAAATCTCTTAGGGATGGAGGTGTTACGTAAGCAAAATGCATTCATCTATTTAAACAGTCAATTTATAAACTGTACCTTTAAATTTTATTCGCATTCCTTAAAATGCATAACTGTACTTTAACTATCAAATTTCGTAAACGCTAATTTACGAAAATAACAAAACAAAAAACCAAACTTGATTATAATCGTATGATTATAATCAAGTTAAATATTATCATGTATTAGAATTTTGCTTACGTAGTATTTTATCCATTCAAACATAAAAATGAGTCTGTAAGAACAACTCAAAGAAACAACATAAAAATGAGTCTGTAAGAACAACTCAAAGAAACAACATAAAAATGAGTCTGTAAGAACAACTCAAATAAACAACATAAAACTAAATTATGTTTTATTCTAATTATAAAAGAATATATTTGGAAAAAAACATAAAACTATATGTAAAAAACAAAACGTTGAAACTGTAAATTCTACTTGCACAAAGAAACTCATAGAAGGAAAAAATTTGAAATGCAATTTAATAAACAGTCATCATATCCCGTACATAGATGAAATAGCCAGTGATGAAAAAGACATGCTCCTACTAAACGACTTCAACGGAATAATTCGATTCAACCAAGAAAATAGAACACTCAAAGGAACTTATGTAATAAGGTTCCATAATGCAACAATAGTGATAAATAATCAAACTTTTTCATCAATCGAGACTTCAACAACTAGATCTTACCACCAATTCTGCAACCAAAATTTATGGAAAGAGAATTACATCAACATTTATCATTGGAATTTTTAAACGAGATACACATCAACAATACAATGGAAATTGAATTAATGAAGGACGAAAGCATAATAGAGCGCACCATTAGTATTGGGTTCCCTGTTATGATCATACTTGTTCTACTAACAATCGGAATAATTATCACACAAAAGAAAGGGGTTAAATTTATAATCAACAGCAATAACGAGGAGCATGACAACAAGGAAACAACTACAAATTTAGAAGAAGAAAAAATCAGTGACATCAAACCAATTAAAATAATAGAAGAACATACAAAACGAACCATAGTAAAGAGATGTTCCATTATCGAAAGCCAAATAGGGACATTTGGTCTTAAGGTGGGAAGAGTTAACAACCGTTAGCCTTCCATATATTGCGAAATTGTTTTCCAATTTTTTTCCTAAATAAATTGTTCACACGGGAACGATTTATTTTCATCAAATTTCAATTAACGTTTTTTTTATAAAATTTAAATATCAAATTTCAATACTTAATTTTAAAATAATTTTTTTATAATTTCGTAACTTTCGGACATTTACACAAAAAATATATTAAATGCTTACGATGCATTTCTTAATAAAAAAATATCCGCGCGGCGTCTTTTTGCAGGCAGAAAGAAAAATTAAAATACTAATTCAACTCACTTCTTAATTAGCTTCAATAAAGAAAAGTCATATTTTTGTCTGTAAAATAAATCTGTAAAATAAATAATAAACAAGTAAAGAAACAGTAAGTCGGTGCATCCGACTTAGAAATACCCTACACCTATTTGGTTCAAGTTTAATGACATATCCATAAGTCATTTTAACGCCATAAAAGCTGTTTTTAATTTCATTGTAAGACATAGCTAACCAAATTAACTTTATAATACTAAAAACATTTTCTAATTACACTATCTCTTAAAAAATATTACAAATTTTTACTAATTTATTTATTTAAAAATATTAAAAAACAAAAAAACTTGTTATTAATGAAAATATATTTATTCCAATTCAATTACAAAATGAAAAAATTCTAGTTATTAAATTTTGTGATAAAAAGCTAATCAAAGCATAATATGTGTCTTTTATCTTGAAAGAGATAGTTGATAATAATTTACCTGTGAATAAAAAAAATTATATAAAATAATCTTTGATTTTTTTAATCATAAATTTTAATAATTTAGAATTTGTGGTATATTTTTTATAAAAATTAAATTTCTAATTTGATTTAAAAGACTAAAATAGTATTTGTTTTTAATAAATAAAAATTCAAATTGTTAAAAGTACTAAGATCATAAAAAGTAAAAACTCATAAAAAAAAAAAAAATTTTTTAAAAAAACTGTATAGTTTAAAATAACTCTCATCTTTCTCTTCTTTTGAAGAAATTATAATAATTCTTAAATATCATGTAAAAAAAAAAAAGAAAAATATTGCTGAAGTGAATATATACAACAACAATAACAAATAATGAGAGAAAACTGTATCAAGTGCGGCGATAATTTCTCTCGCTCAAAAAATGATTCTATTATGTGCAGCGGTGGATGCAATATGTCATTTCACATAAAGTGTATTGGTTTATCAACTTATGATATAAATTTATTAGAAACCAATAAATATATTTTTTTAATGTGTGAAGAGTGCAAAGATAGATATAATAAAATAAAATCTATTGAAGTGCATGTTGAAGCTATGGAAGAAAGTATCGATGAAATCAAAAATTGTATTAGTGAGCAAAAAAGTAATTGGAATGAGATAAAGCAAAATTTTAAAGAAATAAATGAGAGCGATAAAGAAATTGTCAATCACATTGAAAAGGTATGTAACAATAATAATATGAAAACAACATCTTATGCAGAAATTGCAAAAAAATTACCAAATTTAATTATAAAACCAAAAATTGTGCAAGATAATAAAAAAACTAAGACGGATATAGAAAATAATCTAAATATTGTAGAGAATGAATTAGCTGTGTCTTCTTTAGTTAATGCAAAAAATGGTATTGTAGTAGTTTCATGTGAAAATCAGGAATCTATAGAAAAACTAAAAAAATTGGCTGAAGAAAAAATGAAAGACTCATATGAAATTAAAGTTAATAATGGTAGAAAACCAAGAATAAAAATTCTAGGCATTTCTGAAGAAATGAATAAAGATGAATTAATTAAAAAACTTAAGAACCAAAATGAAATACTAAAAAACACTGAAGTAGAAGTAAAAGTTTTTTATAAAAATAAATTTAAGTTTAACCCATATGTTGCAGTAATAGAAGTAGATTTAGATTCTTTTAATAAAATTATGAAAGTGGGAAAAGTTAAAATTGGCTGGGATATTTGTAAAATAATGCATAGTATTTTTGTTAAAAGATGTTATAAATGTATGGGGTTTGGTCATGAAGCGGCAAAATGTACTGCCAAAAATAAAATATGTGCTAATTGTGCAAATGAATATGTAAAGGGTCATAAATGTAATCCAAATGCACTAAAATGTTGTAATTGTGTAAATGTGAACATAGAAAATAGTCTTAATCTAGATACAAATCATAATGCTCTAGATAAAAACTGTAATGTATATAAGAAAAAAATTGAATTAGAAAGGAAAAAAATATTCTAGCAACCAATATATGAAGAAAAGAGTATTAATAATGCAAAACTGCTATACTTAAACGTACAAGGAGTAATAAATAATTTTAATGAATTAGAATGTATAATTGAAAATAAATTTTTTGAGTTTATTTGTTTGACAGAAACGCATCTAATCGAAGAAGATGAAGACAACTTACTACAAATAGATGGCTATAACATAATAAGAGTTGACTCAAACTCAAGACATACAGGTGGTGTTTTATGTTATGTAAGCATGTCTTGGAATTATGAAGTTATTAAAAAAATTTGTATTGGATTAAATTTGTGGTGTTTAATTTTATCAGTATATATGAAATCAATAGTAATTTACCTAGTCATAGTATATAAATCGCCTAATCAGGCATACACTTTAAATGAATTTTATGATAGTTTTAGTAGAATAATGGATGAATTGACCGAATTAAATTATGATGTATTAATTGTCGGTGATTTTAATATTGATTGGTTGAATAATTCTTCAAAGAAACTAAAAATGTTAGAAATAATAAGTGATGCAGGATTCAAGCAAATGCTAAATCAACCAACTAGAATTACCATGAACAGCAGTACACTAATAGATTTTATAATTACAAATAATCCCAATAAAATCACAACAAAAATTGATAATTCGTTAAAAGTAAGTGATCACGAAAGTATTATGGTCGAAATTGAAGTACTGCATAGCTTAAACGATGAAGTTAAAAGTAAAAAATTTTTAAAATATAATAAAATTACATTTAGAAATAGTATTATTAGAAGCCCACTATCTATGCTACATTTTGGATCATGCGATAAAAAAGCGAGCATCTTTAGTGAAAGTTTGTCAAAAATAGCAAGCAATTTTATTACAACGAAGCATATAAATAACAGAAATAATATGTGGTTTTCAAATGAATTAAGGGATATGAAGCATAATAAAATAGTTCAATACCGAAAAGCTAAATGGTCAAATACTGGGCTAGATTGGGAAAGGTATAGGCAACTAAGGAATAATTATAAAAAAAAGCTTGAAAATGAAAAAAATAAATTTCTAATTAATAAAGTTACGAACGCTAATGATCAAAAATCAATGTGGAAAATAATAAAATCGTATGTTTTAAAGAGTAACACGTTTAGCGAGGTAAATGAAATTGAATTTAATAATAGGAAATATGTCGATAAGGTAACCATAGCAAATAAATTTAATGAATTTTTTATTGATAGCATAATTGAAATTAATGCAAATATTCCAAATATTGAATTTAAAAATTTAGTAAATAGAAATGAAAATGCGTTTTCATTTGAATTAATAACCTTAAGTAAATTAAAATGCATTATTAAAAGCATGAATAATAAAAGAGATGTAAATTTTATAAATAAGAGAATAATTTTAGATAATTTTGATATCATTAGAGAAAATCTATTAGATATAATTAACGACTCACTAGCTACAGGTAAATACCCTGAAAATTGGAAGGAAACAACAGTAATCCCAATAGAAAAGGTTAAAAATACTATAAAATGTAATGAATTTCGACCGATAAATATGATCGCATGCGAGGCAAAAATTTTAGAGAAAGTAGTGAATATACAATTAGAAAATTTCTTAGAAAAACATCAACTAATCTCTGAAAATCAGTCAGGTTTCCGCAAAAATCACAGTTGTGAAACATTATTAAATCTGGTAGTGAGCAATTGGAAAGTCTCCATACATAACAAAAAAACCATAATTGCAGTGTTTGTTGATCTCAAACGAGCATTTGAAACAGTAGACAAAAATATTTTAATGAAGAAACTTGAAAAATATGGAATACGAGCAAAAGAATATAAATGGTTTGATTCATATATAAATAATAGAACTCAGAGAACAAAATTTAAAAATCATTTCTCTGAATCTAAAAAAGTTCCCACAGGGGTTCCACAAGGAACCATTTTAGGAGTCTTATTGTTTTTATTATTTATTAATGACATAGAGAAAGTGGTTGAGTTTGGTAAAATAGTACTTTTTGCTGACGACGCATTAATTTATATAGAGGATGAAAATGTTAATCAATGTGTTAATAAAATAAACGCAGATTTAAGTAACATCAATAGCTGGTTTAAAGAAAATAAACTGAGCCTAAATATTCAGAAAACTAAGGCAATGGTGTTTAATGGTGTCTTAAATAATTCTATTTCAATCGATGGTACAATTTTGGAAACGGTCGATGAAATAAAATATTTAGGTTTAATTATTGACAGAAAGTTAAATTTTACCAAACATATTGACTTCATGTGCAAAAAAATCGCAAAAAAACTATCATTTATGTATCGGATTAGAAATAAACTTTCTTTATGCAGTGCAATAAATATCTTTAACACGATGGTAAAGCCACATTTCGAGTATTGCTCAACCGTTATTGCGTTCTCATCCAATTTAATTTTAGAAAGGCTACAAAAGCTTCAAAATCGTGGAATGCGTATAATTTTGAAATGTAGCAGATACACATCGATTAACTACATGCTCACAACGCTGAAGTGGTTAAATATACGAGAACGTTACAAATTGAACGTGTTAAATTTTGTATTCAAAATGAAGCATAATATCTTACCAAACTATCTTTGCTCTAAATTGTTATACGTACAAGATGTGCAGAATTACTACCTTAGGAATATTTTTAATTTTCGTTTGGATTTTTTCCGCAATGAAAAAGCAAAGAAAACAATATTATACGAAGGGTTGAAAATGTTCAACGAGCTGCCCAACGATATTAAAAATGAAAATAACTTTAAAAAATTTAAATTAAAAACAATTAAGTACATTAAAGAAAATTAAAGTTTAAGTAAATTAAAATCTTTTAAATTAATAATTTTTGTATATATTCAATTCTATTTTTTATTTTTCTACATATTGTAATTTTTTATTTCTCTTTTATATTTAACACTTTCTTTCTTTTTTTGAAATAAATTACATTTTGAGTTTTGATTTTTTAATATAACTTTATGATCAAATCAAAGTAAAATATTTTATAAAAATATTGTATAAAAAACATTGTCGTTTAATAGTATTTAAAATACTAAATAAATAAATAAATAAAAAATAAAAAAATAAAAAATATTTAATCATAATATATATTCATCATTCTTAATCTATCGTTAGTTCAGTTAAGACATACTCTTTCGCTTTTTTTTAATTTTAATGAAAATATTTAGTGAATCATCATACATTATTTAAATTTAATTAATTAAATACAACAATAAAACTATAAAAATATTTTACCTTTAAAAAGAACAATAATAATAATACAATTTTGCTGACACTTGCGTTAAATTTTAAATTAAAAAAAAAAAAAAAAAAAAAAAAAAAAAATTATTTAAATACAAACATTAACGATAAAATTTCTGTAAAGTGTATAATAATTTCGCAAACTTTTGAATTTTGTAATTTATTAATAATTGTTTTGTTTGTTGACCTCTATTTTCATTAACTATTCACAATGTCAAACAAAATTCTTAACAACAATTTTTCCGCAATTAAATGTGCTCATGTCACGTGCGGTAATCATGACGCAAAATTGGATTTGCTGAAATGTAAAGGCTTCTGCGGTAAAAAACTACATGGAACTTGTGTTGGTCTAGAAAGAAATTGGCATTCTTCTAGACTTTGTAACAATTTCGTGTGTGATGAATGCCTTAACATTCATGATCTCTTGGCAAATATGAACAACAAAAACTTAACAAGCTTGCTTGATATCAAAGATGATCAAATGCAAGTGTTAAATAAAGCGATTAAAGTTATAGACAACACAAACAATGTCTTATTGGATTTGTGTCAACGCTTCGACGACACAAGTCCATTAGTTTTATCTATGTCAACTAACGAGACGGTGACGATTGCAGATATAAAGAACGAAGTTGCCCACAACCTGGCAGAAATGAAATCAATGATCTTCGATAAATTGGAAAAAACAAATAAAACGGACAGACTAGAGGATGAAATATCCTCTCTTAAAGCGGATATTAGGAAGCTTTGTGTCATTGGGTCGAAAGCCTCCAATACGTCTATAAATAATGTAGACAAACTGAAAGACGAGATCTGTTCACTAAAAACAGATATAAGGAAGCTTTCTGAAAAAGTCGAAGCCGGCTGTCATGTGAACAAATGCTTTCAAATAAATGAAAAAAAGACCGTTAAAAAAGTTTGGTCGCAAACGGATCAGTTTGTCAGTTTTATTTCTTCTATCGATACTGCTACTACTACTTTGGGGCCTGAGTACTTCAAACCGACAACTACTGTATCAGCTGTCAATAAACAATGGAAAAAAGGTACCATAGTTCAACACTTTAAAGATTCTACACTAAACAAATCAAACACAAGCTCAAATAAAACTATTCTCAATCCTTTTGCTATCCCTTTTAACACTGTTAAACCAAAAAAAGTTCATTTCAGCACTCAAACAATTAACACTGATAAACAATCCTCGGTAAGAAAAAAAGATGTAACGTTGAAACTGGGTTTAAATAATAACAATGAAGCTGAATTAAATAAAAGCAATAATTATCCAAATTTTGTTCAGGGAGACACGTTGGTACCGTCATGTAGTAATCCAATTGATAAAATTAATAGTAATAACATTAATAATAATAATAATAATAATAATAACAATAATAATAATAATACTAATAATAATAATAATAATAATAATAATAATAATAATAATAATAATAATAATAATAATAATAATAATAATAATAATAATAATAATAATAATAATAATAATAATAATAATAATAATAATAATAATAATAATAATAATAATAATAATAATAATAATAATAATAATAATAATAATAATAATAATAATAATAATAATAATAATAATAATAATAATAATAATAATAATAATAATAATAATAATAATAATAATAATAATAATAATAATAATAATAATAATAATAATAATAATAATAATAATAATAATAATAATAATAATAATGATAATAATAATAATAATAATAATAACAACAACAACAACAACATCAACAACAAAAACAACAACAACAATAATAATACTAGTAATAATAATAATACTAGTATTAATAATAATAACAGCAATCAACATATTATTAATAACAATAACAATAATAAGCTCTTGCTTTCACAAGATCCGCTCATATCTCCAATCATTAGAATGACAAAGCAATCATTAACTGAAGATTGTAGATATGCACTCTCTAGATTCAGAGATGAGAGAATTCTTTATAATGTGAGACTCTTTCTTGCTTATCTACATAATGATTCCAATAATCGCGTCTTAGAAGGCAAAACGAGGACTCACTTATCAGTACTTATTCACAATGAAGGACTGCCATCTAATTATAAAGATTTGTATAGCCTCTATCTCAGATTTCATGAAAATATAGGCTTCACTGCTAAAGATGTCGAAGCGGACCTTAAGGCTTTTCGTAGTCATTGTGACAGTAACTACTATAATCATTTGTACCAATCTCGCGAGAACTATAACAAGTTTTTTCGTCCAAACACGAAATAATTATGCAAGTCTCGAACAAAATCGTAATATCGATTCTTACACTAATTCCAATTTAGTCACACTGTCTAACCATAGTATCAAAAATAGCGTTAGTTCCTCTAATAAACTGAAATTATTCTACCACAATTGCAGTGGTATGAGGGGAAAGCTTAAGAAATTATATATTGATGCTAAGTCATGTGAATTTAATATTATTGCTATCACTGAAACATGGTTAAACGATTCCTTTGTTAATGAAGAAATTTTGGACAGAACTTGGTCGATTTATAGAAAAGATCGGGATTATCTTGCTACAAATTGTTCCCGTGGTGGTGGTGTACTACTTGCAGTAAACAATACCTTATCTAGTGTGGCATTAATCACTAGGACTTACCACTCTTTTGATCATCAATTTATTAAAGTTAACTTAGGTAATAATTTTTTATACCTGGGTATTGTTTACTTTCCTCCTAATTCTGACAATTCCTCTTATTCGGAATTTTTCGAGATATACCAGCAGGTTATATCAAATATGAATGAGGATGATTCAATTATAATTTTAGGGGACTTTAACCGTCCTTCTTTATCTTTTATCGTTGACGAATCTGATAATTTGTTACTACCAATCAACTTTCAGGACGAAATAGATTTCGATCTAATTAATGTATTTTATGGTAATGATTTACAACAAATTATCAGCTTTCCGAATAATTATTACAAGTGGTTAGATCTTGCATTCACGAATGCATATGATAAAGTGGTGGTAAAGCTCGCTGATGATTCAGAAAACCTTTTTACAAACACTCCGCATCATAACGCAATCATCTTCGAATTTTCCACTGCTATACCTCTTTTTACCAAATCTTACAATAATACTTTTGTATATGACTTTCTTAATGCTGATTATCAAAGCATTAATAATGCTTTATCAGTCATCAGTTGGGACGACCTGTTAATCGAACAGGATATTGATTTGATTATCTCTCAATTCTATGCAAAGTTATTTGAGATAATTAACTCCTTTGTTCCTAAAATTCGCAAAAAGGACAAGGCAACCGAACCTTGGCTGAACAGTGAACTTAGGACATTGCGTAACCAACGCAATAAACTATACAAAATAATTAAAAATTCAAAAGAACCTAATAATGACTTATTAAACAAGTACAAGGATCTTGCTTTTGAATTTAAACAAAAATCTAATTTGGCTTATGATAGATATCTCACTAACGTAGGCGACAAATTAATTACAGATCCTAGAAAGTTTTTTGACTTCGTTAACACAAAACGTAAAAGTTATGGTTATCCAAGCGTAATGTCAAAAGACAATACGTTTTCTAATTGTCCTAAAACGATCTGCAATTTCTTTGCTAAGTCTTTTCAAAAAGTTTATCGTCCACACGAGTCTCCAATTAATTTCGATTTCTCTAACTTAATTAATAATTCAAATCCTATTTTTACGGACTTATATCTTACCGAAATTGAAATATTTGAAGCAATCACTAAACTTGATACTAAAAAAGGTATAGGACCTGACCTAATCCCACCGACTTTTTTATACAACTGTGTTAATTATCTAACTTATCCACTTCATTATATTTTTAATAAATCTCTTTCTTCAGGTATTTTCCCTCTTGTTTGGAAATCTTCTTATCTTACCCCTATTCATAAAAAGGGAGATAAATCATTCGTCGAAAATTACCGTGGCATTGCTATTTTATCAACTATTCCAAAGTTGTTCGAAAAAATGGTTGTTAACAAAATTACGCCCATCATTAATACAAAACTAAACGAACAACAACATGGATTCAGAAAAGGTCGTTCCACAACAACAAACCTTTTGGTTTATACTTCTGAAATCCTTAATGAAATGGAAAATGGGCACCAAGTTGATGCTATTTACACGGACTTTAGCAAAGCATTCGATCGTGTTGATCACAAAATTCTACTAAACAAACTTGCAACTTTAGGTATTTCTGGCTCTTTTCTTTACTGGATATTCTCCTATATTTCAAATAGATCGCAAAATATCAAATTTCAAGGATTTTTGTCGGACCCAATTAATGTTACATCAGGAGTACCACAAGGTAGCCACTTAGGACCACTCTTGTTTAATATATTCATTTCCGATCTTTCTAGTAAACTTTTCGGTGTGTCACATGTTGCATTTGCTGACGATCTCAAGATTTATCATGTAATTAAAAATAGCTCTGATGTTGCATTACTTCAGACAAATTTTAATTCTCTACAAGAATGGTGCTTCTCTAATAAACTAGAACTAAACATTGAAAAATGCAAGGTTATAAGTTTTACACGTAAGAGATCTACCATTTCATTCGGTTATAATATAAATAATGTAACCCTTGAAAGGGTTAGAAGCATTACCGATTTAGGGATTCTGTTGGATGATAAACTGAACTTCCATCTCCATTATGAGTATATGATTTCCAAGGCAAACAAAATGCTCGGCTTTATAAAAAGAAGAGCTAAAGAATTTAGCAGCATTGCTGTAACTAAAGCTCTTTATTGTTCTTTAGTACGTTCTATTCTTGAATATGGTAATATTGTGTGGGATCCTGCATTTCAAATACATTCTGATAGAATAGAATCCGTACAAAAGCAATTTCTTCTTTTCGCTTTAAGAAATCAATATAATCCTAGAGATTATTCAATTCTGCCTAGCTATCTCGAAAGACTTAATTCATTGAATATGTTAACGTTATCCTCACGCAGGCAAATTCTTTCTTCCTGCTTTACTTTTGACGTCTTAAGAAAAAACATTGACGTTCGGTATTTATTGGATAGCTTTAAAATAAACAATGGTGCGAGAAATACGAGAAGCACTAAATACTTAGTTGAAAATACTCATAGAACTGAATATGGAAAAAATGAACCAATAAATAGATGTTGCATTACATTCAATAAACACAGTCATCTTTATTCTACACAAATTTCTCGATACACTTTTAAACATAAATTAAACTTAAAATTCATTCATGACCTAAGACAATAATTTTTACCTTCATTATATCATATTACACTTCAAGTTCATATTATTTTTTTTATTTAGTTATTTTATACAGTTAGTTAATACAGTTAGTATTCATAAATTTAATTTCAACTGTGTTTTTGCTTTGTATGCATTTTCTACAAATAAACAATTAATTATACTTTTGATTCTTAATGTATTTAAAATTTTTTTGGCAATGTAATCAAATTTCATGTTAATTATAAGTTTTAGTTTTAAGAATTTTTTTGTAAAAACCTTGTTTTGGTTCAAATAAATAAATAAATATTTAATAATCCAAATTTTTTAAAATTGCAATTATTTTAAATGGCTAGTTAATATACCTAATAGAAAAGCTTATACGCAAAATATGCAATAAATGTATTTCTAAAATACAATTACAAATTTACACCTTTGAACATAGCTGAACCACCACAATTAAGTCTAAATTTCGGGGACACATAGGAAATAGGAAATATATTTTTTGGCTTCGAAATTATACTCGTTCGGCCTCAAATAGATCAAAAGCTTCTAGAATCCGAACTCATTGGCCAAACTCGACCAGAACCAATTCCAATGGTACTTTCATTACTAGTAACCTAGAGTTTAAATTTAATCAAAATAGAGTCATTATTTTTTGAGTTATGGTGTTTTTGAGATATATGTTTGTTAGCCCTTGAACTTTTCAAAGGTTCCAGAACCCGAAATTATAGTACGATTTCGTCCATATGCAGTCCCCGTCATACTTTCAATACTAGTTAACCCTTGTACACAATTGGAACGTTCTATCTTAATTTTAAGTTACTAGTTTTATTAATTTCGATGATAAATTTTTACACATTGGGAGGGTTATGAAAGGTACAAAATTAGAGGGACACGCAGGAAATAATAAAGAACACCCATGTGCCAAATTTGAAGCTTCTACATTTGTTTCAAGTTACTATCTTTATTAATTTCGAAAATATGCTTTAAGGTCCTTGGAACTGAGTGGCTGGTACACACCCACTACTCCAATTGGGCTCAAATTTCAAGGACACGAAGGAAATCGAAAGCGACACCCTAAAACCAAATTTGGAGGTTCTATCTTCATTGGTTTCGGAATTATGCTAGTTTGGCCTAAATTCGATCAAAAAGTTCTAAGTTGCGAAGCAATTGTCCAATCCTCACCATACGCAATCGCCGCCGTTGTTTCATTACCAATAACCTACAGCACAAATTTCATGAAGATATCGTCATTAGTTGTTGAGTTATCGTGATTATTTATATATGTTCGTTAGCCCTGAAACCGATTAAAAGGTCCAGAATCCGAACCCTTGGGCTGATTTCGCCTTTATGCAGTCCACGCTTAACTTTAAGCACTAGTTAACCCTTGTACACAATTTGAACGTTCTATCTTAATTTTAAGTTACTATTTTTAATAATTTCGATTATAAGCTTTTAAAACTTAAGAGGTCTAAGAGGGATACTGAACCACCACTCCAATTGATCCCAACGGACGGACATGGCTATATCGACTCAGGAAGTCACGCTGATCACAAATATATATACTTTTCCATACCTAGCTCGCTTCCTTTAGGTGGTTACAAACACCATACCAAAGTTAATATACCCTTTTACCTATTCTATAGGTGTAGGGTATAAAAATAATTTTTTTTGTAAAATAAAAACTTTTATTAAAAAATTTAATGATTTTTTATTATTTTTGGCTTGCAAGAGCAAGGAAAACTAACTTACATTCATAAGTTCATAGTTGCAGGGTGGTTATGAACGGTTGTCAAAATATTAAATTTTAATGAGTTTGGTTGTCATAATTTAAAAAGTCAGTTGCTGTAGTTTGTAAACAAAGAAAAAAATGATCAAAAAATGAGTTTTTTATATTTCATAACAAATTATAATTAAATTATTTATATGTATATATTTTTATAATATTTAAACATTCTTTGTTGGTGATGTAGACATGCCACAAGATGATAGAAAAAGGAAAAAATTATCGGGAGCACAAAACCGCAGAGAAAAGGCAAAAAAAAAAACAAGGAACTTGAAAAATCTGGTGCTCTTTTAAAGTATATAATTGTAATACAAAGTTCCGTATCCACTTCAACAATTTCTGCTACAGTTGATTTTGTCAATAATATTGAAAATGAAATAAATTTATAATAATTTATGATAAAGAAACTGACGATAATGTAGAAATTGTTTCGGAACAAGAAAGTAACTTGCATGCTACTGAAATAAATTGAAAGAGTTGATAATAATAAAATTAGTGAAGATACTTGAATATGGCCTATTATAATATCGAATCAAAAAAAGCTACTTTTATTGCAAAACCTACCAGCACAAGTTGAAAATAAATATCCTGTACATAATTTTCAAATAAATATACGCGTACTTTGGTAAATGGTAAGAAATATATACGAAATTGGTTGCTGTATTCTGTATCATAAAACAAAGTATTTTGTTTTTCTATAAATTATTAGGCTTTCAAGATAATTTGTTGGCTATGGACGGATTTTAAGAGTGGCAACATTTATCTCAATTTTTAATTAGACATGAGACAAACGAGGCTAATATGAATAACTATCAAAAATGAAAAAAATTAAGTAAATCGATTGAAAATAAAACTACAATATTATAAGCAGGAAATCGTTAACCGCCAAAAACATCACTGGTATAAAGTTATAAAACGTTTAGGGTATATAATACAATTTTTATCAAGACAAAATTTGGCTCTTAGAGGATCGTCAAGTTCACTATTTGATTCCAGTAATGGAAATTTCTTAAAACTTGCAGAAATGATTTCGAAATTCGATTCAACTATTTTGGAACACGTACGAAGGTTACAATATTCAAAACAATTTCAAACATAAATGCCGTCATATTAAGGTACAGAAAAGATACAGAAAGAAATTATTGCATTACTGTTAACTGAATTAAATCAAATATTATGGTAAGAGAAGCTAAATATAACTCTGTTACATTAGATTGTATACTTGACGTGAGTCATGTAGCACAATCAACAGTTTAAAGATTGTTGTTCAATTAAATTGTATATCAAAAAAAGTGGTAGTAGAATCACTTTTTAGATTTTTGTCCTATTACCAATTCAACTGGAGATGGATTGAGTAATTTTCTTTTTTTTTAACATGTAACTATATCATTTTTTGACATACCTCCACCCAGAGATAGTGTTTTTATACCCGTATGACTATATAGTCAAAGGGTATAATAAATTTGCCATTACGTTTGTGACGCAGAGAAGGAGGGGGGGTAGATATAGACTCAAGTGTATGGATCGGATCAGAATCGAAAAATAAATCGATTTAGCTATGTATGTCCGTCCGTCCGTCCGTCCGTCTGTCCGTCCGTCCGTCTGTCCGTCTGTCCGTCTGTCCGTCCGCACGATAACTCAAAAACTAAAGGAGCTAGGATCTTGAAATTTTCGCAAATTCGTTTTTTTGCAATAGCCGTCATCGCTATTTAAATCCAGCCATTTTGGTTCATGGGTTCGGGTAGCTGCCATACAACTTCTTTTTTTATATGAGCATTACTCTGTACCTATTACAGCTGCGTGTCTGAAATTTTGCCAAAAGTAGTTTAGTTTTATGGTCAAAGTTTCTGCAAAATTTTGTTGGTCTAGTGGAGTGGGTTCGAGTAGCTGCCATACAACTTCTTATTTTATATGAGCATTACTCTCCACCTAATGAAGCTGGGTGTCTGAGTTTTTGCCAACAATTGTTTAGTGTAATGGCCAAAGTTTCTGCAAAATTTTGTTGGTCTGCTGCAGAGCGTTCGAGTAGCTGCCATACAACTCCTTATTTTATATGAGCATTACTCTCCACCTAATGAAGCTGGGTGTCTGAATTTTTGCCAAAAATTGTTTAGTGTAATGGCCGAAGTTTCTGCAAAATTTGGTTGGTCTACGACAGAGGGTTCGAGTAGCTGCCATACAACTCTTTATTTTATATGAGTATTCCACTACACTTAATAAAGCCAAAAGTAATTAACCGGATGATATAATGTATATGTTACGGTCATACGGGTATCCCAGAGTTGACACAGTCTACTCTACTACACTCTTCCTCGTTTAAAAAAGAATATTACATATTTAGTTTTAAAGCCTGTATGCGATACAAGATGGCAAAGTCGTATAGAGGCTTTACGGTCTTTAAGACACCACATTGGTGAAATATACGATTCTTTATTGGAACTAATAGAGGAAACACATCATCAAGCCAAATGTTTAGCAGCAAAATTGAAATCGTTTAAATTTATATTTGCAATCGTAATTTGGCATTACATATTACATAAAGTTAATTTTGTAGGTAAAATGCTACTAAACCCAACATTAAATATTAATTCGTGTATCGATTTTTTGAATAATTTAATTAATTATTTAAAAACAAGCGGTCTGATGACGATTATGCCGATTTGTTAGCCGAATTAAAATTATTAGCTGAAATAATGGAAGTAGAACCTGAGTTTGTAATGATAAGATGATTGGCATGTTTCTAATGATAAGATATTGAAATGTTGTATGGATTTGGAAAGTAAGCTGATAATTAAAAATTATTTAAGAAGCACCATGTCGCAAAACAGACTAGACAATTTAGCAACTATTTGTATAGATAATGAGCTACCTATGTGAAAAATTTAAAATAGATGACGTGATTAAAAAATTTGCTGATCCTCAAATACGAAGAGTAAAAATTTGAAAAATTTGGATATTGAATGATATATATATTATTTTTTAAAGTATTATGAAGGATATGCTTATGTTTTTTTTTAATTTTAACAGTTTTTATATTTTATAATTGTTTGGATTATTAAAACCTATGTTTTGTTATTTTAATTTTAATTTTTTTTTGATAATTTTTTAATAAAATGGATATATATAACAAATTTGTAAGAGTTTTACTATTTAAAAATGGGCGGCCAACATGTACAGCGCGGCAATGATTTCCGACACTCATTGTTCCAGTTAAAGGTAGCTTTTTTCCTAGTTAAGGCATTTAATGGTTTTGTTATTTCTTCAA
The DNA here is from genome assembly GCA_963082915.1 of Dolichopus griseipennis. NCBI lineage: Eukaryota > Metazoa > Arthropoda > Insecta > Diptera > Dolichopodidae > Dolichopus > Dolichopus griseipennis. The sequence goes on from OY720441.1 coordinate 292,319,485, forward strand.
AATTTGGTATAAGTTTGCGATAGTAATTATCAAAAGCCACGAAACGTCTATTTTCGTTTTTATCTTTAGATACCGGATATTTAGAGTCATCCTGATATATACCTTGATCCGTACATTTATGACCTAGGTAAGTGACTTCTGATTTGAAAAATTTGCACTTTTCAGGATGTAATTTTAGATTAAATTTTTTACAAATTGAAAAGAGTATTTTAAGATTTTCAGGTGATGATTTTCTGAACATCCTGTTATAATGATAAAATCCATATATATAAAAACATTGTAAAGATGTAGCACCTGCAAAAGCAAGTGACATCATCCTGGAAAATGAGTTTTTTAGAGACGTTAAGTCCGAATGGAAGAACTTTCCATTTATAACTACCTGTTTGTTTGCTAAAAAAGGTTATATCTAATGGTATTTGATGAAAAGCAGAGTATAAATCCAATACTGAAAAGAAATTTGTTCTACCCAAGTCAGACAACGGTAAAGTTTTTAGCGCTATATAATTTTAGATATTTGTTTGTTTTCTGAATTCGTATTCATAACTCGAACAAAAGGGTTTTTACTAGAAGCCACTATTGTTCTTGGTATGAACAAGGTTTCTGAAATTTCTTGATCTACAATTAAACAATCATTATCAGAGGCTAAATAAAATGTCTTACGAACTCTGTGGGGGCTGCTAGTATTATAGTTTGACTGCTAGATCCACTATAAATTGGAATTTCTAGAATTTTATGATTTGTTTTAATTGAAACTTTCATGTAATCATAATCTATATTACATAATAGAGTAAATATGGTATATAGTAATCACGTAGAACCATAAAGTTAGACAAGTTTTTTTATTTCGTAAAATCAACTTTATCGTATTTTAGTTTATTTTTATTTTAATTTTTAGTTTTTTCTATTTTTTTTTTTGTATGTCAATCGATGTGTTTACATTTGTTTTGTATGTATATCATATCAATCGCTGTATCATGTATGTACGAAATTTGTGTATATTTTGATTATAAAATAAAAAAATATCGATAGAAAAAGAAGAATGAAATTCTTTTTTTGCTTTTATCGTTAGAAATCGAATAATTCCATAAGTTGTCTTCTAAAATCTAATGTACCTATGTATTTTAAATTTTCGTTAGTTTAAAATAGGTATGTACAATTTTTTTTATAATTTTTAGGTTTTTAACTACCTTATCTCATTGAAAATTTGTTTTATTATTTAATTTAGAATTCTAAAAGGGAAAAAGCCGGGTAAAATATATTATGGAAAAGTATATAAATAAGCTCAAAATTCATATTCCACTCGGCATAAAAAACACTTTAATTATGTAAATACACACTATAAAATATATATATGTATGTATTTTGCGATGTCTTTTGTTCCGCCGGAACCATAATCAGAAAAACCACTAATTTCATCCAGTGCAATATTATAGTATAGCCTTCTAATGGCTATTTTATCGAATACCAATACAGCCAACCTTTCAATTAAATCTTTTTTTTAAAAAAATATATTGCCTAACTCATTTATATTTTTGTCGTTAAGACCTATATTAAAATGTTTGATGGGGATCCATCTATTAAGGGAACTAAAACGGGGCACATTAAGCTTTACTTCATTTCTCAAAAATTTATAACCCTTTTGGTGAATTAAAATGAATATTTATTGCTCCACATTTTCATCTTCGGACCATTTACTAACACATTAAAATTCATTTTTAAAAATTGTTTGGCAATTGAAACTGCCTATTAATAATGCTACATAAAGATACATCTTGTTATTCTGTTTTGCCTTAACTTTTTATTTTGATTTTTTTAGTAAATAATGTTTTTTTTTTAAATTAAATTTTGTTTCTTAAAGAAAGCTAACCTTTTAAGAACTGTCGAATATTTTTTTAAATAAAAATCTGCACTCCTCTAAAATTTCAAACAATGCCGGCAAAACAAACTTTTTTCATTTGACGAGACAGTTTAATAACTTTCAAAAAGTATATTCAATTTTCTTACATTTATGTTAAAATAGCATTTAGTGCTTGAATAAAAAAAAACAACAAAAAAAATATTAAATAAAATTTTTTAAAAAGAAATCGTCCAACTTGATAAGGAAATATAAACAATTGTACATACATCGATTGACAAACAAACAACATAAAAAGAAAAATAAAAATAAAGCAAAGAAATAATCTCAATTTGATTTTACTATGTATACCAAAAATACGGTCATCTTTTTACGATAATAGGGTGATTTCAAATACCGTATTGGGGTGATTTCAAATCAACAAAATTGACTAACCTTTTTTGTTCTAGATGAATACTCTATGTATATGATTTCTTTATGGTAGAACAAAAATTTTGGTAAACTTTTTTCAATTTTATTTTATCTAAATTAATAACACAAATTGATACAAAATATGTGTATACACAAATGATTTTTATTTGCTTTTTATTTCTTATTTCTTCCGTCTACATATTCTATAAAAACCTATACTACAGTAATTATGTTGTTGTTTGAATGAAATAGTATGCAAGTACAATACGAATATATATATGATACTCCATATATTGTGTAGGTACTATTTTTTTCATATTTTTATGATTGTTTAATTTTTTTGTATTGTTTTGTGTTAAAAGAAAAAATTAAGTATTTATTATTTATGCTGTGCTAGCATTTTAATATTAGGTAATTCAGGCAAATAAGCCCTAGCTAACGTAAATTTGATAAAATAATTAAAACTACTGAATAAATTCAATAACATTTATTTCATTTTACCAGGCTTGTCTGAAAAGTCAGTGATAAATCCAAGAGATGGCGTTGATATTGGCAAAACGATACTCGTTTTTACATGTGGCAACCTTCATGCGTTTGCTAACAGCTGACCAAAAACGAGTTCGTGTGACGACTTCAACGGAGTTTTTGGCCAAGTTTCTACGCAATCCAGAGGAATTTTTACTACGATTCATAATTGTTGATGAAAGATGGATTTTTATATCTTACATTCTAAAAATATTTAAAAATTTAAAAAAATTTCACACAATCCTCCTTTTAAGCGTTAATTAAAATTTTTTGATTTGATATTTTGAATTTTTCATGCTTTTGAAAAAAGTACATATTGAGAGAACAACTAAAAAGAACAAATTAAAAAAAGATGAAATGTGCAAAGAAATTTATGGTAGGCAGGTACATAAAATATTAATGCTAGAAATATTAATGAAAAATTAAGAAAGAAAATAAATAAGTTAATTTTAGTAAAGAAAGAGCCAACTGGAAAATTTAAAAATAATGTATTAATATCTAATATCTTTTTTCCAATTGGCATAAAAAACCCTGTTTTTATTACATAAATTAAAAAAATTCAAATATTTTTTAAAATTAAAAATCAAAACAATAAAATAACAAACAATATAAACAATATAATTAATTAAAACATAAATAAATTTAAAACAAAAATACTTTTCTGATTAAATAACATAAGAAACAAAAGATTAGAATAAATTTGGTATTTAGCTATTTACATTTTGTACAAAATTCAGTTGCTTAAAAAACTTATTTATTAAAAGTGAAGCTATCGGAGCTATTGTAAGAGAAAACTATTGGTGCCTACTAAATGGAGTTACAAATTAGGAATTCATAATTTTAAGTTTTCTTTTTGTAGTATCTATTTTTTGGTTTACGTTATTTAATAATTTTTCATTCCACTTTGCTTCCTTTTTAAGTAAAACATTAACTAATAATTATGCGTATAGCAAATTTCATTCTCATTGAACCAAGTAGAATAATTTTGAGATTTTCTTTGTTGCTTCTACACAACATAATAATAAATTTTTTCTTAAACTTTTTTCGTTATAGTTTTGCAAGCAGTGATCAAATATTCGAATTTGGAATTTAGTTACTTCGAAAATTTTTTCCGTTGGAGCTTTTAAGTTAAGAATTTCTGATTCATTTTTATAATTTTTGTGGCAAATAAATTGCTCTGAATTAAGTACTAAAACATGATCAGAACTTTTTAAAAAAGGATTTGTACATTGATCACACGAAATTTTTTTTATCAATTTATAAAAAACATAAGCACAAATGTTTCTTTCGACATTGTTCAAAATAACATTTTCCTGCTCTAGTTGATTCTCTAAAGTTTTGCTTTGTTTTCCTTCTAAATAATTAATAACTATATTAGTTAAGTCCTCATCATTTTGTTTTGATCTAATTTTTCCTCAATTAATTCTACTTCATTTTTTCCTATTTGGTATTCCCTTAAACCGTCTACATTAAGAAACTCTGCATCATCTTGCTCGCAATTAGAGTGTTCAAATTTATGATTAATTAATTTAACCGAAATAATCTTTGCTAATGTATTACTAAATTCATGAACTGAAGGATTAGTGCTACAACCATTTCTATAACGAATTAGAGGGAATAAATTTTCTAAAACATCCTGATTAAAGCGAGATAATAGTAAATAAAAACACTCAACTTCACTGTAATTTGAAAAATTTCGGAGCTTAACTCCGTAATCCCCCTTAAAGTTTGGAGTATATCATCAATGCAATAGATTTTTTTACGATTGGCTTATTATATTGTGTGATTGGCTTTATATGTTGGAAAGAAATGAATCATTTCTATCAGATATTTAAAAATTTGATTACTTTGCTGCAATGCTGAAGGGTATGGATTTCTATCTTATAATTTTTTACTATTCAGACAGTCAAATAAATTATTAATTTTAGATATAAATTCTGCAGTAGATACTGCACAAGACTTCCTAACAACAAATTTGTTTGTTGAAGTTAGAGTTCTAATAGCAGTGTGTTACAAATTTTTTTAAGAACATCATTAGAATTATAATTAAAATAGGGCTTTTCTTTTGAAACTCCTAAAATATTAAAACACTTCCTGTTATTAGCCCCTTGATCGCATATTATGGCCCTTACATTGATACCTAAATTGAGAACTGCCTTTAAATTAAGATCTATTAGGGAATGATGATCTACACCACTAATGCCTTTTTCTGAGCTATAAAAACTTAACAAAAATACACATACATGTATTTTGCAACATCTCTTGTTCCTTTAAATTCATAATCCGAAAATCCAGCAATCTCATCCAGTGCACTGTTATACGTAAGGTCTTCTAATAGCTATTTCATCAAATAATAACACTCCTTCTTTTTCAAGTATTTTTTTTTTCTATCAATTTGATTAGATAAAGAAAAAGCTTTTGCTTTTAAAATTTTTCTTTTAATTTTTTATTTGAATTTCTTAACGAGATAATATTTTTTTTAAATTAAGATTTTATTTTTAATGAATCTAACGTTTTTTTAAATGTGTAATATTTTTTTTTGAATAAATTTGATAAAATGATACCCTTTTTTGAAATTTTAAACAGTTTTTATAAAAACTATTTGAAAATAATTCATGTGAAGAAACTGTTTTATATGTTGGTATTTGCATATGTTTTCATATTTCATATTTTATTAATTGCAGAAAAATATAAATTTTCTTTATCAAAAGATAAATCATTTTCTGTCGGCATATTGGAAAATTGAAGCAAAGTGTTTCTATTCATTTCGGTTGTTTTATCGGGCAAAAATAAAGTAGGAATAGCACCACTTTTGAGTGTTCGCTCCAAAATTTTTTTTTCAAATGAGTTTTTACATATTAATTACTGTTTATTTTGTAAATTTTCGATATTCAAGTTACATTTTGATGTCTAAATTTAAAATAAAGTTTCCTCTTTAGGGAAACAATAAAATCTGCCATCGAAATTTCGTCTACTTCTTCTACACATCACGAATGATTTACCTGCTCTACGCTTGTCGGAGTTTAATTCTTTGAACATTCTAATATATTTACCATCATGGACATGAAAATGAAAAACACTTGTAAAAAGGGAAAGCAAGAGCGCACCTTTTACAATGACAATTAAAAACATTAAACAACAAAAAGAAAAAAAATTTAAGCCCGCTCTTTACAATAAAAATAAAAAAAACCAAGAGCTTTTTTAAGAAATAGTAAATAACAAACAAAACAATAACAAAATTTTTCTTTTCAATGAAATTATGAATTAATCATAACAATATATACATAAATATATCCATACCTAAATGATCTACATAAAGCAAAAGTTTTTTTTTTTTTATTCAAAAATATTAAAATTTAGAATCAAACAATTTATTCATATTCTCAATTATTTTTAAAACTCGTTTTTTTACTATAAAGAGTGCATATTAAAATAGGTTCAAATAAAAATATACATATTTATATCTGTTTGCTTTGCTATAAAAAATATGCTAATACAGTCACACCAATGACGGAGTTTCCAGCTATTATTATAATAAAAAATAAACTAATACCATAAAGTAATTATATACATAGAGTATTCAAGTAGAACAAAAAAGTTAGATTAGTTTTTTTATTTAGTAAAAGCAACTTGATCGTATTTTAGTTTATTTTTGTTTAATTTTTAGTTTTTTTTTATTTTTTTATTTGTATGTCAATCGATGTATGTACTTGTACATTTGTGTGTATTTCTTCTCTTTTTTTTTTATTTTTTGTATGTATATCATACCAATCGCTGTATCATGTATACGTACGCAGTTTATGTTGATTATAAAATAAAAAAGTATTATTGATGGAAAAAGAGGAATGGATTGAAAATTTGTTTAATATTTTATTATTTAATTTAGAATTCTAAAAAGAAAAAAGCCGGGTAAAATGTAGTATGGAAAACTATATAAATAAGCTCAAAATTCATATTCCAGTCGGCATAAAAAACCTTTAAGTATGTTATTAGACATTATAAAATATACATATGCATGTATGTATTTTGCGATGTCTTTTGTTCTGCCGGAACCATAATCAGAAAAACCACTAATTTCATCCAGTATACTATTTTAGTATAGCCTTCTAATGGCTATTTCATTGAATACCAATACATCTATTAAGAGAACTAAAATGGGGCAAATTAAGCTCTACTCCATTTCTCAAAAATTTATAATTTATGGTGAATTAAAATTAATATTTATTGCTACGTGTTTTTCATCTTCGGACCATTTACTAACACTTTTAAAATTCATTTTTAAAAAATTTTTGGCTTCGTTACGCAATTTAAACTGCCTATTAATAATGCTACATAAAGATAAATCCTGTTTTTCATTTTTTAAATTGTGCCTTAACCATTTATTTTGATTTTTTAAGTAAATAATGTTTTTTTCTAAATTAAATTTTGTTTCTTAAGAAAGCTAACCTTTTATGACCTGTCGAATACTTTTTTAAATAAAAATCTGCACTCTTTTAAAATTTCAAAAAATGCCTGCAAAAACAACTTTTTTCATCTGACGAGACAGTTTAAAAATTTTTAAAAAGGACATTAAAATTTCTTACATTTCTGTTAGAATAGCATTTAGTGCTTGAATAATTATTATTTATTTTCAAAGGTTCTGTTTTCTAAAAAAAAGAAATCGTCCAAATTGTATAAAGAAATACATATATACAAAATACACAAATGTACATACATACATCGATTAACATACAAATAAAAAAAACAACAATAAAAATATTAAATACAATTTTTTAAAAAGAAATCGTCCAACTCGATTGACAAACAAACAAAATAAAAAGAAAAATAAAAATAAAGCAAACAAATAATCTCAATTTGATTTTACTATGTATACCAAAAATACGGTCATCTTTTTACAATAATGGTTGATTTCAAATACGATATTGGGGTTATTTCAAACCAACAAAATTGACTAACATATTTTGTTTTAGATGAATACTCTATGTATATGATTTCTTTATACACTCTTCCAAGTACCCAAGTATAATGATTGGGTATTTCGGAATTGAATAAAATTACCTAAAATTTTTGTTCTAAGTGAATACTCTATAGTATATTTACTTTATGATTACATTTATAAAATTTTATGAAATCTTTACCTAATATATCATCAGCTGCTATATCAAAATTGTCTGGTACAACATGTAATTCACATGTTAGTTCATAATTTTGTATGTAAATTGTAGTATATACAGTACCCAATGGCTCAATATATTTGTTGGTAGTAAATTTAATTTTAATTATTTTATTCCTATTTAAATTGACATTATTCGTAATTGATGAGATTTTTATTAATGAAATGTCCGCTTGAGTATCTATTAAAAAATTTATTTTGAACATGTTTAATTTAGTTATTATTGAAAAGTAGTCTGAGAAATTTAAATTTAATGTATAAATATTTTTGATTATTCTATTTACTGTTCTGCGTCTAATGGCTGTTGCTCTACTCCTCTCTGCCCATGCCAGCGAGGAGCTGTAGAGTTTTTCATATTCCTAATATTACTATATCTGTTGTTGGTTTTTCTGTTTTGTGGATTTTTAAACTGCTAAAACTGATTTTACTAAATATGATATGGCTGAAGCCCTACACATATCAACTGTTGTCTCAATCGATAGTTCAATAACCTAGCTAGAGTTGATCCCTTCCATAACTAAGGACCTTCTAAAATTTTCTGTTGGTCTTTTGCTTGTTTTGCAAATTCCTGCTATTAGCTTTTAAGGCTTGCATTTTGTCTTCTATTATTTTTGAGTTTTCTGTTTTAATTTTTCTTTTTAAAGTTTCTATTATTTTCGCTGATGTATCTTAATCAGTTATATGCTTTTTAGCTTTTCCTTCTAGCTTCGATAGCATGAACGTTTTTAATATGTTGAAGCTGCGATAAGTGATAAGAGCATCGAAGAGAGCATCGATAAGATCATAGAAAAAGCTACGCTCTTATGGAGTGTTTATATTGTAGCTTAGATTGTAGCTATAAACTGAATTAAGTTTAATCCTTTTTAATTGGAAAATAGTTTTATTTTCTTTCAAAAAAATTTAATTTAAGCGATAAATCCTACAAATTTCTATATTGAATGTTGAATTTTGTAATAATATAAAATTAGTTCGGTTAGTTCGATTTATATCTCAACATATCGAATGCTAAATTTTGTAATAATATAAAATTAGTTCGGTTATTTCGATTTATATCTCATAAAACACTAACTGTGTAAAATAGGCAAACATGAACAAAAATGCGAATGGATATATTTCCCCAAGGGGTAATCATAGTAATATGGTGAATCCTCATTTGACTTCTCCAGTCAATGTAAACTGCACATCGGATTTGGGGGTGCAGATAAATTCATGTTTATGAAACTAATGAAACTAAATGGAGAGGTTGTGGTGAAATTATTTCAGACAGTAATTTAACTCACATGCTGTACTCAGGAGATGATGAAGCAGAAACAGGATTAAGGCGCGGGGGAGTAGGAATTATGCTAAATGCTGAAGCAAGACGCAGTCTTATTTCTTGGAAACCAATATCGCGCAAATTGATGACTGCCAGATTCAAATCCAGGGTCCAAAATATAACCATAATACAATGTTACGCTCCTACCGAAGAAGCAGAAGATGAAGAAGAGCAGAATTTTTACACTCTACTTGGGACAACATATGATAACGCTCTCAGAACCGACATAAAGATTATATTGGGTGATCTAAACGCGAAAGCCGGAACGGAATACTCTGGTTTAGAACGAGTCATGGGACGGCATGGCATTGGGGTAAGAAACGACAAAGCCAAAGGCTCGTGGATTTTTGCAATTCCCGCCAGATAGTCATTGGCGGTACGTTGTTTCCACATAAGTCATGTCATAACGTAACATGGGTTTTCCCAAATGGTCATACTGAAAACCAAATAGACCATTTCATTGTCCAGCAGAAGTGGAAGAAATCTCTATGCGACGTTCGAAATAAGAAGAGCGGTGACGTTGGAAGCGTTCACCATTTAGTTGTTGCGCTAATGCAGTTAAGAACAGCAGCTGTCCAAAGACGAAATCAAGTGCCTATCAGAAGAGCGCTCTCCGATGTTGAAGCGTAAAAAATCCCGCAACACGTGGAAATTTTGTACAAAAATTCCGAGAAAGGGCATCAACATTGAATGAAGCAAATGCACGAGAGGACGGGGCAGTTTCTATAGATGAATAGTGGGATAAAGTAAAATAATCATTTATAGAAACTGGAAGAGAAACAATACCACGATTATCGCAGCAAAAAGCCCGATGGATCTCACGAATTTTGTGGGACAACATAGCCAGATGTAAAGAGCTGAAAAACAAAATAAACTCTGAACAGGATCTGCGGCTATTGGGTGAGCTTCGCAGCGAGTATAACAGAGCACATAAAATCGCGCAGAGAAGTGTAGGACGATACAGAAGGAAACAAATAAAAAACCTTGCTACGGAAGCAGAGATAGTAGCAAGAAGAGGTGATGGCAAAGCCTTATATAAGGTAACAAAAAATCTTTCAGGTCATTCAACAAAGCAGCAAAATATTATCTTGGACGAAGATGGAAGGCTTCTGGTGTCCATGGATGATCAATTACGGAGGTGGAAAGACTACTTTTGCCATTTGCTAAACGAACATTTTATACAGCACTCTGCATCAGAAATCTCTGAAGAACCTGAGCTGCGTCGATCACATAGGGGTATTAGTACAGCACCACCCACGAAACCTGAAATCGAAAGTGCCATTTCGCTCTTGAAAGATAACAAAGTTGCAGGAATTGACCAAATACCCGCCGAACTTCTAAAAGCAGACATCCCCGCAACGGCAGATATACTTCTCTCATTGATTCAGGCTATATGGGAAGAAGAAAAGTACCCGAGTGAGTGGAAAGAAGGAGTTATTGTTATGCTGGCAAAAAAAGGTAACCTGAAGCATTGCAATAACTGGCGCGGTATTACGCTGTTATCTGTCTTCTCGAAAATAATGGAAAATATTATACTCAAAAGGATCAAAAGCAGGATTGAAAATACACTGAAAAGACATCAAGCTGGCTCTTGTGTTGACCATATCAACACGCTACGAATAATACTCGAGCAAAAAACAGAGTTCGGGTCGCCGCTACATCTCATGTTTGTAGACTTCGAGAAAGCTTTTGATCGTGTAAACCGCGAGTATATATGGAGAGCTCTTAGTAAGTGGGGTATCCCATAGAAAATTATTGCCATTATTATTGCAGGGTGTAAGGCAAGGCTGTATATTGTCGCCTATATTATTTTTGGTTGTGATGGACGAAATTTTAACCGCAACCGTAGGCGTTGATGAGAGGTATGGCATTCACTGGCGTCTAGGAAAACATTTAAGCCACTTAGATTATGCTGATGATGTAGTTTTCATGGCACACACAAGAAGTGGTCTGAACGAGATATGCCAAAATTTGAACAAATATGGCAAACGAGCTGGTCTAAAAATAAATGCAGCTAAGACCAAAAACATGCGTACAGAGCACTCCACACATCAGCAAGTTCTACTAGAAGAAAGCCAAATTGAAGAAGTAGAGCAATTCAATTATTTAGGAAGCATGGTGACATCAATTGGGGAAACAGAAGTTGATGTTGACAGCAGAATAAATAAAACTAGAGCGGCTTTTGGAACTCTATCAAACATATGGCAGTCAAACAATATAGCCCTGCGTACAATGCATATATGACATCGGGTATATTAAAATTGCTACTCCGTTTGTAACGCATCGATCTAGACGAGCTAGATAGAGTGTCAAGGGTACGTATCGGCTCAGAATCGAAAAATGAGTCAATCTAGCTATGTGTGTCTGTCCGTCCGTATGTGTGTCCGTCCGTCCGTATGTGTGTCAGCACGATAACTCAAAAACTAAAAGAGCTACAGTTTTGAAATTTTCACAAAATATTTTTCAATCAATTTCTAGGTTCGCTATTTTTTTGGTTAAGATCGGACCAAAACTTCGGGTAGCTCTCGAACAACTAACTTTTTTAACTCCAATATTTTCATATAAAAATTTGAAATTTTGCTATGCATCTTGTATTTAACATGAAATTATATGAATTTTGCTTTTTTTTCTTTTGTTGTTTTTTGATTTTGTAGATAACGATTTCGAGTTACGATTTCATATGATTTAAATAATGCGTAGTTTATTTAAGATAAGCAAAAAAGAACACAAAGATTTTTTTTAAGTAAATGGCTTCATAAATAATTTATATGTATTCATATAATATGTATATGTGTAATATTTTGCATGCTTTGTATTTTGATGTTGATGGATATAATCATTTGAAATTCACACAAAACATTTTTTGGACTTTTTTGAGGTTCCCTTTTCTTTTTGGTTAAAAAACCCAAGGTTTCGGGGAGCTGCCACACAACTTATTTATACCAATATGAATTTCTTCAAAAGTAATTATTCCGGGAAAATGAAAATTACACACGGTTAGTTTTATAATGAATCAAGAACTTATATGGAGTTTCAAAATGTTACGGCCCCGTTTTCGGGCAGCTGCCATACAAAGTTGTCAATTCGATAACTGTGAATCTAATAAAACTACGAGGTTAAAATCAAAACTGGGCAGATAAAGTAATAGGGCAAGTTAGTTGGCAAAGTTGGACATCACTCGGACTTTTAGGGTGGGCTATTTTTTTTTTCTTTTTGTTTTTAAGCAAAAATTATGTTATAATGAATTAAAAATTTAATTTATTTTTTGGTTCTTTTTTTTTTTAAGCAAAAATTATGGGATAATAAGTTAGTTTTTTTTTAACTATTTTACTTTCTTATATTTTTTTTGTAACATTTATAATAGCATAGGGGAAATAAATAACGGTTAGTGGGTATGTACGGATATCTATAAGTTGACAAGGGCAACTATAATCTTCCTCGTTTTATAAGTATTTAGTTTATTAACCTGCAAATAGAATGTGGATTGGTTTTTCATATATTTTGTTGTTATTATTTGGTTTGAAATACTTATCAAATCATAAATTTATTATTAATAGGAATACAATGTATTTCTTATTTTGTTTGATTTGAGCTGATTAATAATGTTGAATGCGTATGCTAAATGATTGAACATATTTATTCGGTTTAACTTGAAATTAGTTTCATTAATATTTTATATTTTATTTATTCAAATTGTGGGTCAATGTATTAATATAGAATTACTTAAGTAAATTTGTACTAAAGTTTGACCATCTATACCGTTATAGTTCCTATCATTCCATTTACAGTTTATTCACCTCTAATACATATTTATATTTATATTACAAAATATTTAAACCCGATATGGTGTAAGACTCACAAAATGCGTTAAATATCATTAGATATTGCACATAAGAAATCAATTAAAGATAATATTTGTAAACAGGAGTTATACCATAAAAAAATCATATACATAGAAAATACATCTAGAACAAAAAATGTTAGTCAATTTTGTTGATTTGAATTCACCCCATTTTAGTTCCATCTGCACAAATATTTAAATATAGGTCTTAACGACAAAAATATAAATGAGGCATTATATTCTCAGAAAAAGATTTAATTGAAAGGTTTGCTGTATTGGTATTCGATGAAATAGCCATTAGAAGGCTATACTATAATACTGCACTGGATGAAATTAGTGGTTTTTCTGATTATGGTTCCGGCAGACTATTATAGTATAGCCTTCTAATGGCTATTTTATCAAGTACCAATAGAGCCAACCTTTAAATTAAATCTTTTTCTGGGAATATAATGCCTAACTCATTTATATTTTTGTCGTTAAGACCTATATTTAAATGTTTGATGGGGATCCATCTGTTAAGTGAACTAAAATGGGACAAATTAAGCTTTACTCCATTTCTCAAAAATTTATAAAATTTATAATTTATGGTGAATTAAAATTATTATTAATTCTTCCTTTTTTTTTGGTCCGACCATTTACTAACACTTTTAAAATTCATTTTTAAAAATTGTTTGGCTTCGTTACGCAATTGAAACTGCCGATTAATAATGCTACATAAAGATAAATCCTGTTTTTCGTTTTTCAATTTTTGCCTTAACTTTTTATTTTGATTTTTTAAGTAAATAATGTTTTTTTTTAAATTAAATTTCGTTTCTTAAAAATATATAAAGAAAGCTAACCTTTTAAGAACTGTCGAATATTTTTTTAAATAAAAATCTGCACTCCTCTAAAATTTCAAACAATGCCTGCAAAACAAACTTTTTTCATCTGACGAGACAGTTTAATAACTTTCAAAAAGTATATTCAATTTTCTTACATTTATGTTAAAATAGCATTTAGTGCTTGAATTAAAAAAAAACAACAAAAAAAATATTAAATAAAATTTTTTAAAAAGAAATCGTCCAACTTAATAAGGAAATATAAACAATTGTACAAAAATCGATTGACAAACAAACAAAATAAAAAGAAAAATAAAAATAAAGCAAACAAATAATCTCAATTTGATTTTACTATGTATACCAAAAATACGGTCATCTGTTTACGATAATGGGGTGATTTCAAATCAACAAAATTGACTAACATTTTTTGTTCTAGAAGAATACTCTATGTATATGATTTCTTTATAGTACTACTAATATTTCATGCCAGTTTGAAAACAACTTTTAATTTTTTCCATCACCTAAAAACAAAAAGCAAATTTGATGAAGATTCCACGATTTTTTAAAATAACTAACTGCAATTTCTTCTTCTAATATTTTTCAAATTTGTTTGTTGATGTTTTATTGAATTATGTCATTATGTATACTATTAAAGAGTAAATTAAATCAAATAGTTTATATATTTATTTTGTACAAAATAACTAGCAATATACTAACTCTCCAATCAAATGGAATTCAATGTTATGTGTAAACAAGCAAAGAAACAGTAACTTAGGCTTAGGAATACCATAGGTGTAGGTTCAAAATAAATTAAAACTTTTTATACAACCAGAACCTACATTAAGTCTTTCATTAGTGTTGGTTATGATACAACTCAATCAAGTTTTACACAATTGCATAAATTACTTCTTTTCAGGATTATTAATTTTTGCTGTACTGCAGTTACTGTTTAATTACAGATTAAGTACCGTTAATTAATTCTTTCAATTTTAAATAATTTTTAAATTTATTCTCTTAAATTACTTATATTTTAATACTATACATATTTCAATTTTTAATAATTTAATTCTTTTAATTTAAAGAATTCTAGTTTGATTGAATTTATAGATTTATAGTAATCCTATTTTTTTTCCTGGTTTTTCTTGAAATATGATCTGATCCAGGTTAAAGGTATGGAAAAGATTAATTTCTTATAGAAATATTGGTATTACAATTGGTTAATTCTCATTTTTTATATTTTATAATTTATTTTTATATATTCATAATTATATATTACCTATGGTAATAATACAATAAAATGTCGGCTCTATGACACTTTCCTGAGAAAAAATCCCGAATGGTTTAAAATCTTGAAAAAAAAAATCACGAAAATATTAAAATCCTAAATTACGAAACCTTATTATATTAAAATATAATTATATAACCTTCTTACTTAAGTCTTGGGAGGGGCATGTGAGATACCGAACCACCACTCAAATTGATCCTTCCAGTTGTTTTCCATGAAGACAGTGTTAAAATAGTTGAAGCATGTGTACATAATAGTGTAATCTGGTCTGAAGTAACATTAATTCATTTGAAAAAGAGTATGAGATCAAATCCAAAAGAGAGAAACTTTTAGAAATGGGTTTTACTATTAGGTAATAATGAGGTTCGTATTAAATTGAGTGAAAATAAATTTATTTGTACCGGTTCAATAATAAATCAAAATTTTAAGGAAACGATTGATGATTTTCGGAATATTGCTTCAAAAGTTATAATGTGACCTTTAAATGAGAGTTGTTTTAAAATAATTCATTGACACTCCCAGGATTAAAATAAAAAACAGGGTCTGTAGTCGTTCTAATTAGAAATATTAAAAATTTTGCTTTAATAAATTGAACTCGACTAATTGTTAGATATATGTTAGAAAATTCTTTAAATATAGAAATTGTCTTAGGAAATTCCCTGGGTAAAGTAATTTTTGCACCTCGAATAGCGCTAATTTGTACTGACGTAAATATGCCATTCACTTTAAAATGAAAGCAGTTTCCTATTAGATTAGCTTTTGCGATGACAATAAATAAAAAACAAGGACAAACTTTTGACAAAGTCGGGATTGATTTACCTCAATCTGTATTCACCCATGGACAACTATACATAGTATTTAGTACAGCCAAATCTGCAAATGATGTGAGAGTTCAAATTTACCAAACCAATTTACAAGGTCAGTTCGAACAGCATGTGGGAAATTATACAAAAAATATAGTGTATCGCGAAGTTTTATGTTAATGATTTTTTACATTTCAAAGGAAGAATAATCCCTGTTTGCGCAATCATTACAGGCCAATCTAGTATTTTAGATTTTCGTTAATGGTTATATTCGGATCATTTTTAAAATCATCAGAGCCAAAGTCAACATTACAATTGTTTTCTTCAGATTTTTCTGGTGATGATAGTCTTTATTGCAGATGTCTAATAACTGTTGGTGATATTGCTTGTGCTGGTGAAGAGTCTGCTTCTTTCCTCCAAACTATTGAAATTATTAGGTTATTTAATTTTAGGCATATAATTATTCGGATTGTTTGTTAGCATTATTTTCATTATTATAATTATTAGCAATTTGCATTGAAAATTTTAAATAAAAACTGTACAAAAGTTTAAGAGTTTTAAAAATATTGTAATAAAACTTTAAAAAAAAGTTACTAGACATCGTATCCCAACGGGTTAATATATCGGAACCAAATTATCTCTCAATAGCTTTTGCACTATTTGAGGAAAAGAAAACATTAGTTTTATTAATTATAAAGGTTTACTTGTGTTAACACCAAAAATTCAAAAATTTTATTGAATCTTTGTGCAAAACGTGTAAACAGGTCACATCACAATAAATTCCGTTAAGAGGAACATTTGTGAGAAAATTGAAGTTAATCGGTAAAATTGTTTCGGCTCGCCATTAAAAGCTGATTGCGCACTCGTGCCCATACGGGTTAACTAAACTCAACAAAAATGTGTGTCAGGCTCTCTTTTCAACTGCAAAACTACTCTGTAAAATTGGACACAAATCGGAAACAAAAAATTTTCCGCCGGGCCGAATTGGGTTAATTTATGCCAACCAACTTTATACAACTAATTCTAAGTATAAAATTTGTGCAAAATTTCACTTCAATCGGGCAAATCGTATTGACCCGACATTAAAAAAACGAAAAAGCTTAAAACGGCTCTGGAGCCGCAATCTGTTGACTTATAAAAACTTCGCATAGCCTGTGTCACCCCCAGTGGGGGTTATTTACTCAATTTACTTTCATACAATTACTTGATTTATATGAGTATTACATTATTTAAATATTGTTGTTAACTTTAATGGCCCACGGCTGAATAGTCAATGTGCTTGAAGAGATTTAAAGAGTTGCTTTTCAACTTATATTTTGTTTTGTACTTAACTGAAAGTCCTACTACACTCGCCCCCGTTTTTTTATGATTTTATGAAGGATATGTAGGCTTTTTCTTTTTGGAAAAAAGCGTTTTAAGCATAATATATACGAAAATGAACTGTTTGTTTTTTATATTTTATTAGAAAAAAGAAAACTGCAATTTGACTCTGAAATCTATTTTTAACGAACAACAAATGTAAAATAGATAAAAAACAAAGACTTACGAAAAAATCAAGAGATGGAAAATGTTATGTTTTTCTTTTTTAAGCATGTATGACTGTAAGTCCAAAAGGTACACTAAATTTGCCATTACGTTTGTGACGCAGAGGAGGAGGGAGGGGGGGGGGGTGAGATATAGACTCAAAGGTATGGATCGGATCAATATCGATTTAAGTATTTCACAAGTATATCCGTCCGTCCACACGATAACTCAAAAAAAAAGGCTAGGATTTTGAAATTTTCGAAAATTCAAAGACTTACGAAGAAATGTAGAGATGGAAAATGTTATTTAAATTTCAGAATATTATTATTTGAATTCTTTATTATCTTTACTTTTATTATTATTTTTATCTCATTTAACTTTTGCACTATTTGAGGAGAGGAAAAAAATTAGTCTTATTAATTAAGTGAGCTTTTAGAATAAAGGTTAACTTGCGTTAATACCAAAAATTCGAAAATTTCATTGAATCTTTGTGCAAAACGGGTAAACAGATCAAAACCAGATTAACTCGCTAGGCTTCATAATTAAAATCAATGTTGGTGCAAAATTTGCAATATTATTTATTTATTTAAATTCTAATATCACAAAAAAAGAACTTAAGCAATATTAGTGTTTCCCTTGGCTACATAGGCCATTATGGGAATAACTTATGTCTATTATATATTACAATTTTAATTACTTTATATTTATATTTACATATCATGTTTATACCCGTTTGACTATATAAAAGGGGTATAAACAAGTCAAAGGGTATAATAAATTTGCCACTACGTTTGTGACGCAGAGAAGGAAGGGGGGTAGATATAGACTCAAGTGTATGGATCGGATCAGAATCGAAAAATAAATCGATTTAGCTATGTATGTCTGTCCATCTGTCCGACCGTCTGTCCGACCGTCTGTCCGTCCGTCCGTCCTTCCGTACGATTACTCAAAAACTAAAGGAGCTAGGATCTTGAAATTTTCGCAAATTCCTTTTTTTTTGCAATAGCCGTCATCCCTATTTAAATCCAGCCATTCTGGTCCATGGGTTCGGGTAGCTGCCATACAACTTCTTTTTTTATATGAGTATTACTCTGTACCTATTACAGCTGCGTGTCTGAAATTTTGCCAAAAGTAGTTTAGTTTTGTGGCCAATGTTTCTGCAAAATTTGGTTGGTCTACTGCAGTGGGTTCAAGTAGCTGCCATACAACTTTTTTATTTTATTTGAGCATTACTCTATACCTACTGAAGCTAGGTGTCTGAAATTTTGCTAAAAATAGTTTAGTGTGATGGCCAAAGTTTCTGCAAAATTTGGTTGGTCTACTGCAGAAGGTTCGAGTAGCTGCCATACAACTCCTTCTTTTACATGAAATGAAAAGACAGAAATAAATAGTTAGAGAAAAAAAAAATTAGAAAAGAGAACGAGACGAAAACGAAAAGAAAACGAAAGATAGACGATTAAAACCATCAATTCTGTATACTAAACTCACTACATATTTTTTCAATTATTTTAATGTTTTTTACTACAGGAACTAAAATTTCATTTGTACTTTGATTATTATTATGTAATATAGTATTAGTTAATTGGCATGGACAACGTGTTTCCACAATGGTGGCAAATTGGTGGACTAGTATTGTCGAAAATATATTTTTTGGTTTTTAGCGTGTGTTCTAAACGTAAGCTAGAAAATTTTCTTTCTAAACTACGTTTACCTGCATGATTTTTATTTCTTGGTACAGCTTTTGGTAAATTGTGTTATTAGTACTCTCTTTTGTATGACTATAAGAGAGTACTATCTATATATTTTTCTATATTATTTAGCCAGGGTTCTATTATAGCTAATTTTGGCAATGGTTGTTCTATAGCTAATTTTGGCAATGGTTGTTGAGTTTTTTGGCGTTGGTATCTCTTCTCTGATCAGCGCAGTTATGAATTTGTTCAAAGGGTATTTGAAGTTGCTATATTGTCTATGAACGAATTTTGATAACGTTGTTCCTCGAAAGTTGGAAAGCCTGCTTCTAGGATTAAGCTGTCGTTATTTGTTGTTCTCAAAGCACCTAAGGCTATTTGTGCCGCTTGATTTAGTTGACGTTGGATTTGCGCTATTTGGGTTTTATTACAATAACGGTAGATTGGTATTGCGTAATCTATTTTTCTGATTTGTAAGGCTTTTGCAATAACTAGAGCTGCTTTTTTTGGTGGCCCACATTTGCTTTTACATATAAGTTTTAAGAGGTTGTTCTTTTTTTCATTTTTTTACAAGGTTATTGATATGCGGTTCATATTTAAGCCTTTTGGTAAATCTAATCCCTGATCTCATTGACTGAATGAGTATGCTGATCTCATTGACTGAATTTATTAATATATTATTGTAGTTTAACGGTGTTACGCTGCAGTTTCTTTTATAGATATCTATATACATTTTTTTAATAGGAAAATTCACACCATTTGCAACCGACCATATCTTTAACAAGTTTAGTGCTACTTGTAGTTTAGTGCTACTTGCTATGTATTGATGTATCTTTTCCTATAATATATAGTAGGATGTTGACCGCGTAAATAAGGTAATTAAATCCCCTAGTGGGTATATCTTTCCGTAACATGTTCTTTCTTTTGTAAAGCCATAGAAAGTTCTAATTCTAATGTTTGAAGTAAGGTTTGAGGGCTTCTATTAGGTCTTAAACCATGTATTTTACTGGACAGTTTCTTTTCCATAAACCAGCTTAATCTGTTACCTATAACTTTTTCAAATAATTTTGACATTGTTGAGAGAAGTGATATATTTCTATAATTTTTAGGACTATTTGGGTTCTTTGAGCCTTTTGAGATAGGAATTTGTTCAGCGATTTTCCATACCTAGTAAATGTTGTACAGATACCTGGTAATGTTGAAATGAATGTGTTAAAAAGGTGTACAGATAATAGGGAGCCCTGTGGTATGCCATTTAGAAGATTTTTAACCATTGATATTTTTCCATTTACCTATACTAAAATTTTCCTATTTGTTAAGAAGCTTTGGATTGTTTTTATAAACTTTGGCCCTAATTTCCACCTTACTAATTGCTGAAGTATTTTGTGCTTTGTAATTCTATCAAATGCCTTTTCAATATCAAAAGAAATGAGTGTAACATGTTCTTTGTTATGTAAGGCCATAGAAAGTTCTAATTTTAATGTTTGAAGTAAGGTTTGAGTGCTTCTATTAGGTCTTAAACCATGTATTTTACTGGACAGTTTCTTTTCCATAAACCAGCCTAATCTGTTACCTATAACTTTTTCAAATAATTTTGACATTGTTGAGAGAAGTGATATATATCTATAATTTTTAAGATTATTTGGGTTCTTTGAGCCTTTTGAGATAGGAATTAGTTCAGCGATTTCCCATACCTGTGGAAAGTAACCTGAGCTAAAAATTCTATTATAAAGCTTTACTAGTCTATTTTTGAAGTTTGAAGTGGTATGCTTGAGCACACCATACGAATCTTCATCTAGGCCTGGAGTAGTACCAGTAAAATTTTTAAGTGCATTTTCTACCTCTTCCAGCATAATGCGGTCATCTAAAGTATTATAATTATTTATATATTCTGGTAATTTGTACTCTTGTTTTTCTCTTTGGATTTCTGGGGCGTAGTTATAGTCTTTTGAAAAATCCGAGCACATGTTAACAAAGAAGTTAGCATTTTGTTCTGAAATTAGCATCTGGTTGCTGTCTGATTGCTTGTATGCCATTACTTATTTTACCGAATATACACATTACCTTTTGCCAATAGCCTTGTTTTCCATCTCCAATACTATTTGCAAAATTTTCCCAGGATGTTGGTCTAGCAGACTTAATTTCCTTTTTTAACATTGCATTTAATCTACGAACTTGTATCAAATTTTCTTTGATAGGGTCTCTCTTAAAAACTTTCCAAGCCGCGTCGCGAATTTTGATATAATTTTAAATTTTTTTGTTAAACCAAGCCAGTTGATTGTTTTTTATTTTACCTGTTGTTTTCATAGCTAGGCTTGCCGCGAATCTTGTACTTTTAAACAAGAGAGCTACTTCCTTGTTAATGTTAGCAGATTGTGGTTTTTTTTCCTTTTCCAAGAATTTAGTTTTCTGTTCGTAACCGCTTTTTAAGTTTTCGAAAATGAAAAAGATATCGAAATGGTCACTACTACCAGATCATCATTGTCTTCTAACCATTCTTCTACCACTTTACTTCTATTGTTAGTTACCTGGTCATCCCAAATAACGTTACGTGCATTGAAATCTCCCAATATAATATAGGGCTTACGAATTTCGTTGAGTAAGTTTTGAAGTTCTGCTTTCTGATAATTTGAATCATGTTCAAGGTCTATGTTTAAAATACAGATTAGTTTAGAAAAACTGGGAAAGTTAACCTCTATAGCACTTGCTTGCATGTTTATTGTCAGGTTTAATATGGTGAAGTTTAACCCTTTATTAATTAGAAAACCTAAACCACCTGTAGACGGATTTGAGCGGTTTCCCAAATATTTACAATGATAATTTTAGTACAAATCGGGCATCAAAGTCTTGCTAAGATGAGTTTACTGCAAGGCTATTGTCAGTGGTTTATATTGTTTAGTTAAAATATCCAAATTATCCTTATTTCTATGAAATCCCTGTATATTATATTGCAGTATACTATAATTCTTTTTTGCATTGTTGATATTGTTGTTTATTTGTATTCTTTTTTAATTTAGAATGAATGCAATTAATTAATGAAATGAAGTAAGAGTTAAAAGAAGGGATGATTTCGTATATTTTAATTGAAATTAAAATGATAAAGAATAATTTAAAGTAAAAATTAAAAAAAATAAAGTATACTAAATTATTGAATTAGAAAACAAAAGAGAAAAAAATTTTAGCATAATTTTAGGAGAACACGAAAAAGAAATTATTATATTTATATAATTATTTTTATTTATTGTTTTATTTCGATATCAGACTTTGATAAATCTATCGTTAAATTTAGATTAGAACCGCTGTTTGAATTGTATAGAAGATTTGAGTTAAATTTTTTATTTAGTGAGTTAATTGGTATGTTACTTTCAAGGCTGGTGGAACTGTTATGACTGTTATTAGCTGTAATATTTGAGTTTAGTGTTAAATTTTTATTATTATTATTATTGTTGTTAGTTTGAGTATTTATATTTTGAATAGTATGAGTATTTATTTTGTTATGATTAATATTTACATTACTTGTTTTTTTGAGATTTTTATAGTTATATTCGGTAACAACTTCAGTATTGATATTTGGTTGTTGTCCATGATGCTCAGTTTGAGTGATGGAATGTGGTTTTTCGGTAATTTTTTTTGTGAAATATATCTTACTTGACTGCGGTGCTTGTTCTTGATAGGTTTGAGTGTGAATTTTTGAAATTGAGTTGTTTTGATTTTCTACATTATCAATTGTTGAAATAGTGTTGTAAACATTTTTAAATTGTGGTTAATTGTTATATCGTTTGTTTTAAACAGCTGAAACAAATGAATGAGTTTGAGTGTTTTGAAGTGTCAAACTATAACTTAATTCATATTGTTTATAAGTATCTCGTTTGGAGCAATGTATATCGGTTTTTATTTTTAAAACTTCTTTTTCTTTGCCGTATGATGGACAACTTCTAGAAGCTGCGCTGTGATTTGCACCATTACAATTAACACAGCTAATTGCTTTACAAATTTGGATATGGGTGCTATCACCTTCAGGCCTTTCAACTCCACAGTTAACACATTTTGGTAAGTTTTTACAATATTTTTCTAGGTGACCGAGCATTTGACATCTTTTCCATCTAATCAGATTTGGATACCATTTTTTAACTGGATGAATAGTAAAACCACTTTTTCTATATTCTGGTGGTGCAATTGAATCAAATGTAATATTGTTATTGTTAGTGCTCCCGTGTATGTTTTTTGTAATTTTTTTTGTAATTTTGCTATTTTGCAAACTTCTATTTCATTTGCTTCTACATGTTTTAAGTCTCTATCATATATCAGACCTTTAGAGAAATTTAAATTTTTATTTAATTCAACCAGTATATCAATCTTGCCCAATTTAGTTTATTTCAGGAAAATTTCAGCAATACGCTTATTTGGAACTTCGAAAATTATGTTACCGGTTCCATCGCAAGAACCTTTAAATTTAGAATAAATACTTTCCGCAGTGATTTATTGAAGATGAATTTATTGTGCATTCTCAATGGCATATCTGGATTTATAGATTTTACATTAAGGAACTTTTTTCCATCATCATCACCATCAACGTGTATATAAATGAAAACGAAATTATCCCAGTGGGTTCAATAATTAAAATCAATGCTGGTGTAAAATTTTGAATAAAATACATTTAACCGTTTAAGCAAATAAAATTGATAGAAAACTTCATGGCAACTTTTGTCTTGTCAACTTTTAGATACCCGTGCGTGTATTAAATAAATAAGAATTTCATATATTGCAATTGACTGTTTGTTCAACTGTTTGACAGAAAATTCAAAATATTTGTTTTCTTATATTTAATTAAAAAAAAAATTAATAAAAAAAAAAATTAATTAAAAAAAAGGTGAATTTAAAAAAAAAATATGCTCTGAACTAGATTCGAACCCAAACTTTTCAATTAAAAGGTCGACGTCCGAACCACTAAACCATCGACTTTATAATCATTTCAATTTTTTTTTTAAATTATTATAGTATCAATTGTTTGTTTTGCATAACTGTTTCGAATTTTTTTAAAAATGTATTGAAAAAAAATAAATAATTTATAAATGAGAGTTTTAAGATAAATTAAAAAAAAAAAAAAAATTTTTGGCCCAGCCAGGAATCGAACCGAAACGTTTTGACTACTAGTCCCATGTTCTAACCACTTCACCATAGAACAATAAAAAATTTGCCTACAAAACGAGTTTTTATTTATCTTAATTTTTTTTTTTAAATAATTGTAGTTGCTATGGTATCAACTGTTTGTTTTAAATAACAGTTTTTAAATAATTGCAGTTGCTATGGTATCAATTGTTTGTTTTAAATAACAGTTTTGTATTTATTAATAGAAATATTAAAAAAATTAATAATTTTTAATATAAATTTAATATAAATACATAAAATAAATACATATATTTTATTAAAAAGAAAATAGATAACAAAAAATGAATTTAAAAACAAAAAAAATTTTTCCTTAGCCTGCATTCGAACCGATACATTTTGGCTACAAGTAACATCTCCTAACCACTACACCATGAATCGATTAATACTTTAACAACATTTTGTTTGTTTTTATATTTGGTTCCTATTTAGTTATTAATTTTAAAAATATTCATATAATTTCGAAAAATTTGTATGGCAGCTACCCGAAGCCTTTTTCCGATTTTAACCAAAAACAATAGGGAACCTACAAATTGTCTAAAAATTACTTTGTGAAAGTTTCAGAACTCTAGCTCTTATAGTTTTTGAGTTGTCGTGCGGACGGACGGACACACGTAGCTAGATCGATTCACTTTTCGATGCTGATTCGATACGTACCCTTGACACTATATCTAGCTCGTATATTTCGATGCGTTACAAACGGAGGAGTAATTTTAATATACCCGATGTTCATATATGTATGCACGGGTATAAACAGTAAGTCGGTGCAACCAACTTAGGAATACCCTAGTCCAAATTTTTTCAAATTTAATTACAAGTTCATGAGTAATTTTAAAACCATAAAAGCTTTAATTAGTTTGATCGTAAGATATAATCAATGAAATTAATTTTATAATACTAACAACTTTTTTTAATTAATTTACCAAGTCAAAAATAATTAAAAATTTTATCTATTTAAAAATATGAAAAAACAAAAGACATTAAATAAATGTATTTATAAAATGTAATATTACAAAATTTCAGATTTATACTTTTTATACAATTTAATCAATACATGCATCAATTAATTGACTTCAGGATTATTAATTTTGCTGTATTGCATTTACTGTTGAATGATTTAGTACCTTTGATTAATTATTTCACTTATAAATAATTTTTAAATAATATTTTAATTTTTTTTGAGTTGAAAAATTCTGGGTAAATTTAATTTATAGATTTTTAGGAATCGTATTTAATTTTCCTGAATTATGGCGTGATCCAGATTACAGGTATGGTAAAGATTAATTTCAGATTGGAATATTGCGATTAGAATTGGTTAATTCTCACTATTACAAAAGCTTATAAATGTAAAATATGTACATTCATGCAACAAATGCCTGTGAACACAATTTAAGTACCGAATCCAATTTCTTAATTTTATATTACCTATAGTAATAATTCAATAAAATATCTGATATAATAAAAGTTAAAAAAAAAAGAAGTCGCTTATTAAAAAAAATATTTTAGTATTTAATTAATAAAGTATAATATCTACATAACATGGTTTATATTAAAATGTAGTTATCTTCTTAACCTTTTAAAAATATAAGAGTGTTAAACAAGAAAGCAAATAGAAAAGAACATTACTGGTAACCTACAGTGCAAATTTCATCAAGATAGCGACATTAGTTTTTAAGTTATAGTGATTTTGGATATATATTCGTTAGCCCTTAGATCGATCTAAAGTTCCAGAATCCGGACCCACTGACCGATCTCGTCCATATGCCAAATTTTCAGTACTAGTAAACTACAGTTAAAATTTCATCAAGATAGCTTCATTAGTTTTTGAGTTATAGTGCCTACGGACGGACAGACGGACATTGCTAAATCGACTCAGGACTCACATTCTTTTCTATATCTAGCTCGCTTCCTTCGGTGTTGCAAACAACATACCAAATTCAATATATATTTTAATATTCAATATAATTCTTTTACCTATTAGGTGTAGGGTATGATTGACTCCTAAATGCTTTATTGAGGTAACTTTAGGTCAACTAATACCGTCGAAGTTAAAATTGAAACAAATAGGCGTATAAAAGTTATCAATGTGAATTTATTTTCTTTGAGAAGTAGACAGTTATTAACGCACCAAATTTTTAAGTTTTGAAGATTTTTCTGCATAATGATGGCGTGATTGTGAGATGTTGTCTTTTTAAAAAGTTCCATATCATTTTTAACATTAAAAATAAGATAAAAAGTAAAAGACCAAAGTGTCTACTTTCTGGATGTCCCGAATTTTCCAGGAAAGGTTTTGAAATCACATTTTTAAATATAGCACTATAGGAGCGATGACATAAATAAGAATATACCACATAAGAAAGCCATATTTTTCGAAGAAATTGTTAAGCTATGGAAAAAGTTGCAACTCGAACTGGTGACTTCTATCCTTAGTTATTCTCAGTGAAACATCTAAACTAGAAATCGATCCAGTTATAAAATATCAAGCCAAGTCTACATATACGTTCTTGAATCTACTAGTAATTATAGAATATGACTACAACAGTGCCTTGTTATGTATGGTGACTTGTACCCTTTGACAAGGTGTGGATGTTCTTGCCAAACTTGTGCAATACTTTTTTAGACCAGACCAAATAAATCTCTATTGCACGCGCTTGACATGGTTACCCTAATATATGGGCGTAAAAGACGAAGTATTTTTTCTAACGGTAGTAGTAGTTCCGTTGGTTCATTCCTTACTTGATGAAAAGCTCTCCTTAAGTCTATTAAACTAAATATAATTTTGCCATGCAGATGAACCTCAAAATCCTGTATGTATGGTAAGGGATACTTATCTGGGACTGTAACCGCATTGAACTTCTTGTGATCACCACAAGTGCACTATTGTTGTTTGCTTTGGCATTTGAAGTTGTGATGGCCAGTTATTTTTATCTGCAAATTTCAGAGACTCAAATTCCATTTTCACCGCCTTATACTTTTATGTCATTATGAGTCATCTAGGTTTCGTTTGTTAATATGTTCATTTAAAATGTCTTTAAAATCGCGCAATAAAGAAAAAAGTTGAGCTAACATGTTTTTTTTTTTATTTTTTTATTTTGTTTAAATCATTACATTATAAATTATAAATTTTTTTTTACAATATCCTTCTAAAAACTATATTTAATTCTTACGACTACAAAAATAAATTTATGTAAAGAAAACAAAAAGTTAAATATTATTTATACATTAGTGGATAAACCACTAGTGTTATATAATTGGTACGTTAAATTATAAAAAGTTCCAAAAATAACCATGTTAATATTAATGTGGGGTTGAAATATATTTTTTTTTTTTTTTTACTTTACAATTTTAATTTAATAAACAATATAAATTAATAAATTTTAAAAATTTGTTTACAGTTTAATTAAATTTCATTTTACATCATAATTAATTACTAATTATTTAATAGTATAACTACTACCAGGATATATAGAACAGCAAATGCAATTTATTATAAATTGTGATAAATTATTTTTAAATATCGTTTCATAATCGCAGCTAAAGTATTTCATTGCAATACGTTCTTTAAAAGTGGAAATCGGTTCAATTTCAGTAATTCTTGATTCCTTTATATAATTTGGAAGTTTGTTAAAATATTTAGGAGCTAAGTTGTCAAAACATTTTTACAGTGGGTTTTTGGGCCAAATGGAATGCAAGCTAAATTTATCTTTTTAATTCTAAGGTTATATTGAATATTGTTTCTTAATTGTAAAAAGTTTTCCATTTTAAAAAGTTTGATTAGACATTTAAAAGAATATATGTGGTGTACCGTAAGTATATTTGAGTTTTGAAATGAAAGCCAGCAGCTGAATCTCCTATTTCAAGAAAAAATAATCCTAACTGTACATTTTTGCACTAAAAGAACTGGTTCGATTGAATTAAAATAGGTACTAGCCCAACTTTCAATTCCATACTGTAACTTGGAGTGCACTATGGCATAGTAAAATTTTAGTAAAAGTTTTTTAGAGCAAAAGGTTTTTAGTAGATAGAATTTTCAGATGCAAAGCAACATGTGTTTATGTAACTGATTAAGATGTAACTTCCAGTAAAGATTGTTATCAATAATTAATCCTAAATATTTATAATTGTCAAAAGTTTCGATTTCAAGACAATTTGCTGAACAAGAACGAATTTGCTTTGAAGTGCCAGCGCAGTTTTTCACACCATCTTTTTACAGTTATCTGCATGAAATTTAAGCTTTATAGGCTCAAAACAACGTTTTTGTTAAATTAAAAACTACTAGTTTTGTTTTATTGCTTATGATAAGTTTATGATCCATGAACCAATTTCTGAGCAAATTTAGATCAGAGTTTAAACTTTGCTTTAGACAATACATGTTTTTATCGCTATAAGAAAGAGAGCAGTCGTCTTCAGAACCAGTAATACTTCCTTTAATTGGTATAGCAAATAAAGAATTAACGTAAATTAGAAATAACAAAGGTCTTAAAATAGAACCTTGAAGTACATCGTCATTAATAGTTCTGCATTTACTGAAAATATTTTTTAGTTTACCTTTTTGCGACCTATCTTTAGACATTAAATTAAAAAATATAAAACCTCTAAATCCTGCATTATAAAGTTAAGAACATTGAAACTTAAAACATTGTGATCTATCATATCGAAAGCTTTTGTTATATCAATAAAAATAGCAGCACAAGATTTGTTGGAATTTAAGCTTGAATATAATTCTGTACAAAATTTTAGAATGGATTTAACCATATTGAATGGATGATTTAACCATATCAAGAAAACCATATTGGTTATTGTGAAAAAAATTTGTTTTATTAAGAAAACTTAACAATCTTTTTTAATCAATTTTTCAAATGTTTTACCGATACAAGATAATATAGTTGGTCTATAATTTGATATATCAGTTTTACATCCTTTTTTGAAAAGTGGTATAACTTTTGCTTCTTTTAAAGCAGATGGAAAAATACCACTATAAACTCCTGTCACCAACAAAAAAATTTACATGTTTAATAAATTCCGCAAATTAAAATGCAGCAGATTCTGAGTAAAAATATAACTTAAGGCTGGACATATAAAATGTGAATATTTTTTTAATAAAATACTCATTAATGATACCGTCAATTTTGCACGATTTTTTATTGTTTGAACTTAAAACTGTAACATATAATTCTTCTGGCGAAATTTCTAAATATCAAAAATTGTTTGTTTGGAAATTATCGTAAGTAAAATTATTTGAGTTAAAGTTATAATTACATTTAGGTAATGTATTTATGTTTGTTTTATTTGCTGACTCAACAAAATAATTGTTAAATTCATTCGCAATTTCGGTTAACGATTTTAACATTATTTATTTCAATTTCATTTATATGATTACTAGTAACCTGAGTATTTAAAATATTATTAATCAAATTTCATTGCATGGTAGAGTTTCCATTGTAATAGTATAATTGAGATGTATAATACTTATCACGTAAGGTATTTATTTCTACATTTATATCTCTAGACAGATTTTTAAAATACGTTTTTATTGGTTTTTGTGTTTCTAATTCTTAAGCCTATCTTGTTTTTGTATTCTATTTTGTTTAACAATTGATCTGTCATCCAAAGTTTAAGCTTCTTTTTCTCAACTGGATTTTTATAAACTGACGAGCAATTTGAAATTTGATTACCTAATATTTCAATAAATTTATCATAAACTAAAGACTCATTATTGTTTTGATATATGACAATGTTTCAACTAGGTTCGTTACAAAAGTTTTTTTTTTATAAAGCAATGTTGGTTATCTATTGAAAATTACTACATTGATTGTAAATTGATTCCGTTATAATTAACTCAAAAAATTAAGGATTTGAAGAATTTAGCTATCGGCGAAAGATAGTGATTTCATGGCTAGCATTCTTTTTATGAATTTACGTGATGCAAGATATTTTCCAAAAATGGGGTGAGAATGTTAGAACACTTGATCACAATTATTTCCGGTATACAAACAGGAAAAGGATTTAGTATATAGCCAAGTTTATTTAGACAGCTGGAAATTAATTTTTCATTGATATTAATGTAATTAATATGATTAAAAGTTTTTTGATAATTGTTCATGTAGGAGAAATAATATTAATTAGGGGTAAAAGAAAAATCGCTAAATGAAGTGTTAAAAAACTCGCGAAAATATTTCGAAATTATTTAATAATTAAACTATATCTGAATATTTTTTCAAACAATAAGACAAATTTGTTAAATTCGTTAATATCTTCTGTTGTAAGATATTCAAGCCAGGCTTTTTATACCCGTGCATACATATATGACATCGGGTATATTAGATTTGCTCCTCCGTTTGTAACGCATCGATCTAGACGAGCTAGATATAGTGTCAAGGGTACGTATCGGCTCAGAATCGAAAAATTAGTGGATCTAGCTATGTGTGTCTGTCCGTCCGTCCGTCCGTCCGTGTGTCAGCACGATAACTCAAAAACTAAAAGGGCTAGAGTCTTGAAATTCACACAAAGTCATTTTTAGACAATTTCTAGGTTCCCTATTGTTTTTGGTTAAAATCGGACCAAGGCTTCGGGGAGCTGCCATACAACTTTTTTGCACCAATATGAATTTCTTCAAAAATTATTTATACTACGGGGATGAAAATTACACACGGTTAGTTTTATAATGACTCCGGCACTTATATGAAGTTTCAAAATGTTAGGGCCCCATTTTCGGGGGGCTGCCATACAACTTCCTTGCACCAATATGAATTTCTTCAAAACTAATTATACTACGCGGATGAAAATTACATGCGATTAGTTATATAATGAATCGAGCACTTATATGAAGTTCCAAAATGTTAGGGCCCCATTTACGGGGGGCTGCCATACAACTTCTTTGCACCAATATGAATTTCTTCAAAACTAATTATACTACGAGGCTGAAAATTACACACGGTTAGTTTTATAATTACTCCGGCACTTATATGAAGTTTCAAAATGTTAGGGCCCCATTTTCGGGGGGCTGCCATACAACTTCCTTGCACTAATATGAATTTCTTCAAAACTAATTATACTACGCGGATGAAAATTACACACGGTTAGTTTTATAATGACTCCGGCACTTATATGAAGTTTCAAAATGTTAGGGCCCCATTTTCGGGGGACTGCCATACAACTTCCTTGAACCAATATGAATTTCTTCAAAACTAATTATACTACGCGGATGAAAATTACACACGGTTAGTTATATAATGAATCGAGCACTTATATGAAGTTCCAAAATGTTAGGGCCCCATTTTCGGAGGGCTGCCATACAAAGTTTTCGATTCAATAACTTTGAATCTAATGAAGCTACAAGGTTAAAATTAAAATTGGGCAGATAAATTAATAGGGCAAGTTACTTGGCAAAGTTGGACATCACTCGGACCATCAGACTTTTAGGGTGGGCCAATTTTTTTTTTTTTTTGTTTTTTTATTTTTTATTTTTTTTTTTTTTTTAAGCTAAAGTTATGGGACAATGAATGAAAATTTTTTTTTTTTTTTTTGTATTTGTTTTTTTTTTTGTTAATTTTTTTTTTTTTTTTTTTAAGCTAAAGTTATGGGACAATGAATGAAAATTTTTTTTTTTTTTTTTGTATTTGTTTTTTTTTTGTTAATTTTTTTTTTTTTTTTACGTCAAAATTATGGGGTAATGAGTTAAATGTATAAGGGAAGAAAATTACGGTTTATTTTATACACCATAGTGGGTATGCACGGGTATCTAAAAGTTGACAAGGGCAACTATAATCTTCCTCGGTTTTTCTTATTTTAGACAGATCCAAGCGCGCTTATGAAACATAATGGGCCAGAGTTAAAACATCTGTTTTTTGAAATTGGAACAAACTGTGTAAAACCATCTATCATTATATAATAAAACCTAATTGTCATTTGATTAAGACGAATAAGATATTATTAAATATAAGCGTAAAGTCATAGTTATTTAAGAAAATTAATCCGGGAAATTATAAAAAAATGTATCAGTCCGGAAAACTAGGTTTTATTGAAATTAAAATCATAAGAATTTACTGCATTTTAATTTGCGGAATATTTTAAATATGGAAATTTTTTTGTTGGTGACAGGAGTCCAATGCCACAACTTAATATAAATAAAGCTATCTCTATAAAGCAAATATAAATGTGTCATAAAGCATGAAAAGTCAATATGAAAACTAAAAATAAGTCTAATATTTTAATTTTTATAAATATTTACAGTTTATGCGTTTATTTCCTTCAGCTTTTATGTACATTTCACATACCTTATGACACATGTACATTTGCTTTATTGAAATAAAATTTTTGACGAAACTTTGATTGTGACATTAACCGTTCAGTAAGATAATATATATAGAGAATCAACGGTAGAAGAAAAGGCCAGAGTAAGAAATTGTTTTGAAATCACTTTTTTCGAAAACAAGAAAAAGGATACAGAAAAAAAATTTGAATTACACCATTCACAAAATACTTCATCTATGGTAAAAAAAATTCCACCACTCACTGTATAATATTATTTTGTATGAATTCAGTACTATAACTAAACAAGTGATAAAAAAAACCAAGGGTTTTTAAAAAGCAAATTTTCAAAATTATATAGGGTTTCTTACTAAGTATTTTATCATTTATTTTTATAAAAATATATATATAAAAATAAATGATAATATTATAATTTAGTTATTTCATCAATTTATTAATTATGAATAATAGTGAAATCAATTCTTACAATACAATCCCTGTTAACAAGTGCGAAATACAAAGTTAAAGCTTCAATGTTAACGTTAAATTTTGGAAAAACATACACTAATGAATAAATTACTGTTTTATAAAAACATAAAAGTTAGTCTTTTGAAGACCTAGTAGCCCTTTAATGAGGAAAGTCCACAAATTTTTCCTTAACAAACTTATGATGGATCTGCCTATCGCCCTCCTATCCCCACCCTTCCATTTTTTTAGGTTCTATGAAATCAATTGTGAACTCCACCAAATTTTGGAATTTCACCCTAATTTTATTATCTAAGCAAAAAGGGTTAAAACTAAGCGACAATTTCTTCAATTTAAGGAACCCATTTTAAGGTAAAGAAAAACCATTAACATATGTTAAAATATAGTGGTGCATTTTTAAATTTTGTAAATTCGTAAAAAAAAATTTTAACAGGTATTCTAGTTACAGGTGTTTAAAAATAACAAAATTTCAATTCTCGAGCCCTTATAGCTCCTAAACAGGGAGATTGACAAAAAAAATTTGTTAACCGACTACTACTAATTTCTGAGGATCTAACTTCTGAAAAATCCATAGCTTGAACAGTTCAGAAGATATGTGTGGCCAAAAATTTTGCAAAAATTGAGTTGTGCATAATGGCAAATTTTAGTACCGTATGTCAATCCTAAACATTTCTCTATTAAAAATTTATAAAGTTTATATTCTAGGGCCTTTTTTTAGAATCCGTTACTTTTCTAGAACTTTCCAGATTTTGTTTTCCTAAAAATTAAAACACAACTTTCTTGTTCTACAGATTATCTTCGACTCTTCGTTTTTATTTTCTTTTCTTTTTAAATTATAATATACGTACATACATTTACATAAAATAGTTTCGTCAAGCTTACAAACAAGTTACAACAATACAATATAAACTTTTTACTAACATATTACATAATATAGCGTTTTTCTAAATGTAGTCAAATACATACACATAAAATTATTGAAAATCGGAATGAAACACAAATGTCAAGATTTTTTTATTTATGTTTAGAGCTGTAAACCCTACAACTCGGTCATCCTGACATAAAATTCGACCCCGAATTTCAATGTAATTTAACAAATACAAAATTTTAGAAATCAAAGAATTTTTCCATATAACATTGATTTTATAAAAGTAGTTAATAAATAGTTCATTCAATATAAATTAAACAAAATCTAAATAAAAAAAAACTAAACAATATTAAAATTTCTGTTTAAAAATATCAATAAGTAATTTAAGTTTGATTGATAGACCAAAGAGTCATTCGAGTCACATCATAAATACCTTCAAAAGGTCGTTGGGAAAGTTGCACACCTTCAATATCTTTCAGTAAATATCGATCATTACCTAAAACTTTCGAAACTACATAAGGAGCTCGATTTTTCGGAATTGTTTTCTTGTTTGCTCCTATAGTTGTATCGACATTCGTAACTAACACTAAATCTCCTATTTTATATTCATAAGGTGGTTTTCTTTTTTTATTGTAATAAATCTCATTATATTCCTGACATTTCTTAATATTTTCAGAAGCTAATTCTCGAGCACTTTCCAAACTAATTTCGTTAGTATCTTTATAAATAAAATTTTCTAAATATTCTTTCAATTTGTCTTCAACATTCCCTCTTTGATTAACACCATACAACAATTTACTAGGAGTGTTTTTTCTGGATTTACAAATGGTGTTATTACAACCGAACTCTACTTGATCTAAGACATCATCCCAGTAAACTTTATTATCTTTGTCAATAAGCTTAGATATCATTGGATTTATAGTTCGATTAACTCGTTCTACCTGTCCATCTGCCCGTGGACAACCACTGGCTACTAAAATGTGCTGAAAGTTATTCTCAGAAGCAAAGTTTTTAAATTCTTCTGAGGTAAAACAACTACCACGATCAGTAATTAAGCGAATAGGGCGACTAAATAACATAAAATAAGTTTTCAAGCATTTAATGGTCTCACTTGAAGTTACAGACTTAGTTGGAAATAACTTCACAAATTTGGTAAAACCATCTATAACAACTAAAATATACTTTCGTTTATAACGACTAACTTCAAGCTGTTCATAATAATCAACATGTATAGTATGAAAGGGTTTATCTCCTTTTGAAATAGAATGTAAATTTCCAGTTTTCCCGAATATTTATTAAAAGTTAAACACTTAGGACAATTTTGAATATAGTTCTTCACTTTTTCTACTAAATTTGGAAACCAATACGTTCTTTTGACAAGTTCTATGGTTTTCTCAACCCCCACATGTCCTATAATATCATGACAATTTCGCAAAACTTGGAAAATCATATATGATGGTACATAAAAACGAATATTTTGCTTATCTACCTTCCGATATACTAACCCATCTCTTAGTTCGAATAAACTATGCTCTTTCATTTGTAATTGTTGTTTTAATTTCATTATTTCATCATCTTGGTTTTGACAAATTGCAAGTGTTTGCTCAAATGTATTTTCTTCTAAGATTAAAATCGCTTCAGACCTACTTAATGCATCTACATGCTGTATTTTTGTACCTTCTCTGTGTTCTACTGTATAATTAAAATTTTGCATTTCCAAAGCCCACCTGGCTATACGCGGATTTATTATTTGCTTTTTCAAAGTTAAATTTAAGGCATTACAGTCGGTTACTATTTTAAATGGTCTTCCTAATAGATAAATACGAAAACGTCGTACACGTAGAGAAATTCAAGAATATATTTTTCGCATAAGGAATATATTATTCCAAAATCAAGTTCAAAATTGTGCCCAACTTAGCTAAAGAATAATATAGCCTTCGATGAGAATAATATATTCGCGATTGAAAACTGCGAATATTATTCCTACTTCGGAATAACATTTTCTTATTTTTTCTTTGTTACTTTAATTTTATTCTTGCATAAGAATAATAGAAACCTAGTTTATGCATGAAAATGCATATCTTATTCTCATAAGAGAATGATTCTTACAGTTTTAAGGAATAAAGCGCTCTTCACAAGGAATACATTTTTCATTTAAAAGAATATTTCCTGCTTTCAAAGGGAATTATTTGTACGGTACATGATTTAATTATTTTATTTTTTATTTTATTTCATTAACCAAAACAAGGTTTTTACAAACAAAAAAAAAAGAAAATATCTTATACTATTATTCATAATTTAAAATTTTAAACAGAATTTACAAAAAAAAAAAAGTATAAGAACAATTAACAAAAATTAGAAAAATTAGAATACTTAGGTCTTAGGATTAATGAATGAATACTTAGGATTAATGAATGTATTATTCATAGAAAAGAGTATTTTTTATGCTTTTTTGGGAATAATTTATCGGTACAAATAATAAATTTGATTCTTACATATGGCTCTATAAAATAAAAAGATTTAATATTTTTTTAATCTATTTTTTTATTATAAATAAATTATTATAAAAATCATCAATCTTTCCACAATTTCGTCTACTGAACTGAACTTTTTATCAACTTCTGCCTTCCTTGCAGTAAAAGTATTTTTCAATTTACATTCGACTGTATTCCAAGGACTAGTATGATGTAATAACCATTCTATATCATGTTTGAACAAGTCATCATTTTCTGTCAATAATAAAAATTTTATATTATTTAATATTACTCCACTCTCTGTGAAAAATATAATAGATACATACATCTTCAATAATAACAATTATAAAATTATTATATTTTACCTTTCAGAAATATAAAATAACTCTCCATATCATGATTTGTTAATAAAATATCAAAAAAATTCTAGTAAACCAAAATGTTAATATTTTAAAAACAGTAATTACCTATATCATACTTACTTATTAAACTTTTTAATTTTTTTTTTGTCTCAATTGGTGCAATATAAAAATATTTTTATTTTTTTATAT
Organism: Dolichopus griseipennis; assembly: GCA_963082915.1. Classification (NCBI taxonomy): domain Eukaryota; kingdom Metazoa; phylum Arthropoda; class Insecta; order Diptera; family Dolichopodidae; genus Dolichopus; species Dolichopus griseipennis. The sequence continues at coordinate 292,356,518 of OY720441.1, forward strand.
AGAAACTTAGGCTTTTTATTTTTTAACTATTCAGAAAATATTTTAAATATACACAAAAAAAGTTATAACCGTACTGTTTAAAAATAAATCTTAAAGTGACTATTGACTGTACTAGAATAAAATTCATTGTATACAAAATTCCAATACAGCAAATGTTTTTTATTCTTAACTTGAGAAGAGTACATTCATAAGCGACCATAAATTATTCTTAATAGGAATACTTTCTAACAGTAAAAAATCATCTTTTTGCTGCGCACTTGATGTTAAAAAATTATTCCTAATACGAATAACGTATTCTTAACAAAATCAAACTTTAATTTTTACAGGGCGAAGTTATTCTTAAAAGGAATATTTTATTCTTTATACATTTTGGTTTTAGTTGATAAAAAGAGAGCTAGAATAATTTAGTTTATTCTTTAAAAGAATAATTGATAATTTTTGAACTTAATATTTTGAGATGTACTTTTATTCTTAATAGGAATAATATGTTAGAATTAAGAAATCAATATTCATAGTAAGAATAAATTTAACTCTAGTTAAAATAGTTGGTTTTATTCCTAAAAAAAGAATGATTTGTGCTATTTAATTTCTCTCCGTGTAAGGAATAAATAATAGCTAAAGTGTCCAACTCGTACGAGTGGTATTTTGATTCTTGCTCCGTCTTTCTTTTGGAGAAATAAAATATGGGATGGAATTTATTGTCGGACTTCTTTTGCACTAAAATTCCTCCATAACCTACTGAGCTTCCGTCACAGTGCAACTCAGTTTCATCGCTAGGCGAAAAAATAGCTAATACTGGTTTTTGTAATAATTTATTTTTTAAAGTTTCAAAAGCATTTAATTGAATGTTCCCAAATTCAAATGGTACATTCTTTTTAATTAAATTTTGTAACGGGTTTGCTAAAATTGAAAAATTATATGTATGAACTTACGAAAATAGGAAGTCATCCCCAAAAATCTTTGTAATTCTTTCAAATTTTTTGGAACGGGAAAATCAGTAATTGCTTTCAAATTGTTTTCGTTCGGACTGATCCCTTTCTCATTTACTTTATAACCTAAAAAATTAATCTCCTGATATAAAAATTTACATTTCATGACATTCAATTCTAATTTATTATTGGATAAAATATTTAAAATTTTATTTAAAACAATATAATGTTCATCTAATGTTTCAGTAGCAATCAAAATATCATCTATATAAATGATAACAACTCCTTGATTAATTAAATCCCTAAACAATAAATCTACATAACGTTGAAACACAGAAGGTGCATTGGTTAAACCAAATGGAACCTTTAAGTATTCAAATTGACCAAACTGAGTAACAAAGCTTGTATATTTTACAGACTCTGCCTCAATTTCAATTTGATGAAATCCGCTCTTCTAGTAATGAAAAATACTTCTTTTTATTTAATTTATCAATTAAATCTTCGATTACAGGCAATGGGTAGTTGTCCCGTAAAGTACATTTATTTAAAATTCTATAATCTACACAAAGTCTATATTGATCTTTTTCTTTTTTCTTTATTAAAACTACCGGTGAACATAAAGGAGAATTACTTGGACGAATAATATTTTTTTCTAATAATTCATCAATAATTTTAAATAAAGCGTCTCTTTCGACAATTGATAATCTTCTTGGAGAGGTGCGAAAATTTGACTCGGACTTCAAGTTAATTTGCATTTTATACTGAATCTTTAGTCTATCATTCTTACCAAAAATTTTTAAATAATTTTTATACATGCTTTCAATTATACTTTTACTGTCGTAACTTACGTTTTTATCAAAATTTAAATCAAGATTAAATTAATTATTTTCATTAAAAATTTCAATATTCATTAATCTATCACAAAAATTTTTCCCTTCAATTTCATAATCAATCAAATTTGAATTTAATTCTACTTCAGATTTTGCATTATTATCATTATTTAAATTTTCATCATTACATTTATTAACAATATTTTCAAATTTTTTATTAACTATTTCTTCATAAACTAATCTAATTCCAAAATTTTGTAAAAGATATCTACCAATAATGAGATCAGCTTCCATAGTATTATTAGGAACAACAAGTAATTTAACGTATTTTAATTTGTTAAAAATATTAATATAATTTGAATATGTACCTAAAACATTTAGTCGAGAATTGTTTATTCCCGAATAAATTTTATCTACATTTAATTGTTCAAAATCATTTATAAATTGGTATTTTATAATTGATACAGCGCTTCCCGTATCTATTAATGCTTTTAATTCTACTTCTACTAACTCACCCTTATTTGGATCTTTCCTATACACACCTACTTTGATAGTTGATTCTGACAATTTAATTTCACTTATGTTGTTGGTTGTATTTCTTACCGTTCCATTAACTTCTGACTTTGCGTTGCAATTCTTAAATTGGTGTCCCATCATACCACACTTATAGCAGGAACCTTTCTCACGTTTTGGCTCTGTACAGTTTAGAGCAATGCGACCCTTCTTTCCGCAATTGTAACAGCTTACTTCAGTTTTTAATATAAAATTAATCCTTGTAGAATCGATCTTAATTCAAATTTAAATTTTTTTTAAAAAACCTTATTGATTCTACTTTTTTTTTTTAATTAATTTTCTCTAATAATAAGTAAGAAAAATAATAAATAATAAAAAATTAACACAAATTATTTTAATTTTAAAATTATCATTATTTTATTATTTTAAAAAATTAATCAATATAAAATGTATGCATTTCGAGCATAGCCCATCATCAGCACTGCACGATTGCAATTAAATATAAATATATGTATATATATGTATTAGAGAACCCTTATAAATATATTATGTCATAAATCAAATTAAATTAAAAAATAAAAAATAAAAATTGAACGAAATTAAAACAAAATTACAAAAACAAAATCAAATAAAATTATAACATATTAAAAAATAAAATAAAATAAAAATTGAACGAAATTAAAACAAAATTACAAAAACAAAATTAAATAAAATTATAACATATTAAAAAAAAATTAAAATAAAATAAAAATTGAACGAAATTAAAACAAAATTACAAAAACAAAATTAAATAAAATTGTAACATATTATAAAAGTTTTTAAACATTCGTCAAGTTAAATCAAAAAAGAAATATTTTAAATAAACTAATAAATTGAACGGAATTACAAAAACAAAAATTTTTTTATATTATAATAAGTTAGCGAATGCTATCAAATAAAAACGTATTTCCTTTGTCTGCATTCATATTGTTGTTGTCTTTATTAATGTAATAAGTTTCATATGCATCTAATTTTGCTGGGTTCCTAATACATTTTACTAAATTAAGTTCGTATGAATTTAAGTTGAGATGGAGTTTCTCAAATGCATGGATTGATACTCCAGATTTTTTATGTTGTCCGTTTTTAATATAGCTTAAATGTTCTTTGAATCTATCCCCTATTTTCCTTTTGGTTTGTCCATAATAATTAATATTGCACTCTTTGCATGTAATTTTATATATACCTGATTTATTTACATTCTCAGGTTTGTTTTTGGTTGATTTAAATAAATAGCCAATTTTGTTTTTATTCTCATATACAATATCCATATTAAATTTTTTATAAATGGGTTTAAGATGATTTGTGACCTCCGGAATATAATTGAAAGAAATCCTTTTTCTTTTTAAATTATTTGGTGTATTTAAATTTTGTCGAATTAGTGTTGTCATGTTATTTTTCTTATTCCGTTTAGAATGTATTGCAACTAATTCGTCTACTAATGTTTCTGGGTATCCATTAACATTAGCAATTTCTTTAATGTAATTGTATTCTATTTTGAAATTATTGATGGATAAAGGTAATTTACATAAACGATGTACCATTGAATGGAAACTGGCATGTTTATGTTGAATTGGACAAAACGAATCTGAAGTTATATATCTCATAGTTGATGTTGGTTTATGATATATACCGATATCAATTTTGTTCCCATTTCTCTTCAGTTCTAAATCTAAAAATTGTAGTGTATTGTCTCTTTCCAATTCATACGTAAAATTAATGGTTGTGTATTGCTGATTGATAATATTTAAAATGTTTAGATACTCTGTTTTTTTGACAATGGCGAAAATATCATCAACATACCTCAACCAAATTTTGGGGAGTAAATTTAATTTCATTAGATTTATCTCAAATTCAGCCATGAATATTTCAGCAATAAAAGGAGAAAGCGGATTTCCCATGCTGGTGCCCTGTTCAATTTTATAAAATTTGTTTCGAAATTGAAAAAAAAAATTTTGGTTCATGCGTGTGTGTGCCGCTTTTAAGTATGTTCTCCTTTTTTGTACAGGAACATTAACTTTCCTTAAATAGTTTCCATAGAAACATAGTGCGTCGGATACTGGAATGGACGGGAAGAGCGATTCAATGTCAAATGAAATCATAATTTCATCGTCCTCAATTTTAGCTTCCTTTATTTTATCCACGAACTCGTACGAATTTATGACCGAAAGACTTTCGAAAGGTGGTAAACTCTTCATTTCCTTTACTAACCATTTTGCTATTTTGTTGGTTGGAGCATTAATATTAGAGCAAATAGGTCTCATTTTGTTATCTACTTTATGGATTTTTGGTAAACAATATAAAGTAGGGACAATTGGATTTGAGACTATTAGTGTCATCTTGGTTCTATAGGTGACCGTATCCGTGATTGCTTTTAAAAATTCTTTTGTTTCTTTCAACATACTTGGTAATGGGTCCTTTTTAATTTCAACATATGGACCTTCCCTGATCGTATTTAGAACTCTTTCATCATAATCCTGTTTATCTATGATTACTATTTTATTACCTTTATCCGCATTCAAATAAAAACAGTCTTTTTCATTTAAGCTTTTAATGATTTCAAAATATCTTTTATCTGAATTGCATGTAGTTTTATTATTAATAGGTAGCATTTGTTTTACCTTATTTCTAATTTGTTGTTGGACATTTTTTGTCATATATTTAATGGATGTCTCAATATCTACAATTGCATCAACTATTGGCGTAACTTTAGGTTTTATGGAAAATTTTAAACCTTTGTTTAAAAAATTTTTAACTTATTATAATATAAAAAATTTTTTGTTTTTGTAATTCCGTTCAATTTATTAGTTTATTTAAAATATTTCTTTTTTGATTTAACTTGACGAATGTTTAAAAACTTTTATAATATGTTACAATTTTATTTAATTTTGTTTTTGTAATTTTGTTTTAATTTCGTTCAATTTTTATTTTATTTTAATTTTTTTTAATATGTTATAATTTTATTTAATTTTGTTTTTGTAATTTTGTTTTAATTTCGTTCAATTTTTATTTTATTTTATTTTTTAATATGTTATAATTTTATTTGATTTTGTTTTTGTAATTTTGTTTTAATTTCGTTCAATTTTTATTTTTTATTTTTTAATTTAATTTGATTTATGACATAATATATTTATAAGGGTTCTCTAATACATATATATACATATATTTATATTTAATTGCAATCGTGCAGTGCTGATGATGGGCTATGCTCGAAATGCATACATTTTATATTGATTAATTTTTTAAAATAATAAAATAATGATAATTTTAAAATTAAAATAATTTGTGTTAATTTTTTATTATTTATTATTTTTCTTACTTATTATTAGAGAAAATTAATTAAAAAAAAAAAGTAGAATCAATAAGGTTTTTTAAAAAAATTTAAATTTGAATTACTTCAGTATGTTTTTTAAATGACAAATTTGATGAGAATTTTCTTGCATTTGTATTAATAAGGTTATTGTTATTACGATAATCATATATTTCTTTCAATGTTAGTTGAGAAAATGAGTTAAATAAATCTTGTACAGATTTAAAACATTGTATACGGGCCTGGTTTTTTAAATTGGTATTATTAATGCCATCAATGATAACTTCCAATAATTCTTCTTCTTCTAGATCTAACGGATTTGCTAAACAAATTTTCTCTTGAAAATACGAAGAGAAACTTTCAGTATTTTTCCAAACTCTTGCCTTCATTTCCTTTCTAATACGTACTTTATTCGGACGATTTTCAAAATTTAATTTGAGTTCACTTAATAACTCAGATAAACTTAAATTGATGTGGTCCGCTTTTGAGTGGAACCATTTTAGCGATTTATCCTTCAATTTACTTACTACCAGTAATTTGATTTCATTTTCTTCCAGTGTAGCATACGTTTTTTGAACATTTAAAATTTGATTATACCATACACGAAAATTATCTTCACCTTGAAAGTCAGCTACTAGATCACGTACATCTTTCAATGATACTTTCCCTCTTACATTTTTATTAAAATTATCTTCACTTACTTGCATGTTCATTCTTGCTTTTATTTTTAATAGTTCAATCTCCTTTTTTAATAACTGAATCTCCCTCTCCTTCAATTCAGATTCACGGTTTTCTTCAATTAAGCATTCAGCTTGCGGTATATTAATTGGTGTTTGATTAATGGATGTAACAATGCTTTGATTAACCTCCCTGTCGTTCCTTTCCTCACTATTATCTTCAACGTGCATCAATCTTTCCATTAAAATAGCCTTACTGCCTTTAAAATTTATGCCTTTTTCCTTACATAATTGAATTAATTCATCTTTCTAATATTTTTTTAATGACGTCATTTTTCAAGATAGCTGACACTTTCAATTTTTTAAATTGTAAAAAAATTTTTTTTTTCAAGTTAAATTTGAAACGTATCCCACTTCTGATAAATTGTAGGGCCTTTTTTCAGAATCCGTTACTTTTCTAGAACTTTCCAGATTTTTTTTTCCTAAAAATTAAAACACAACTTTCTTGTTCTACAGATTATCTTCGACTCTTCGTTTTTATTATCTTTTCTTTTTAAATTATAATATACGTAGTACGTACCTACATTTACATAAAATAGTTTCGTCAAACTTACAAACAAGTTACAACAATACAATATAAACTCTTTACTAACATATTACATAATATAGCGTTTTTCTAAATGTAGTCAAATACATACACATAAAATTATTGAAAATCGGAATGAAACACAAATGTCAAGATTTTTTTATTTATGTTTAGAGCTGTAAACCCTACAATATAACCAGCTATTTTGTGCCGATTTCAGATTGAAAATATATTTAACAAACTTCTTGTTATAACAATTTAAAAATAGGGCTTTTTCAACTTTGGAGGGCTGTAGCTCCGTAACAGGCTACAGAAAATAGTTCTTCTACGAAATAATTCTTTTTGGAATACCTATCAATCGTTAAAATTTCTTAACTCTATTTGAAACGGTGTAAAAGTTTTGTAAACATACGGACGGACAGAGTGAAGCTATATAGGCACTTTTTTGCAAAATTTTTTGAAAATGTGCTAAAAAGTATTAATGTTGGTTGATTTTAAATAGATTTTATATGAATATCGCACATACTTATATTGTAATTTGTTTGTATGTATAAAAATGAGAAGTTATTATATGACCAAAGTATATTTATTGTTAAGAAGTAGGTTCACTCTCTTTTACCAAACTTTTACTAAACCTAATAAATTTTTTACAACAAAAAACTCTATGTCTATAAGCATTTACAATTTTTTTTTTGTTTCATATTCACTGTGCATAGGAAGAACATGTATGAAAAAAAAAACAAAACTATGTATTTTAAAGTTCTATATATGAGTATAATGTATCAGGTATAGGCACTACTGAAATTGAAATCGCGTGTATATATAGTTTCGGTCTCGTTTGAAAACTTTTTTAGTTGAGCACATTGTGTTAAAATATTTCAAAATAAATATAATAAAATTTAATTAAATAAAATATTTAATTATTCTTAGCAATAGTGAATATTTCAAATATTTAAAATACTTACATTTTTATACGAGATTTTATGAAACAAGTGATGAAAAAAACCAATGGTTTTTAAAGAAGCACATTTTCAAAATAATATAGTGTTTCATACTGAGTTTTTTATCGGAATATAATGTTGAAGCTTCAATGTTAACGTTTAATTTAGGAAATATATACGTTGGTGACTAAGTTACTACTTACTTATAGAAACAGTAAATTTTTTAATTTTTAAGTCCTAATAGCTCCTCTATGGGGAAGGTTGCCCAATTGTTCAAGGATCTAATCCTCACTAATCTCCTTCCCCCAACTTTTTTAGGTTCTAGGAATTAAATTGTGAATTTCACCAAAATTTGGAATTTTACTTAGAATTTTACTATTTAAGAAAAATGGTTAAAACTGAGAGACACTTTCTTCAATTTAAAGAACCGCTTTTAAATTTAAGAAAATCATTTAACATATGTTAAAGTATAATGTTGGACCTTCAAATTTTGTATATTAAGAAAAAAAAATTTTAACCGGTATTCAAGTTACAGGTGTCTAAAAATAGCAACATTTCAATTTTCGAGCCCTTATAGCTGCTAAACAGGAGACGTGACAAAAAAGTTTTGTTAACCGACTCCTACTTATTTCTGAGGATCTAACTTCTACTAAAATTTCAAGACCCCAGACCCCTCAAAAATTGGTTTTGCATAATGATAAATTTTAGTACCGTACGGCAACCCTAAACATTTGTCTTTTAAAAATTTATAAAGTTTATAAAACCAGCTATTTTTTGCGTTTTTAGATTGGAAATACACTTCATAGAACTCCTGTTATAACAATTTGAATAAAGGGCTTTTTCCAATTTTAGGGGGCTGCAGCTCCGTAACGGGTGGGGCTACAAAAAAAAATTCTTCTACGAAATTATTTTTTTTGCAATATCTACTCGTGGTTAAAATTTCTTTTCTCTATTTCAAACGATGTAAAAGTTTTTGTAAACATACCGATGGACGGACGGACGGACGGACAGAGTGAAGCTATATAGGCACATTTTTACAAAATTTTTTGAAAATGTGCTAAAAAGGGTATACATAATATATATAATACACAAATGTGCGACCTTGCGAACATGTAAAAAAATATTGCACATCAAAATTATTATAAATATACTACACACAATAAATAATGATGGCAATACTCATACCTTTAAATATATTATAATGAATCCCATACACGATCGACCTACTTTGTTGTTATGCATCCCTTACACGATGTTTTCAATTTGGTACGCGTACTTGCGAAGTTGAATAGGTTGCATTACACGTATAATTGTGAAATTTTTATTTTTTCTTTTTCCTTAACACAAAATTTTAGAAACAGAAGAATTCAATATTGTAAATGTCTATATCTACACATTCAGATGAAAAAACAAATCGATTTTTTAAGAAATAGTGGGAGAACCAAAACGTTTAATTTGAATTATGAGTGTAGTATAAAATATTTCGACGGGTTGTCAATGTCTGTTTTTCTGTAAGACAAAAGTACAATTTTATTTAAATTTGTTCACACTTGGTACAATTTTAGTCTTATACAATTTTAGTCGATTGACAGTTTCGAATTAAAAATGATTTTTTTTTTATTTTTTAATGGAATAAAGTAAACGAATGCTTTGATTGTTTGAATGTTTTAAAATACATACAAATAGAGCATTTCCAAATTTTGACGTTTTATAAAATGACAAATCAATTATAATATGATTTCATTTTTTAAGACTAAAATCGAACCAAATGTTAGTAAATATTAATAAAATTGTACTTTTCTCTTATACAGAAAAAAATACTAATATCTAGCGCTTCAAGAAAAGTGCAACGCACGATAAAATTTTCCTATTGAAAAAGTTGTATTGTGTAACGAATTTCAATTGACATTTAAGTTAAATTGACATTTTAAAACCATAAAAGTTTTTATTAGTTTGATCGTAAGACCTAGCTAACCAAATAACTTTATAATACTAAAAACATTTTCTAATTATTTTATCTATTCAAAAATATTAAAAATTCTTACTAATTTATCTATTGAAAAATATTAAAAAACAAAAAAACTGGAAATAAATGTAGAATACATTTATTTCAATTCAGTTACAAAATTATAAAAATTTAATTAGCTTTTTATCGCAAAATTTAATAATTCAAATTTTCCAAAATTGAGAAAATAAATTCTTAGTTAATGTACCTATTAGAAAACCTTATAAATGCAAAAAATGCAATAAAATGTATTTCCTGCATGCATGTAAAATTTATCTTTATACCTTTGAACACAACCTAAATATTGTACACAATTTCTTAATTTTATATAACCTATGGTAATAATTCAATAAAATATATGATATAATAAAAATTAAAAAAAAAATTTTCTCGTTTATTAAAAAAATATTTAGTTTTTAATATATAAAATATTATACATAATGTATCGAATTTGAAATTCCTATCTTCATTAACTTCGAAGTTAAGCTTTTTAATTTTAGGATTTTTCAGGAGGCACCAATGCAATTAAGTCTAAATTTCAGGGACACAAAGCAAATAGGAAAAAACACCGTTATACCAAATTTAATGGTTCTATAATTATTTCAAGTTACTATCATTATTAATTTTGAATATACGCTTTAAGGTCTTGGAAGTAGTAGGGGTGGTACGCAAACCGCTATTCCAATTCATCCAATACTTCACGAACGCAAAGCAAATAAGAAGGAACTGCTGTGCCCAAATTATAATTTTCTGTCTGTTTTGGTTTCGCAATTATACTCGTTTGGCCTCAATTCGATCAAAAGCTTCTATAATCCGAACTCATTGTCCGATCTCGACCAGAACCAATCCCCACCGTACTTTCATTACTAGTAACCTACAGTTTAAATTTCATCAAAATAGAGTCATTAGTTTTTGAGTTATGGTGTTTTTCCAATATATGTTCGTCAGCCCTTGAACTTTTCAAAGGTTCCAGAACCCGAAACCATCGTCCGATTTCACCCATATGCAATCTCGCCATACTTTCAATACTAGTTAACCCGTACACAATTGGAACCTTCTTTCTTAATTTTAAGTTACTATTTTTATTAATTTTCATGATAACTTTTAAATCATGGGAGGTCTAAGAGAGGTACCTAAACCACCACTCCAATTGACCATAAATTAGAGATGCCTGTGCCAAATTTGAAGCTTCTACATTTGTTTGAAGTTACTATTTTTATTATTTTCGAAAATATGCTTTAAGGTCTTTGGAACTGTGTGGATGGTCCCCGACTCACTACTCCAATTGGGATTCAAATTTCAAGGATACTAAGGGAATAGGAAGAGACACCCTGATATCAAATTTGGAGGTTCTTCTTCAGATTTCAATATTATGCTCGTTTGGCCTAAATTCGATAGGAAGTTGAAGGATCCGAACCCATGGTACGATCTCGACCGCAATCGTCTCCGGAGTCTCATTACTAGTAACCTACACCTCAAAGTTCACCAAGATTGTCTTATTAGTTGTTGAGTTATCGTGATTTTTATCCACCGTACTTCAGTGCTAGTAACCTACAGTTAAAATTTCATCAAAATAACTCCATTAATTTTTCAGTTTTCGTGTTTTTTTGGATATATGTTCGTAAGCCCTTGAACCAGTCAAGAAGTCCAGAACCCGAACACATGGTTGGGTTCTCCCATATGCAATCTCCGACGTTCTTTCAATACTAGTTAACTCTTGTACACAATTGGAAATTTTATCTTACTTCTAAGCTACTTTTTTTATTAACTTCAATGATATGCTTTAAGGTCTTCGGAATTGTGTGAATATTTCTCGACCCACTACTCCAATTTATGCATAATTTCAAGTAACCTAAGGACAAATTTGAAGGTTCTATCTCATTGGTTTCGGAATTATGCTTCTTTGGCCTAAATTCAATCAAAAACTTCTAGGATCCGAACCAATGGCCCGATCTCGACCGCACGCAATCTCCACCATAATCTAATTACTACTACACTACAGCACAAATTTCATGAAGGTGGCGCCATTAGTTGTTTAGTTATCCTGATTTGTTATACCTTTGTTATGAAGCATGTCATTATACTCTACACCTATGAAATAAAAAAAGGGTATATTATAGGGTATGCTTTAAGTACTAGTAACCTACAGTTAAAATTTCATCAAGATAGCTCCTTCAGTTTCTGAGTTGTCGTGACTACGGACGGACGGACAGACGAACATTGCTATATCGACTCAGGAGGTCACGCTGATCACAAGTATATATACTTTTCCATAATTAGCTCGCTTCTGTGCTTACAAACACCATACCAAAGTTAATATACCTTATATACCCACTACAAAACGTAACAGATCCTATATTCATTATCTACCAATTTAAGATGGAGACATTTCTGTGAGTGTTAATTTTAATTTTAAAAAATTTGAATTATTAAATTTTTTGATAAAAAGCTAATTAAAGCACAAATGGTTTTAATTATTATTAAAAATCATCAAATATATAACCTTTTATATATATATTATCACAAATTAATATTTCCTTCGAATAGCTTTGAGTTTAAAGAAAATTAATGACACAGCTAACAGCAGCATTATGATTGTATTACTAATTTATAACAGAAGTGCGATAACTATTAACAATTCAATTAATACTTCTTCAGCAGACACAAATAAACTCGTGAACACAAATTTACATACTAAAACTGTTTCAAATATAAACCAGAACAACTTATGTCATAAAAACTATACTATTTAGAACAATTTAGAAACAAATTCTTTTAACACCTCATCAATATCTAAAGAGCCTGAAATTTCTAATTTTCTATTTCTTTAAAAATTCTATTTCAGTTAGTGAACCTTCTTCTTCTTTTACTTCTCCAACAATCCTTCTACTTCTAAATTCATAAATTTTGTTCGAGGTGAAACTCTTCAATCTTCAAATATTAACTCACCTTTACCACAATAACAAGATTGACACAACAATCTGTTGCTAACAACGATTAAACAATCGCCCTTTCTAGACTTAGATATGATAAAATTTATAACATGGTCAAATTATATTTGGCATACTTGTTTGATGATGAATATAATAAAGTATTAGAAGATAAGACCAGAACAAGAATAAAAGATTTAATTGATAACGAAGGTTTACCAACCGGATACAAAGAATTATATAAATTATATATTAAATTTTTTGAAACTCAAGGTATACCTTTTACAGGTGTTTCTGACGAATTAAAGGCATACCGTAGTCATTGTAGTTGTATTATTACAATGACTTACAGGTTTCAAAAGATAATTTTAATAAGTTTTTTCTTGTTAAAAAATAATTTAAATAAGATCTCTACATCTTTTATCCTTCAATTTTGATAAATTTATCATTATATTATCAAAATGTCAGAGGCATTAGAACAAAAACAAGACAAGTCCTACTTAACTCAATAAATTTTAATTTTGACGTATTTGCGTTAATTGAAACTTGGCTAAATTCTTCTATTAACAATCCTGAGCTTTTTGATAGCTCATACTCTGTTTTTAGAAAAGACAGATACTCTGAACTTAATGTATCTAATTGTTACATTCCTAAAGGGGGAGGAGTATTGATGGTCGTTAAAAACTCTTAAAATGCAAATGAAATTCCTATTTCCAACGCGGACTGTCTTGAAATAATAGGTGTGAATAAAAATTTTCAAATAAAAGTGTTAATATTGTTAACACATACATTCAACCCTCTTCGAATTTTAATAGTTATATTACTCTTTTAAACATAATAGATTCGATTTGCTGTAATTTTGGTCCTAATAATGAGTTAATTCTATGTGGAGATTAATATAACTTAGATCAATCATTACGAAGAATCGTTTTTGATTCCTGATTCCTCATTAAGTGAACTTGATTCGCAATTTATTGATGATTTAAATACCAACAATTTAAAACAAGTTTCCCACTATCGCAATTCTAAAATAAACAATTGGACCTAATATTTATTTCTGATTGAAATAATATTATTTTCTGTTAATCGATGTTAGCGCTTGTGGCGTTGATCCTCCAATCAGTTTTAGCTATTGTTTAACAAATCCCGTAAATCATGAAGCAGCAGATTCTTATAGTTTAAATTTCATTAAAATTAATTTTCCCGAACTAATAAATTTCTTAAAAACCTATAAATTTTTATTTTTTTAGCAATATTTATACAAAAAGTAATTTAAATATATATTAGTTGAAGTATTCAAAAAACTTCTAAAGTAACTCGGTATTACAAAGTACTTCAAAATGACAGTAAGTTTTGTCGAGCGGTACATTAGAATAAGAACATATTTTGTAATAAAAAAATTCAACAAAAATGTAAAACAATTTGATTAAAAACTTAAATATTTTAGCGTGACACATTTATAATACTAAATTCGATTTTAATACATTTTAAAAGCTTTTATTTTGTATACAGACATAAAATCAAATATATTAGAAAACCAAAGCTTTAATAAAATTGTTAAGTCTCTTAAAAATTAAAATTTACATAACTTGATATTATAACATTTACAATTATATTTTAAAGTTTATTATTGGTTTATTACTTTCGATATTCTATGCAATTTTACTATGTTTCAATTAAATTTATTTTTTTTTTAATTTTCCGTCTTTTTCTTGCATGAAATATTCTTATTACTATATACTTCCAACAATTTCAGTAAATTTTTGCGCATGTATGTGTGGAAAGAGTAAAAATTAGCAAGAACATTTTTGATCTCGTGACCAAGTGAAATTACTTCTTAACACTAGATATACTTTGGCTATGATTTAGAGTAGATAATATTATATTATAAAGTACAATAAATCAAATTTTTATCAATCGTTTAAATAAAAATAACCTTTGTAATTGTTTTTTTATATAGATATATCCTGATATTAATTTGAAACTGTATGGTTATGAGAACGTTGAATTGAAAATTAATTTAAAAATAATCTCATCTTATTAAATATCATTTTAATTTCTTAATTCTATTTATAAATTAAGAATAATGAAAAGTATAGTACATTTGAAATTTTTCTTTTTTATAGTTAAGGGGATTTCTTTTTTATCTTTTATCCAATTTATATATAAAATTTACATAAAAAACTAAAGTTACACAAGGAAATTTAAAACCTTCCTGCTGTGCAACATATAACCTAGTAACTTTTTGAACAGGCTACGTTGCACATTTGAGTTTTATTACAAAACTACATATAAACCTTATACATTTAAGCTGCACCCTTTTCTTTTGAATAATTATTGCAAAAATTATTTTTTAATAAGTTTCTTCATTAATATAATAGTATAAAAACAACAAAGAAAACATAGTATCTATATATGAAAATGAAAGTTTGTTTATTTCTTTGTTTGTTCGTTGTTTGTATGTAGCGAATAGACTACGAAACTGCTCAGCCGATTATCATGAAAATTTGTTATATAGAGGTTTTTGGGTTCGGAAAGAAATTCTGGACTAAAAATTTCGCTCTAAAGAACCGCCAAGATGATGCTGTGGTGCAAGTATTTAAACTTTTTTGTGCTAAAATTAAAACGGTTTGACTGATTGACGTAAAATTTTCTATACGGGATGCTCCGTGAGAACTGAGTTGACACTATTAACAGATTTGTTAACCCATGTCGCGCCGACGGTTGGTAAACCAAGTTTTGGTTGGAAATTATTTTCAATTTTGTGAAATTCTTTAATTGTCCATACACAGAGCTCTTTGATGAAAGAAAATTTGAAGTAAAATTTGCTTAGAATAATCCTAGAAAAATCGTTTTAAAAAAGTTGCTTTATAATTGTTTCGAAATTATTATACATTTTGAAATTAACATTTTTCCCTTTGTAATTCTTGTGTAAACTTCTTTTAATAACATGAACTTAAATTTAACCTTTTGAAAGGCGCAACAACGCGCACCGGATATTATCAAGCCCTTAATATCATAATAATAATTTATGAATGATAATTTTTCTGATGGGCAGATTTTAAAACAAAACAAGTAAAGAAACAGTCAGTCGGTGCAAACGACTTAGAAAAACCCTACACCTATTTGCTTCAAATTTAATGAGAAGTCCATAAGTCATTTTAAAACCATAAAAGTTTTTATTAGTTTGATCGTAATACCTAGCTAACCAAATTAACTTTACAATACTAAAAACATTTTCTTATTATTTTATCTATTCAAAAATATTAAAAATTCTTACTAATTTATCTATTTAAACATATTAAAACACAAAAAAACTGGAAATAAATGTTGAATAAATTTATTTCAATTCAGTTACAAAATTGGAAAAATTTAATTAGCTTTTTATCGCAAAATTTAATAATTCAAATTTTCCAAAATTGAGAAAATAAATTCTTGGTTAATGTACCTATTAGAAAACCTTATAAATGCAAAAAATGCAATAAAATGTATTTCCTGCATGTATGTAAAAGTTATTTTTATACCTTTGAACACAACCTAAGTATTGTACACAATTTCTTAATTATATTTTTACCTATGGTAATAATTCAATAAAATATATGATATAATAAAAATTAAAAAAACAAATTTTGTCATTTATTAAAAAAATATTTAGTTTTTAATATATAAAATATAATACATAATATGTTATATGGTAAAATTCTTAGCCTTTTAAAAATATAAAAGTGTTAAATAAGAAGGGAAATAGCAAGAATCCTCATGTATCAAATTTGAAGTTTCTATCTTCATTAATTTCGAAGTTAAACTTTTTAATTTAGGGATTTTTGAGGAGGCACCAAGTCTAAATTTTTAAGTCTAAATTGCAGCGACACAAAGGAAATAGGAAAAAACACCGTTATACCAAATTTAATTGGTTCTATATTTATTTCAAGTTACTATCATTCTTAATTTTGAATATACGCTTTAAGGTCTTGGAAGTAGTAAACCGTTATTCCAATTCATCCAAAATTTCACGTGCACAAAGCAAATAAGAAGAAACACCTGTGCCCAAATTATAAGTTTCTGTCTGTTTTGGTATCGTAATTATACTCGTTTGGCCTCAATTCGATCAAAAGCTTCTATAATCCGAACTTATTGTCCGATCTCGACCAGAACCAATCTCCACGGTACTTTCATTACTAGTAACCTAGAGTTTAAATTTCATCAAAATAGAGTCATTAGTTTTTGAGTTATGTTGTTTTTCCAATATATATTCGTTAGTCCTTGAGCTTTCCAAAGGTTCCAGAACCCGAAACCATCGTCCGATTTTACCCATATGCAATCTTGCCATACTTTCAGTACTAGTTAACCCGTACACAATTGAAACGTTGTGTCTTAATTTTAAGTTACTATTTTTATTAATTTCCATCATAAGCTTTTAAACCATGGGAGGCCTAATAGAGGTGCCTAAACCACCACTCCAATTGACCATAAATTAGAGATGCCTGTGCCAAATTTGAAGCTTCTACATTTGTTTGAAGTTACTATTTTTATTATTTTCGAAAATATGCTTTAAGGTCTTTGGAACTGTGTGGATGGTCCCCGACTCACTACTCCAATTGGGATTCAAATTTCAAGGATACTAAGGGAATAGGAAGAGACACCCTGATATCAAATTTGGAGGTTCTTCTTCAGACTTCGAAATTATGCTCGTTTGGCCTAAATTCGATAAAGAAGTTCTAGGATCCGAACCCATGGTGCTATCTCGACCAAACGCAATCTTCACCGTAGTCTCATTACTGGTAACCTACATCACAAATTTCATCAAAATTGTCTCATTAGTTGTTGAGTTATCGTGATTTTTATTTATGTTCGTTTGCCCTTAGACCGATTAAAGAGCCAAAATCCGTACCCATGGGCCGATTTCACTCATATGAAATTCTCACCGTACTTCAGTGCTAGTAACCCACAGTTAAAATTTCAACAAAATAACTCCATTAGTTTTTGAGTTTTCGTGTTTTTTGGATACATGTTCTTTGGCCCTTGAACCGAGTAAGAGGTCCAGAACCCGAACCCATGGTTGGATTTCCCCCATATGCAGTTACCGACGTTCTTTCAATACTAGTAAACTCTTGTACACAATTGGATATTTTATCTTAATTTAAGCTGCTTTAAGGTCTTCGGAACTGTGTGGATATTCCCCGACCCACTTCTCCAATTGATCCATAATTTCAAGTACTCTAAGGACATAATAAGAGGCACACCGATATCAATCTTCATTTGTTTCGGAATTATACTTGTTTGGCCTAAATTCGATCAAAAACTTCTAGGATCCGAACTAATTGTCCGATCTGGACCGCATGCAACCCTCACCATAGTCTCATTACTAGTACACTACAACACAAAATTCATGAATGTAGTGCCATTAGTTTTTGAGTTATCCTTATTTTTTTATATGGTCGTTAGCCCTTAGACGGATTAAAAAATCCAGAATCCGAGAATTAAGAGAATAAATTTGAAAAATTACTTCAAATTGAAATAAATAATCAAGGTTACTAAATCATTCAACAGTAAATGCACTACAGAAAAAAATCCTGAAAAGAAGTAATTACTGCATGTGTGTAAAAATTTATTTCAAGTTTATTTATTGTTTTATATTTTTAAATAGATAAATTAGTATGATTTTTTGATATTTTTGAATTAATAAAATAATTAGAAAATGTTTTCAGTGCTATAAAGTTAATTTCGTTAGCTATGTCTTACGATCAAACTAATAAAAGCTCTTATGGTTTTAAAATGACTTATGGACTTCCCATTAAATTTGAACCAAATAGGTGTAGGGTATTTCTAAGTTGCACGGACTGATTATTTCTATACTTGTGTTATATATTCGTTAGTGCTTAGAACGATTCGTTAGCGCTTAGAATCCGAAACCATGAGCCGACTTGGTCCATATGCAATCCCCGCCGTACTTTAAGTCCTGGTAACCTACATCACCTCAGGAGGTCACTCTGATCACAATTATATATACTTTTCCATATCTAGCTCGCTTCCTTTAGGTGGTTACGAATACCATACCAAAGTTAATAAACCCTTTTCTTATGTCATAGGTGTAGGGTAACATACTTATCTATATATACAAAAGCAAAAGTTTATTTGTTTGTTTGTACGTGCCGAATAAACTCCTAAACTGCTCAGCCGATTCTCATTAAAATTCAGATAATATAGGGGTTTTTGGGTACGGAAAGAAATCGTGGGCTAAAAATTTTGACCTCGGATCGCGCCAAGTTGGGGCTGTGGTGCAAGTATTTAAACTTTTTTGTTTAAAATTGAAAATGGTTTGACCAATTGACTTCAAATTTTGTACACGTGCTCCTCTGTGAGAATTGAGTTGACACTATTAACAAATTTTGAAACATGTCGGGCCGACGGTTGGTCAAAAAAATGTTGGGTCCAAATTTTGTCGGATTTTACGAAACACTGCTTTGGCTAAAAGGAAAGTCCTAAACAAAATTTTGTTGAGTTTCAATAACCCATTGCGGCCCAAGAGCTTTTTATAGGTGATTTCAATACTTTACTCTTTTGAAACAATTTAACCAATTGACTTCAAATTTTGTATACGTGATGATCCTTGAGAATTGAGTTGACACTATTAGTAAATTTGGAATTTGTCAACCCATATTGGCTCGACGGTTTTACGAAATACTGCTTTGGCAAAAAAGAAAGCCCCAAAAAAATTTTGTTGCGTTCCATTAACCCATTGCGGCCCAACAGTTTTTTATAGGTTTTTTCAATACTTTTCTCTAAATTAGAAACGGTTCGACTGATTTTCTTCAAATTTTGTAAACGTGAGAAATGAGTTAACACTATTAATAGATTTGGAATTTGTTAACCCATGCCGGCCCGACGGTTAGTCAAAAATCATTTTGAAAGCAAATATTGTCTAATTTTCCGAAATACTACTTTGGCTAACAAAAAAACCTAAAAAAAAAATTTTGTTGATCTCCGCGAACCAATTGCGGCACAACAGCTTTTTATAGGTTTTTCCTTTTTTGTTTTTTTTTTTTTGTTTTTTTTTTGTCCTTATTACTCCTCTTGGGAGCAGATATAGGTAGATATAGGCATCTCCATCTGACTCTATTCGGAGCAGTTATTTTTGCTTCCTCGCATGTTTTTCCAATTAAGGTTAGTTCTTCCGATATCGTTCGCCTCCAGGTGTTATTCTTTCCATATGTCTTTTCTGCTTATACAATCGAACGCTTTCTTGAAATCGATAAAAACCAGGTATAATGGGGCTCGCCATTCTATTGACTGTTCAGCGATGATTCAGAGCGTATTAACCTGGTCTATGCAACTTCTATGGGGACGAAAACCTGCTTGCTCATCTCTTATTTGGTTCTCTAGGTTCTCTTGCAGCCTTGTTTGTATTATTGTTGCCATAATTTTGTAGATTGTGTTTAGCACTGTTATGCCTCTCCAGTTGCCGCACTTGGTCAGATCACCTTTCTTTGTAAGTTTGATTATTATTCCATTTTTCCACGTGACCGGTAATCTGCCCTCATCCCATGCTGTTGTGATGTGAGGTTCTAGAAGCTCGGCTGATGTTTGTGGTTCTATTTTTATAATTTCTGCTGAGAGACAATCTTCGCCTGTTGCTTTGTTTATTTTTAGCTTTCTTATTGCCTCTTTGATCTCTGCTTTGGACGGTTTATTTATTCTAATGTTGTAATTGTTATTATTTGTGCGATTTTCTGGTCTGGTTTCTTCTAGGTTGGGGTCGCTGTTTTTACTGGTTTCTGCGATGTGTTGTCTCCATATTCGGGTTTGTTCTTCGGGACATGCTATTAGTTCACCGTTTTGGTCCTTGATTGGGTGATTTTTGTTGTTTCTTCTGCCAGTGAGCTGGTTCACGATTTTATGTAGCTCTCTTGTGTTGTTGGGTATTGCAGCCGTTTCAGCCTTATTTGCGAGATCGTTAATGTATGTTCTTTTATCTCTTCTTGCAGCACTTTTGACTTGTTTAGCTATATTATTGTATTGTTGTCTTATAGCGTTATTAATATTCAATTGCTGTTTTAGGTTGTTTCTTTGTGTTATTAGATTCCAGGTGTTATTGGAAATTCATATCTTTCTTTGCAACTGAATTGTCCCTAGGTGTTCTTCTGCTTTGAGGGTCTCGACAATGTGGTCCCATGTGTGTGGTTGGTCTATTGGGAGGGTTTGGCGTATTGTTTCTACGATGTTATTTCTTATTTCAGTGTTACGGAGTTCTTGGAGGTTTATCTTTCTTCTTATGTTTCTTCTTGATCTTCTTTTGTATTTCTGCCATATTCTTAATTCTCCGGTTATTAATTCGTGGTCGCCGCTAATATCTGCACCTCTCTTGTTTGTGACATCTTGCAGTGTGTTTCTTCATTTTCTGCTGATACATATATGGTCAATTAGGTTTTTCGTTTGACCGTTTGGTGAGGTCCATGTATACTTATGTATGTCTTTATGCGGGAATAGCGAGCCGCCGATAATTAGTTGGAATGTCTGGCATATGTCTATGAGTCTCTCTCCGTTATTATTTCTAACTCCGCAGCCATCTGTCCCTATTATATCTTCTATACCTTGATTGTCTGATCCTATTTTAGCTTTGAAGTCACCCATTAGTATCGTAATATCTCCTTTCCTTATGCTGCTTAACGCCGTTGTTAGTTGTTCATAGAAGTCGTCTTTAATCTCGTTTTCTGCGTCTTCTGTAGGTGCGTAGCATTGTATTATCGTTATACTTTTACTTCTTGTCGCAAATCGTGCCATGAGTATTCGATCTGATATTGGCTTCCAACTGCTTAGTGAGTTACGAAAATTCCTTGATATTATGATACCTACTCCGCTTTCACCACCCCTATCCTTTCCACTGTATATTAGTTTGTTACCATTTGATGTTATTTCTTCTCCACTTTTGTTCCACCTCATTTCGCTAATTCCGAGGATATCTAATTTATATTTGCTCATTTGTTGTTCTACTTGCGCCAGTTTGGAAGCTTCACGTATCGTTCTTACATTCCATTGTCCTATTCTTGTCCTTTTGACTGCATTAAATGTTGTTACCCTGAATTCATTATTGTATCCGAGGCTCTAACTTGTGTTTCGAATCGTTTTTTCCTTTTTTTCAATTAAGTAAATAATTGGTCTACTGTAATCTATCTACAAGATGTCGGTTCTTAATTTTTTCCCTAGTGTCATCTATCGGTCAAGTAGAGAAACCGTGTCATGTTTTAGGTGCGTACTGTCATTGTAATTGCATATGACAGTTGCAATTACATTGTCGTTTCTGTCACATATGTCATCTCTGATCATATGCACATATAGGTTATTGTTTATTCAGTATTAATTATTAGATTATAGAGTATAGCTGGAAACACGATTATAGGTATATTTTTTTTTATATTACTTGTTACTAATTTTTTATTATTATATTTTTAGGTATAGAATTATTATATTATAATTTATTATATATTAATTTATTATAATTATTAATTTTATTGGGTATGGTATCTTCCACCAGGATTCGAACCCGGGACTGCCACAGTGTTTAGATTGCAAGGTTGCGCTCTAACCACCTAGACTAAGGAGGAGATAGGTTTTTCCGTTACTTTACTTTAATTAGAAACGGTTGTGTTCCGTTTTCAGAATAGAATTTACCCTATTAACCGACTTGGAATTTGTTAACCCATGACGGCCCGACGATTTTCCAAAAAAAATTGTGGAAGCAAATCACGTCCAATTTTAAGCAGTACTCCTTTGGCCAAAGAGAAAGTCTCAAAGAATTTTTTGTTGACTTTAAATTAGAAACGGTTTAACCGTTGACTCCAAATTTTGTATGCGAGAAGCACCTTGGAAATGGAGTTGAGTCTGTTACCAGGCTTGGTGTTTGGTAACACATGTCGGTCCTACGATTGATCAACAAAATTTTTGAAAGTAAATTACGTGCAATTTTGGAAAGTAGTTAGTACTTCTTTGAATTATAGGAACTTTAAAAAATTACTAGAATAATCTAATCCTAGCAAAAAAGTTTAAAACATTTTAAAATTAACATTTACACCATATGTAAATTTTTATGTTAACTTTTGCAGTGACATCAACTTAAACTGAACCTCCATTGAGAGGCGCAGCAACACGCACCGGGTATTAGCTAGTATTTTCATAATTAAAAAAACATAAATTTGAAACCAAATAACAAAATTATATATTTTTTCTTTATGAAGCAAAAATAAATAAATAATTAATGACTTAGTAATTGAGAAAATTTAGAGTATTTAAGTCAATTGAAAAAAAAAAAATTTGTTAGCGTTTCTTAAAATTAAAATTGTTGTCACAATGTGAAAATAATATCAAAATTGTAATTGTTTTTTATTTCTGGTTAACGTTAATTTATATTACATAATAATTTATACAGCTTCAGAAAAATTGCACATGTCTGGAGCGTTTTAGTTTAGTTGTATTTCCTACAAAAAAAGCCTTTTTCTAGCTGGCATGTGAGGCAATAATGATTTTTCAATAGTCTTTAATTTTGTTTAGTCTTATAATCTTTTTTTAAGAAATTTCACTTTTTTAATTTGGTTTCATCAACACTGCTTCCAATAAAAAAACTACGTGATACTTTCCTAAATTGCAGTATACGAATATTTATAAATTAATTTTTATTCTTATTTGGTCTTTTCCTGCAACTAATTTTAAGGTTTAAAGATGTGGTCCAATTTTCGAATTATGTTGATGCGTTTTGAGGAGCCGTGCGACCATTTATCCCTTCAAGCCATTATTACATTTGTTTTATCTTTGTTTTTACCATCAAAATTAGTCTGCTTACAAAATAGCTACTTTTGTTATTTTGGGAATTATAAATACTTTTTGCATCACAGTAAAGTCGTCCTCATTTAAATTGACGCTCCTTTTCACTTGTATAGCAAGCGAGTGCAATGGCGTATCTTTTCTTATGAATATCATAATTGCTGCTGTAATATAAAAATACATAACTTAGGTATAGTATAATGGATTGTTCTTTAAGATAAGAAATATATCGGTCTTTAACCTTTTGCTGAATTTGCATTAATTATTAGCATTAATTATTAAACTGATATGAATGCATTGACCGATCCCTAAAGATTAATTTAATAAGCATTGAATTATATCTTAATACAATGTATGCAATGCACTGATTAATCATATAAGTCATTTCATTCTTTAATGTTAATAACCTAAAGCAGTGGTCATCAACCTTTTGGAACCCTTTCTGCTGATAATATTTTTCAAGGAACCCTATGTTTTGAAAACTCTTGATGAAGTAAAAAAATATTTAATGCAAAATTAAATTTGATTTATTAGAGATCTTGTAGAATTGTAGATGAATAGTAGATCTTGGGAATTTGTTGCTTTAAGCTTAAAATGTTGAAAATTTTCATTAACCAAAAATTGATGGTAGATCTTTTGCATTTAAAAGTGTTTTAGTATACAAGTAAATCGCTGAAATGATGACAGTTCTTCTTTCAAATAGTCTTAATCCAGCAATTTACTTTTATATTAAAACACTTTTAAATGCAAAAAATCTACCATCAATTTTTGGTTAATGAAAATTTTCAACATTTTAAGCTTAAAAGTTTTCAAACATTAAAAGAACTGTTTCTTATACCAGCAATTTACTTTTATATTAAAACAGTAAAAAATTCCCAAGATCTACCTTCAATTTTTTATTTATACATTTTAGGGGGCTAGTACTACTTTAATAAAATTATATATTGAAAAAAATATTTTTTTTTTTATTTCATTTTATTTTATACTTTTTAGTTTTAATAAAATTATTAAATACAATATTTAATTTTCCAATTTCCAACTAATCATAATTTATTAAAATATCCCCTTTAGTAAATTTATCGAAATTAATTTAAATTTTATAACAGAAGACAAAAATATCATTAAAAAGCATTATAAGTACCTACTTGATAAAATCTTTATCTATCTAACTGTTTTATATTTATTAGGTATCTTTAAGTCTGAATACATCTTTGCACATTGTACATATATGTGTATGTTTGTAAATATCTAGTTCTTTGTTTATGGTCTTATATAATATTTCTGCATACATATATATATATATGCTCATAATAATATAACAATAACATGGTTGAAACTCTAATTCGAAATATTAATGTCGTTAATAAACAAGTGATGAAAAAAACCAAGGGTTTTTAAAAAAGCACATTTTCAAAATAATATAGTGTTTCAAAGTGAGTATTTTATCGGAATATAATGATGAAGCTTCAATGTTAACGTTTAATTTACGAAATATATACGTTGGTGACTAAGTTACTACTTACTTATAGAAACAGTAAATTTTTTAATTTTTAAGTCCTAATAGCCCCTCAATAGGGGGAGGTTGCCCAATTTCTCAAAGATCTAATCCACACTACTCCCCTTCCCCCAAATTTTTTAGGTTCAAGGAATTAAATTATGAATTCTACCAATAAATTCTTTACTTAGAATTTTACTATTTAAGCAAAAATGGTTAAAACTGAGAGACACTTTCTTCAATTTAAAGAACCACATTTAAATTTAAGAAAATTTTTTAACATATGTTAAAATATAATGTTGTTCAATTCAAATTTTGTATATTAACAGGTGTTTAAAAATAGCAAAATTTCAAATTTCAAGCCCTTATAGCTGCAATACAGGGGACGTGACAAAAAAAATTTGTTAACCGACTATTACTTATTTCTAAGGATCTAACTACTACCAAAATTTCAAGAACGTAGCTTAGCCCGTTTAGAAGATATGTAGGGCCAAAAATTTTGCACAAATTGAGTTTTGCATAATGGTAAATTTTAGTACCGTATGACAACCCGAAACATTTGTCTTTTAAAAATTTATAAATTTTATGACACCAGCTATCTTTTGCCGTTTTCAAATTGAAAATACACTTAATAGAACTCTTGTTATAACAATTTGAATATAGAGCTTTTCCCAACTTTGGGGGGCTGCAGCTCCGTAACGGGTGGGGCTACAGAAAAAAATTGTTCTACGAAATTATGTTTTTTGTAATACCTACTCTTGGTTAAAATTTCTTTTTTCTATTTCAAACGATGTAAAAGTTTTTGTAAACATACGGACAGACGGACAGACGGACAGACGGACAGATGGACAGACAGACGGACGGACAGAGTGAAACTATATAGGCACATTTTTACAAATTTTTTTCACTTAAATATTTTTTGTTTACATTTGCATATACAAAGTACGCACTCGCTTTTTCATATAAGATTACTAGCAGATTTACCCGACGTTGCCCGGAAGCTTGCAAATTGTAAAAACACAAGCTTCAGCCAATTTTTTGAAATACTACTTTGCTTATAAATGAAGCCACAAAAAATATTTGTGGAGTTCCGTTAACCCATCATGGCCCAACAGCTTTTTATAGGTTTTTTCGTTGCTTTGTTATATATATTAGAAATTATTTAACCGATTAACTTCAAATTTTGTATTTTTGAAAATGAAGTTCAATTTACTAACAGACTTGGAAATTGTTAACCCCTGTCGACCCGACGATTGTTCAAAAAAAAATTTGTAAGTAAATTACGTCCAATTTCTGAAAGTAGGTACAACTTCTTTGAATTAGGGGAATTTGGTGCTTGATTTTTAGATTTCATTTCAAGAAAACTGAAAATTTCATTGAATCTTTGTTCAAAACGCACAAACAGGTCAAAACCAAATTAACCATGTGGGTTTTAATTAAAATGTTGGTACAAAATTTTCAATAAAATACTTTTAATCGTATAAGAAAATAAAATTTATAGAAAACTTCATGGCGTCGTCGTGGAAAACGGGTTAATCGAATTAACTAAAACTTTTTGCAGCCTCTCTTTAGACTGCAAAATCAACCTGTAAAATTGGACACAAATCGAAAACACAAAATTTTTTGAAAGTCCGCCAGGCCGAAAGGGGTTAAATTATTCCAGCCAAATTTATACAACTAATTGCGGTTGCTAAGAGGAACATTTGTGCAAAATTTCAAGTCAACTTGTCAAACGGTTTTGACTCGAAATCAAAAACATTGAAAAAGCTTTTTTGCGCCCTCGTGCCCAAACGGGTTAACCGAACTCAACAAAAATTTGTGCCAGACCTTATTGTCGACTGCGAAACCACCTTGTAAAATTGGACACAAATCGGAAATACAAAATTTTTTGGAAGCCCGCCACGTCGAAATGGGTTAAATTATTCCAACCAAATTTATACAACTAATTGCGGTTGCTAAGAGGAACATTTGTAGAAAATTTCAAGTCAATCAGTCAAACCGTTTTGACTCGACATCAAAAACATTGAAAAAGCTTCATTGGGCCCTCGTGCCCAAACGGGTTAACCGAACCCAACAAAAATTTGTGCCAGCCTTTCTTTTCGACTGCAAAACCACCCTGTAAAATTGGACACAAATCGGAAACAAATAATTTTTTGGAAGCCCGCCGGACCGAAATGGGTTAATATTTTCGAACCATCTTTATACAACTAATTCCGTTTGCTAAGAGGAAGATTTGTGCAAAATTTCAAGTCAATCGGTCAAACTGTTTCGGCTCGACATCAAAAACATTGAAAAAGCTTCATTGCGCCCTCGTGCCCAAACGGGTTAACCGAACCCAACAAAAATTTGTGCCAGCCTCTCTTTTTGACTGCAAAACCACCCTGTAAAATTGGACACAAATCGGAAACACAAAATTTTTTGGAAGCTCGCCGGGCCGAAAGGGGTTAATTTATTCCAACCAACTTTATATCATTAATTCCGTTTAATAAGAAGAACATTCGTGCAAAATTTCAAGTGAATCGGTCAAACCGTTTCGACTCGACATCAAAAAAACGAAAAAGCTTAAAACGGCTCTGGAGCCGCAACCTGCTGACTTATAAAAATGCGACATAGCCTATGTCACCCCCCGGACTCCCAAAATTATTCCTCTAAAATTTGGTGTCAATCGGACCCATGGTTTTCACGTGAATCCTGGACAAACAAACAAACAAACAAACAAACAAATAAACAAACAAACAAATAAACAAACAAATGTTCTTCTTTATATATTAGATTATCTTACTTATTATCTATAATTTATACATATATACATACGAGTATATTGCATATTATTACAAATTAATAAAATCATATTTCGTAATTAACCGTTACATTTTGTATTACGCAGATTATGCTTCGATTTTAATATACACATACAGAAAAGTAAACAAAAACAAATGATTGCTAAATTTTTTTTGCATTTTAAAAATTTGAAGATGAATAAGTTACGTATTTTACTTTTTGCATGTTTCGTATTTTATAATATGTTGAGATCATGGGTTCAAATTCGTTAATTGGTGAAATTTTTGTTTTATTTATAATGAACCATAAATGTACGGACTTAAAAAAAACCCTAAAAATTTTTTATATGAAACTGATCGCCTATATAATTATTTGGTCTATGTTTTTATATTATCAAAGTGAAGTATTTTAGTTCTTAAAGTTACAAATTTTTAAAGAAACTATCCAGATAAATTAATTTTATTTGTAGTTTGTTTTATTATTTCTGTTGAATTTAAAAAAAAAAATTTTATCTTTGAAGGATGATCGATCTCAGATCTATTTACACCCTCAGCCACTTTGCTAACCACGGAACCATACAGTTCTTATAAATTTATGGCCAGATTTCTAATATAAATGTATTACTAACTGACAGAATGAAAAATAAAGCCATAGACACAGGCAAGTTCATATAATAAATATAAATTTAAATACTCAGTGACTAGGTTTTGCCTGTTTTTCATTACAAACATCATCAAAATTCGGAATAATCGTTGTTATTTGTAGTCGCATATTACCTTCTGCATCTAATCTATTTCTATATTTTGTTTTTGTGGCAATATACAGTAAGAAGGATTTTTCACACTAAATGGTAACAAATGTCTTTAGATGTATAATTGCTCGTTTTTGCAAGTTCTGGGTATTGGGTTGAAGCCAAAAATTAAGAACATTGCCCGTAATGAGTTTTGATTTCAACGAGAAGTCAGTTGAAATGTCTATATGTTGTTCTCTTTCTTTCATCGACATTTGGAATAAATCGCAATATTCAATAAATGGGTTTTCAACCCAATTAAAATTTTCTGCCTGAGCGGGGAAAGTAATCCAAAAAAGTTTCTTGCAAATCTGATAAATGCTGCAACATATATTGTTTTACACTTTCATCGAGGCATTGTCAATAACAAGAATATCATGTGCATTACCAAAATAATCCGTATTTAATTTCAAAATGCAATCTGCCCAAAATTTCAATTTCTTCATAGTTGCATTTATCTTGTATTGCACTTTCAGAATATTTGATACTTGAAGGGCAAGATTGACCTCATTAATATATAAAAATATGTTTGAAGGTAAGCCGTTTGTTGAACTCACTAGAAATTATTTAATTTTCTCGATAATTCGTGTGGATGTTCAATTAAAAAATGTTTAATTTCTTCTAGTAATTCAAAAAATCTTGTCAATACTTTTCCTCGAGACAACCACCGGACTTCTTGTTAAATATACAAGTTTATCAACACATTTTTGGTTAATAATTTGCTCATGTCTGTTAAATAACATGTGCATTTAAATATTGTTTTTGTTTTGTTATATATTTATGATAATCTTTTCTTATGTTTTTTCTTCTTTAATAAACTATCAAGCAGATATGACGTGTTTTTTTTATACTATTAACTATTTTTTTTACTATTTTTATACTATTTTTTTTATACTATTGTTTTTTTTATACAGGTTATGAGCCCAGTGAAAATTTTTAAAATAAATTTTTTAAGTTTTTTTTACGGATAAAATAAGCAAGAAGGAACTTTTTTGGAAAACGCAGGAGCTGTTTTGTAAAAAAAAAAAAAAAAAAGCAAAAAAAATATTGATTAATTTGCAGTATAAAGGAAAAACCGGTGGTCAAAATGGACAAAGATTTGAGGTTGGAAAAATTGAAAAATGCGGATGATTGGCCCACGTGGAAGTTTCAAACAAGAATAATTTTGAACGCTGAGGACTATTGGGATATAGTTAATGGCACGACTTGTCGGCCAGTAGAAGCAGAGCAACAAGTAGAATGGACACGAAAAGATTCAAAAGCCCAAAGAATTATTGCTACAAATGTAGGACAGGAACCTTTAATTCATTTAATGAATTGTTCCACCGCTTGTGAAATGTGGAAAAAATTAGAAAACATATATGAACAGAAGTCAACCACAAGCATTCATTTGCTACAGCAGAGATTCTACAGTTTTAAAAAACTGGCCGAAGACAACATTTCTATGCACATCTCAAAACTTGAAAAAATAGTTCAACAGTTGAAAGATTTAGGAGAACCCGTGTCGGAGTCAATGGTTATAACAAAAATTTTAACAACATTACCATCAAGTTACAATCATTTTTATACCGCGTGGGAATCTACATCTACAGAGAACCAAACTCTTTCTAACCTAACATCTAGATTGATTATGGAGGAATCACGCATGGGCGTACAAAATGATAATATGAACGAAGCCTTAATAAGTAATCGTAAAAATTTTAATAAAGTCAACCATAATAAAAAATTAGGAAAATGTTTTATTTGTAAGCAAACTGGACACTGGAAAATAAATTGCCCGCGGAGAAAAGCAAATCAAAATTCACAAAAAGGTAGTTCAGCACTAGTAAGTCAAGCATTTATTTCAAGTAATGTAAGCAACAAAAGTGATTGGTATTTAGACTCAGGAGCAAGTGATCATATGACAAATAGGAAAGATTATTTTACAAATTATAAAACTTTCAAAAATCCAGTTAAAGTGCGTGTTGGTAATGGTGATATAATTTATGCTTATGGTCGTGGGGACATAAATATTTTAGCATTTAACAACAAAACATGGATAGAAAAATATTTATCAGATGTTCTTTTTGTACCTGAAATAAAAATGAATTTGTTCTCATCCAACTGTGCTTTAGATAAAGGAATGATTTTGCTTTCAAATAATAATAAATGTGAACTAATTAAAAATAAAGAAATTATTGCAGTAGGTGTGCGTGAACAAAAACTGTTTAAAATGTTATTTAAAATAAATAACGTTAACGTTGATGTAGTAGCAAATGTGTCAGTAAAAATTAAACAAATCAAATCATTGAAAACGTGGCATGAACGTTTAAGTCATCAAAACATTTCATACATAAGAAAGTTTTTAAATGATAAAAACATTAAATTTTCTGATTCAGAAAATTTTTTTTGTGAAGCTTGTGTTATGGGCAAACATCATAGAATGCCATTTGGACATAGTACAAACAGGGCAACAAAGCAAGGTGAACTTATACACACTGATGTTTGCGGACCCATGCAAGAAAATTCTTATGGTGGAGCAAGGTATTTTGTTTTATTTAAAGATGATTTTTCACATTTTAGGATGGTTTACTTTATCAAAGAAAAAACTGAAGTAGGAAATTTAATTGAATGTTTTTTAAACGAAGTTAAAATAGATACAGACAATAATGTCAAAATTTTAAGATCAGATAATGGATCTGAATACGTTAATGGACATGTCACTCGTATTCTAGAAAAACATGGGGTTCGACATCACACTACAGTGCCGTATTGCCCTGAACAAAATGGTAGAGCTGAACGGGAAATGAGAACAATTATGGAGGCAGCCAGAACTATGATACATGCAAAGAATCTTGATTTAAAATTCTGGGCAGAAGCGGTTAACACAGCTGTATACGTTTTAAATCGCACTGGCCCAAGTTCAGTGGAAGGAAAAACACCATTTGAACTATGGTACAACAAAGAGCCTGCAATTCAAAACTTTAAAATATTTGGATGTGAAGTTTACATTCATATTCCAAAAGAAAAAAGGCGCAAGCTGCATAAAAAAGCACTTAAAGGAATTTTTGTTGGATATGCAAATAATTCAAAAGGTTATCGCGTTTGGATTCCGGAAACAAGGAAGGTGGAGTTATCACATGATGTAATTTTCAAGGAAATAAACGACTTTAACGGTTCTAGTGTAGTAGAAATTCAAGAAAACAGTTCAACAAATGAAAATGATCAAGGAAATTCAAGTTCAATTTTTGACATGTATAACGATTTTAAATTAAATAAAAACTCTACCGAGAATACAAAAATTGATAATATTATAACACAAAATAAAAATAAAATTCATTCTGTTGAGATAAATAAAACTAATAATGATAATTTAATTAAAGGTGTTAGTTCTGAATATTCAACTAAAAAAAATAATGGTGAAGATTCAATGAATAAAATCTCGGAACAATATGAAAAAGAAGATGGTACAAATTTAGTGGAAGATTTTTGTGACGATGATATCGAAATGGATAATCCAAATGACAGTATATTAGATACAGAAATGGTGGAACTAGATAATTCTGTAACGTTCCCTAAAAAAAAAAGAGATGCAGAAATGATGGAACCAGAAAATTCTTTGTCGTTTCCTAAGAAAACAAAATACAATTATATTTCTAATTTAAGTATTGTTTCAGAAAGTCTTGCTTTTTTAGCTGATTGTGTTGAACCAAACAACTTCGATGAAGCTTGTGTATCACCTAATGCAGTAGAATGGAAAAAGGCCATGGATGAAGAAATATTATCATTACACAAAAATAAAACGTGGACATTAGTTACACCTCCTAAAGATCGTAAGATTATTGATAATAGATGGATATATAAAATTAAATTTTTAGCTGATGGAAAAATAGAAAGATATAAAGCACGGTTAGTTGTACGGGGATTCACACAAGAATTTGGAATAGATTATGGTGAAACTTTTAGCCCTGTAGTAAAATTTACATCAATTCGAACAATATTAGCAATTGCAGCCTATAAAAATTTTAAAATAATGCAATTTGATGTGAAAACCGCCTTTTTATATGGTGAACTAGATGAGGATATTTTTATGAAGCAACCTGTAGGATATGATGATGGAACTGATAAAGTTTGTTACTTAAAAAGAAGTCTATATGGTTTAAAGCAAGCCTCAAGATGCTGGAACAAAAGATTTACCAAATTTCTAAAAAGATTTAATTTAACAGCAACAACAGCAGATCCGTGTGTTTTTACTGGAATTCAAAACGGTAACACTATTTTGTTGGCCATATACATTGATGATGGACTCGTAGCAGCAACCAAAGGTTCTGATATTAATTTATTAATAGAGTATTTGCAACGTGAATTTGAAATAAAAGTTTCAATTGCAAATTATTTCCTTGGATTAGAAATATCATATATGAACGATGGTTCAATTCATGTTCATCAAAACTCTTATGCAAATAAAATACTGAGAAGATTTAATATGTCTGATGCGAATCCTGTTGCAACACCTGCTGATTCATCATTGTCTCTTTATAATAAGTCATCAAAAAGAGAAAATTATCCATTTCGGGAAGCTGTTGGCTGTCTTATGTTTTTGGCAGTAGGAACAAGACCTGACATTGCTTTCGCAGTAAGTAGTGTTAGTAGATTTTTGGAAAAACATAATGCTGTGCATGTAAATGCTGTTAAAAGAATTTTCAAGTACTTAAAGGGATCCACAAACAAAGGCATATATTTTAAAAGTAGCAATACATTGCATCTCAATTGTTACAGTGACGCTGATTTCGCTGGTGATACTGATTCTCGGAAATCTACAAGTGGTTACATTTGTCTGTTGGGAAATGGTGCTATTTCCTGGCAATCGCAAAAGCAAAAATGTGTGGCGTTATCAACGACTGAATCGGAATACATAGCGGCATCAGAAGCGGTAAAGGAATTAATTTGGTTGAAACTTTTAATTAAAGAACTACTACACGATCACGAAGTACCTGCAACTCTTTTCATGGACAATCAAAGTGCTATGAAATTAGTGAAAAATCCAGAATTTCATAAGAGGACAAAACACATTGACGTTAGATACCACTTTATACGTGAAAAATTCGAGGACAACTGATCAATTTGCTGATATTTTAACTAAACCCTTGGTAAAAGAAAAGTTCAACAAATTAATTAATATGATGAAAATTAATTAATTAATTTTTAAAAAAAAAAATATATAAGTTTTTCATATAATTTTTGTTAGTTTATAAAGTTGAAATATTTTGAATATATGGTAACCTTAAAATAATTAAATTTCTAAACAGCTGATTTATAGATAATGTGCTTATATACCATATTATATAATATTTAAAATTTATTTAAAAAAAAAAAAGGGGTAACCTTGAACTTGAATTTAAATTTATTTAAAAAAAAAAAGGTTAACCTTGAACTTGAATTTAAATTTATTTTATTATTTGTTTATTATTATGTAAAGCTGGAAATTTGTAAATTTTTTGTAAAATTAAAATTTAAAGTAATTAATTGTTTTCAAGCTTATATACCTAACTATATATATTATATACCAAAAAAAATTTTGGTTAATATTAAAACGAATATTAATTTTAAATTGTAAATTTGGTTTATAACAAAACGAATAATTGATAAGTTTTTGAATTTCTTTATTAAAAGAAATATTTTGTAGAATAAAAATGTTTGATAAAAGTGGAAGTGTTAAATATACAAGTTTATCAACACATTTTTGGTTAATAATTTGCTCATGTCTGTTAAATAACATGTGCATTTAAATATTGTTTTTGTTTTGTTATATATTTATGATAATCTTTTCTTATGTTTTTTCTTCTTTAATAAACTATCAAGCAGATATGACGTGTTTTTTTTATACTATTAACACTTCTTCGTGAAGCAATAATGTTTCGTGCAAACTTCCCATATCTTCGCATAGCAAAATGAATAACCGGAAATGCAACGGCCGTGATTTTATAAAATTTACAATTTTGACACAATCATTAAAAACAGCTATCAGTTCTTCTGGCATTTTTTTGACTGCAATGGCATGTCGACGAAGACGGCAATGGTTATTTTTAATATGAGAATTTTTCTGTTTGTACGCGGAACCACGCCTATCAAACTGCCGAGCATTGCCATTATTTCATACAAAAAAACCAGTTGTTTTGCTTGACAGAGCTTTACAAATAAGCATATCCTCTTCTTCAGTACAGTATCGTACAAAAACCAATAAAATATCTAATCCAGAAACATCCGTAGATTCATCCAACTAAATGGAAAACCCATGGCTGCTATTTTTCGAAAGTTTTATTAATTCCCTCTCACAATAATTTGCCAGCTCCTTAATACACCTTGAGACTGTTGTATCCGAAAGTGGCACGTAATCGACCATTTTAGCGTGTGTTTCTCCTATTATGCAGGAGTAATTATGGTTTCACTAATTTTTCAGCAATAGTGTAAGCTTCCCCTTGTTGAGCAACTCAATAACTGACCAAATAAGATGCTTTCACTGCATTTCTATTATCATCATTCATTAACCTCTTAAATTGTGGTTTTTTCAGCTTAAGCTCGTTAAATTTTTGCTTAAAATACTCAACATTTTTATTTTTTAAATTCTGGGGATTGGTTTCAAAATGCCTTTTCAATTTTCGAGTATTCAAACTGCTAATATTCATAACCTTTTCACACTGAAGGCATAATCCGTTTGGTTCTTGTTCATTACCAATGCAAGTGAAACGAAATTTTAAATACTCTTCATCGTACTTTCGTCTTTTAGAAGTGATAACAGAATTTTTTTCAGGATCCTTAACTTTCGTTGCTGTTTCAGTTATGCTCGAAATAGTTGTGGTACTAGTACTAGCTTTATTGTCTTTAGAAGGAAGCTTTCTAGTTTTTAATGAAATATCCATCGTAACAACAGTATATTGTATTCTAATTATATTCTATTTAATGTTCTGGTTTCACTACTAATAATGTCAAAAATTTAATTTGCTTTACTTTTTATTCTGTAATAATTACCTCTTTGCTAAAAACAAAATCATTCATAGAATTACATGCTCTTTATTCAGTAATTTTACTTTCATTGCTTTTTTTTGTTTAAAAAAAAACCACAATTACTCAGTAACATTTACTAAAACAAAACAAAATTCATTCATTAATTCAGTTATTCCTAGAATGATTATCTTTTAATTCTGTAATTTAAAAAACCGATATATAATGGGGTTGATTTTTTACTCAGTAATATTAAGTTGCTAATAAACAATATAATGTTTACCTCTTTGCCTAAAAAATTCCCGTTCACAGTTAATTTAATATTTACCTGTTTACTAAAACAAAATTCATTGTTACTGGCAAACGCAATGAGTGTAAAATAAAATTATATTTTCATAAACAATAATTCAAATAATTTTAATTTGTTTCAATAAATAATAACACATTTAAGTTGTTCATGATAACATTAAAATTTCCACTTTTTTTTTATTTTCTCGCGGAACCCTTAATAAACTTCAGCGGAACACAGGTCGAAGAACACTGACCTAAAGGAATGTAATAATTATGCTATGCTATGTTTAGTATATTAATTAATGATAAGAATGTAATTGGTATCGATTACCAGAATAATACTAATTTATGGAATGTATGAAGAATCAGTATTGCATTAAAATAACCATTGTAATAGTATTATTAGCGTTAGTAATAAATAAGTTATAAATAATAAAAAGAACAGTTATAGTAACAGTTAAGGTACCGAAAGGAGGTTTCATATAAAAGAATTTTCAATTTTACATGCCGACAGTTTTCGGGTTTGGTTTAAGTGAATAATATAAAAGTTAAAAAAAATTATTTAAATATTATTAAGTAAAAATAAATAAAAGAAAATTTTAAACTGATTTAAAAAACAAGTAAAGAAACAGTCAATCGGTGC
Organism: Dolichopus griseipennis; assembly: GCA_963082915.1. Lineage (NCBI taxonomy): Eukaryota > Metazoa > Arthropoda > Insecta > Diptera > Dolichopodidae > Dolichopus > Dolichopus griseipennis. Next base: position 292,393,071 of record OY720441.1, read on the forward strand.
AACCGAATTAGAAATACCCTACACCTATTTGGTTCAAATTTAATGAGATATCCATAAGTCATTTTAACACCATAAAAGCTGTTATTAATTTGATTGTAAGACATAGCTAACCAAATTAACTTTATAATACTAAAAACATTTTCTAATTACACTACCTATTAAAAAATATTACAAATTCTTACTAATTTATCTATTTAAAAATATTAAAAAACAAAAAAACTCGAAATAAACCAAAATATATTTATTCCAATTCAATTACAAAATGAAAAAATTCTAATTATTAAATTTTGTGATAAAAAGCTAATCAAAGCATAATATATTTAAAAATCCAAATTTTTCAAAATTGCAATTATTTTAAATGGTTAATTTATATACCTAATAGAAAAGCTTATAAACGCAAAATATGCAATAAATTTATTTCTAAAATACAATTACAAATTTAGACCTTTTCATATAATTCATTCAAATATAAAAATAAATTTTACATAAATGCAGCAAGTACCTTTGAACATAGCTGAACCACTACAATTAAGTCTAAATTTCGGGGACACATAGGAAATAGGAAATATATTCTTTGGCTTCGAAATTATACTCATTCGACCTTAAATCGATCAAAAGCTTCTAGAATCCGAACTGATTGACCAAACTCGACCAGAACCAATTCCCACGGTACTTTCATTACTAGTAACCTAGAGTTTAAATTTCATCAAAATAGCGGCATTATTTTTTAAGTTATGGTGTTTTTAAGATATATGTTTGTTAGCCCTTGAACTTTTTAAAAGTTCCAGAACCCGAAACCATGGTACTTTCATACTTTCAATACTAGTTATCCCTTGTGCACAATTGGAACGTTCTATCTTAATTTTAAGTTACTAGTTTTATTAATTTCGATGATAACCTTTTACACATTGGGGGGTCTAAGAGAGGTACTGAACCTCCACTCCAATTGATCCAAAATTAGAGGGACACGCAGGAAATGGTAAAGAACACCCATGTACCAAATTTGAAGCTTCTGCATTTTTTTAAGTTGCTATCTTTATTAATTTCGAAAATATGCTTTAAGGTCCTCAGAACTGAGTGGCTGGTCCTCACCCACTACTCCAATTGGGCTCAAATTTCAAGGAGACTAAGGAAATCGAAAGCGACACCCTGATACCAAATTTGGAGATTTTATCTTCATTGGTTTCAGAATTATGCTATATTGGCCTAAATTCGATCAAAAAGTTCTAAGTTCCGAACCCTTTGTCCAATCCTCACGGTACGCAATCGCCGCCGTAGTTACATTACCAATAACCTACAGCACAAATTACATGAAGATAGTGTCATTAGTTGTTGAGTTATCGTGATTTTTTATATATGTTCGTTAGCCCTGAAACCGATTAAAAGGTCCAGAATCCGAACACTTGGGCTGATTTCGCCCTTATGCAGTCCGCGGTGTACTTTAAGAACTAGTTAACCCTTGTACACAATTTGAACTTTCTATCTTAATTTTAAGTTACTATTTTTAGTAATTTAAAACTTGGGAAGTCCAAGAGGGGTACTGAACCACCACGCCAATTGATCCCAAATTAGGGAGACACGCAAGAGATAATAAAGAACACCCTTGTGCCAAATTTGAAGCTTCTGCATTTTTTTAAGTTGCTATCTTTATTAATTTTAAAGATATGCTTTAAGGTCTTCGGAAATGTGTGGCTGGTACCCGCCCCACTACTCCAATGGGGCCCAAATTTCAAGGACACTAAGAAAATAGGAAAGGACACCCTGATACCAAATTTGGAGGTTCTATCTTCATTGGTTTCGGATTTATGCTCATTTGGCTTAAATTCGATCAAAAAGTTCTAGGTTCCGAACCGATGGTTTAATCCCGAACTTACGCAATCCCCGAAGTAGTTTCATTACTAGTAACCTACAGCACAAATTTGATGAAGTATATATACTTGTCCATATCTAGTTTGCTTCCTTTAGGTGGTTACAAACACCATACCAAAGTTAATATACCATTTCTTATTTCATAGGTGCACGGTGTAAAACAATGTTTCTCCATATAGTAGGAAAAGTTTTTTAAAGATTTTTTTTTCTGATATATTTTTTACTTTTTCTTTTTAGTAAAAGCTTATAATCGAAATTACTAAAAATAGTAACTTGAAATTAAGATAGAACGTTCAAATTGTGTACAAGGGTTATATAGTTCTTAAAGTACACCGCGGACTGCATAAGGACGAAATCAGCCCAAGGGTTCGAATTCTGGACCTTTTAATCGGTTTCAGGGCTAACGAATATATATAAAAAATCACGATAACTCAACAACTAATGACACTATCTTCATGTAATTTGTGCTGTAGGTTATTGGTAATGTAACTACGGCGGCGATTGCGTACCGTGAGGATTGGACAAAGGGTTCGGAACTTAGAACTTTTTGATCGAATTTAGGCCAAACTAGCATAATTCTGAAACCAATGAAGATAAAATCTCCAAATTTGGTATCAGGGTGTCGCTTTCGATTTCCTTAGTCTCCTTGAAATTTGAGCCCAATTGGAGTAGTGGGTGGGGACCAGCCACTCAGTTCCGAGGACCTTAAAGCATATTTTCGAAATTAATAAAGATAGCAACTTAAAAAAATGCAGAAGCTTCAAATTTGGTACATGGGTGTTCTTTACCATTTCCTGCGTGTCCCTCTAATTTTGGATCAATTGGAGTGGAGGTTCAGTACCTCTCTTAGACCCCCCAATGTGTAAAAGGTTATCATCGAAATTAATAAAACTAGTAACTTAAAATTAAGATAGAACGTTCCAATTGTGCACAAGGGATAACTAGTATTGAAAGTATGACGGGGACTGCATATGGGCGAAATCGTACCATGGTTTCGGGTTCTGGAACTTTTGAAAAGTTCAAGGGCTAACAAACATATATCTTAAAAACACCATAACTTAAAAAATATTGCCGCTATTTGGATGAAATTGAAACTCTAGGTTACTAGTAATGAAAGTACCGTGGGAATTGGTTCCGTGCACCTATGAAATGGGAAATGGGTATATTAACTTTGGTATGGTGTTTGTAACCACCTAAAGGAAGCGAGCTAGATATGGACAAGTATATATACTTGTGATCAGTGTGACCTCCTGACTCGATATAGCAATGTTCGTCTGTCCGTCCGTCCTCAACTCAAAAATTAATGAAGCTATCTTGATGAAATTTTAACTGAAGGTAACTAGTACTTAAAGTACGCCGGGGAATGCATATGGGCGAAATCGGCCCATGGGTCTGGCATCTGAACCTTTTAATCGTTCTAAGGGCTAACGAACACATATAAAATATCACGAAAACTCAATAACGCTACCTTCATGAAATTTGTGCTCTAGTGTACTAGTAATTAGGCTACGGCAAAGATTGCGTACCGTTGAGATCGGACCATGGGTTCGAATCTTAGGACCTCCAAATATGGTATCAGGGTGCTCCTTCTTAGTGTCCTTGAAAATTACGACCATTTGGAGTAGTGGGTCAAGGCCATCCAAATAAATGAAATGAAATTAATAAAGATAATAATATAAAACAAATGTAGAAGCTTCAAATTTGGCCCAAAGGTGTTCTCTACTATTTTCTGCATGTCTCCCTAATTTATGAATTGGGGTGGTGGTTTAGATACCTCTTTTAAGCCTCCCATGGATTTAAAGCTTATCATCGGAATTAAAAATATTAGTAATTTGAAATTAAGATAAAACGTTCCAATAGTGTACAAGGGTCAACTAGTATTGAAAATCCGACAGGAACTGCATATGGGCGAAATCGGACCATTCTAGAACTTTTGATAGGCTCATGGACTAAAGAATATAAATACATGATATTTTTTGGAAATTTAAACCAATGTTACTAGTAATGAAAGTACCGCGATGATTGCTTATATTTTGTTGCAAGTAAAGAAAGTTCCACGATGATTGCTTATGGTCGAGATCGGACACTGTCTTCGGATTCTAGATGCTTTTGATCGAATAGAGCCCAAACGAGCACGATTTCGAAACCAAACAAGATAGAACCTCAAAATTTGGGGCACAAGTGATTTTTCTTATTTTCTTTGTGGCCGTAAAATTTGTGGATGAATTGGAATAGTGGTTTGCGTACCCTCCCCATTATTGCCAAGACCTTAAAGCATATATTCGAAATTAATTAAGATAATAACTTGAAAGAAATATAAAAGCTTTAAATTTGGTATATTTTTCCCGATTTCTTTTGTGTCCCTAAGAAATTCCAAAATTAAAAAGCTTATCTTCGAATTTCATAAAGATAGAAATTTTAAATTTGATACACGAGGGTTCTAATTTAACAATTTTATATTTTTAAAAGGCTAAGATTTTTACAATAAAACATATTATTGTATTTTATTTTATAAATTAAAAAAACAATATATTTCTTTATTAAACGATTAAATTTCGTTTTATTCTAATTTTTATGATTTCATATATTTTATTGAATTATTACCATAGGTAATATATAATTAAGAAATTGTGTACGATACTTAAGTTGTGTTCAAAGGTATTGTTGCATGTATGTGAAATTTATTTTTATAGCTAAATGAATTATATGAAAAGTTTTAAATTTGTTATTGTATTATACATTTATTGTATATTTTGCATTTATAAGCTTTTCTAGTACGTAAATATACATTAGGAATTTAAATTAATTTTAATTCTAAAAAAATTTTAATTTTTTGATAAGAAGCTAATCAAAGCATTAATGCTTTTAATTATTATTAACCTTTTATATATTTATAACAGAAGTGCGATAACTGTTAACAATTCAATTAATACTTCTTCAACAGACACAAATAAACCCGTAAACACAAATTTATATACTAAAACTGTGTCAAATATAAACCAGAACAACTTATGTCATAACCACAATACTATTCAGAACAACAATAATGAAACAAATTCTTTTAACACCTCATCAATATCTAAAGAGCCTGAAATTTCTAATTCAAATTCTATTTCAGTTAGCGAAACTCCTTCTTCTTCGACTTCTCCAACAATCCTTCTACTTAGAATTCGTAAATTTTGTTCGAGGTGAAACTCTTCAACCTTCAATTATTAACCCACTTCCACCACCAATAACAAGAATGACACAACAATCTCTTCCAACAACGATTATACAATCGCCCTTTCTAAACTTAGAGATGATAAAATTTATAACATTTAACAATAAAACAATTTTAAAACCTCATCTGATCTCCTTAATAATAATTACATTAAACTAATGGCAACTAAATTAAAGTCTGATCCGAAAAAATTTTGGAAATTCATAAATTCTAAACGTAAATGTGATGATTACCCAACATTTATGAATTTCAATTCTCTTTCTAGTAACGACCCTTTCACTATTTCGAAATATTTTCGCGAGTTTTTTAGCAATTCATATAACGGTTCCTCTCTTACGCCTAATGAAAATTATTTCTCATATATCAACACTTATCAAAAAACTTCTTTTACTGTTATTAATATTAATGTACAAATAGTTTCGAGCTATCTAAATAAACTGGGAAATAATACTTTTTCAGGACCTGATGGTATACCGGAAATAATTTTGACCAAGTGTTCTAACAATCTCGCTATGCCTTTAACACTACTATTCTAAAAATTCATTAAATTCCGGATATTTTCCACCTTTTTTGAAAATATCTTATATCAGGCCAATTCATGAAAAGATTACTAGAAACGACATTACATTCGCTCGATAGCCAAACTATCTTCAATTCCTAAATTATTTGAATTAATTATAGCGGATTCAATTTAGAATCACTGTAGAAATCTTTTAATAAATAACCAACATGGCTTTGTTAAAGAAAAATGTACTGTGACTAATTAGTTGAAACTTTAATAACATGGAAGAAGGATTTCAAACAGATGTTGTTTATACTGATTTTAGTAAAGTATTTGATCTATTGCCACATAATATTATTTTACTAACACTCGAAAAATATGGCTTTCCACAATTCTTCCTTAAGTGGATACATTCTTACTTATGTGATCGCTGCTATATTGTTATATTTAAAAATTTAATTTCAGAACCTTTCGTGGCAAATTCGGAAGTCCCAAAAGGTAGTCACCTTAGTCCTCTTCTTTTTATCTTATCTGTAAATGATGTTTCTTCTATGATTTCTAATTGCGAGCTCCAGGTTTACGCTGATGATATAAAACTTTTTAAAGAGATTACATCTTAAAATGACACCATTCTTATGCAGAATGATCTTCAAAACGTCAAAAATTGGTGCGTTAATAACTGTTTACAATTTAATGTATATAAATGAGCATTGATATCTTATACACGTCGATCTAGTCCTATTTGTTTCAATTATAACTTAGATGGTATTAATTTAGCTAAAGTTACCTCAATTAAGGACCTAGGAGTGTATTTGGATTCCCAACATAGCTTTAAAACTCAATATTACAATATTATAAATAAAGCTAATTCATTGTTGGGATTTGTTAAACGTTCTGCAAAGGAATTTTCAGAACCTAACGTTCTTAAATCATTCTACACTTGTCTTGCAAGACCAAACCTTGAATATGCTAGTTAAGTTTGGTCTCCATTTTATTTATTTTATTTATTTATTTATATTATATGATGACTAATTAATTAGTTAACATATTTTACAACTAGCACTAGCAACTAAAGGCCTTAGGCTATTTTATTACATTTTTTTTTTTTATTTATATATTATACATTTATTATATTACATTACATTGTAAAACTTTTCTCTTTATTTACTAGTAGGTATATATTAAAATTTATATATATATATTGGCTTTTTATAAGTTTGTATGAAAATAATTATTTTTATTTGTTTTTTATTAATTTCTTATCAAAGTATTTGAGAAATAATATGTACAAGATTTAAGTTTTTGGAACACAATTTTTGATTTTGTTAGTTAATTTTTTGAAGTTTACAAGTTTAAATTTTTTTTTTTTTTTTTTTTTTTTTTTTAATTTTATTATAAATATTAATTTTTTTTAAAAATTTTACAAAGCTAGTAATGTTTTCAGCTGTGGCTTGTGAGAGTAGCACGTGCAGCGGTTCTATTCTTTGTTGGATCCTTATGGTATCGATGGATGGGCACTCCGTTATTATATGTTTGATGGTTAAAGATGAAATATTACAAAAGAAGCATGTAGGTGGTGGCTCTTTTTTGAAGAGGTGTTCATGGGAGAGTAAAGTGTGACCAATTCTAAATCTCGTGTAGACTATTGAATCCTTTCGGTTTACATTTCTTGGAAAGATGGATGGAAGTTTATTTGGATTTATAGACTTGTAGAAATGGTTAAAGTTTGCCCATGTAATTAAGTACTCTTTTTTTGTTATTTTCGTTATTTCTTTATTATAATCGGCTTTATTGGCGTATTCTAATTCAACGAGTGGTGAATTGGCAGCCTGTTTTGCTATCTGACCTGCAAAGGTGTTTCCCACAATACCCACGTGGCCAGGGACCCACATTAATTTTAGGTGCTTTTCCTTTTTATCTATATATATAAAAATGAAAGTTTGTTTATTTGTTTGTTTGTTTGTTTGTTTGTTTGTTTGTTTGTATGTTTGTTTGTAGCGAATAGACTCCTAAACTGCCCAGCCGATTTTCATGAAAATTTGTATATGGGGGTTTTTGGGTACGGAAGGAAATCGTGGCCCAAAAATTTTGCTCTAACGGACCGCCAAGTTGGGGCTGTGGTGCAAGTATTTAAACTTCTTTGTTCTAAAATGAAAACGGTTTGACCGATTGACTTCAAATTTTGTATACGTGATGCTCTTTGAGAATTGAGTAGACGCTATTAACAGTTTTGGAATTTGTTAACCCATGTCGGGCCGACGGGTGGTCAAAAAAAATTTTGGGTCCAAATTTTGTCCGATTTTATGAAATTCAGCTTTGGCTTAAAAGCAAACCCCAAAAAAAATTTTGGTGAGTTCCATTAACCCATTGCGGCCCAACAGCTTTTTATAGGTTTTTTCAATACTTTACTCTAAATTCGAAACGGTTTGCCCGATTGACTTCAAATTTTGTATACGTGATGCTCTTTGAGAATTGAGTAGACGCTATTAACAGTTTTGGAATTTGTTAACCCATGTCGGGCCGACGGGTGGTCAAAAAAAATTTTGGGTCCCAATTTCGTCCGATTTTACGGAATTCTGCTTTGGCTTTAAAGAAAGCCCCAAAAAAAATTTTGTTGAGTTCCATTAACCCATTGCGGCCCAACAGCTTTTTATAGGTTTTTTCAATACTTTACTCTAAATTCGAAACGGTTTGACCAATTGATTTCAAATTTTGTATACGTGATGCTCCTTGAGAATTGAGTAGACACTATTAACAGTTTTGGAATTTATTAACCCATGCCGGGCCGACGGGTGGTCAAAAAAAAATTTGGGTTCAAATTTTGTCCGATTTTATGAAATTCTGCTTTGGCTAAAAAGAAAACCCACAAAAAAATTTTATTTGACTTGCATTAACCCATTAGGGCCCAACAGCTTTTTATAGGTTTTTTCAATACCTAACTCTAAATTAAAAACGGTTTGACCGATATTCTTCAAATTTTGTATACGTGCTCCCCTGTGAGAATTGAGTTGACACTATTAACAGATGTGGAATTTGTTAACCCATGTCGGCCCGACGGTTGGTCAAAATAATTTTGGAAGATAATATTGTCAAAATTTGCGAAGTACTGCTTTGACTAAAAAGAAAGCTTCAAAAAAATTTGTTGAGTGATTTGGAAGCAAATTACGTCCATTTTTGCTTAATACTGCTTTGCCCAAAGAGAAAGTGTAGTTCCGTTAACCCAGTGGGGCACAGTGGCTTTTAATAGATTTTTGCGTTACTTAACTCTAAATTAGAAACGATTTGACCGGTTTTCCTCAAATTTTATATGTGTGAAACAACTTGAAAATAGAGTTGAATCTGCTAACAGTCGGTCCTACGATTGTTCAAAAAAAATTTTTTGGAAGTAAATTACGTCAAAATTTGGAAAGTAGTTTGTACTGCTTTGAATTACAGAAAGTTTCAAAAATTACTAGAACATTATTCTTTTTAAAACCTAGAAAAATGGTTTTAAAAAGATTGCTTTCATTCATTTTAAAATTTACATGTGTAAACCGAGTGTAATTTTTGTGTTAACTTTTTGCAATAACATCAACTTCAATTAAACCTCCATTGAGAGGCGCAGCAACGCGCACCGGGTATTAGCTAGTTTAATATATCTCGTATTTCTTGTATTGTTTTCTCATTATTGTTTAAGTTAATGACAGCTTGTATTGTTGAGAGTGAGTCTGAACATATTATACATTTTTCGGTCGGATTATATTTGAATTTGACTGCGTTCAGGATTGCGACAGCTTCGGCGGAGTAAGCAGTGGAATAGCTTGGCAAGGCTCCAATTTTTAAAATGGTTTTATGTTCGTCTACAATACTGAAAGTGGTTGAGAAGGCGGATTTTGATCCATCTGTGTAGATAAACTTCCAATCGACGTATTTATTTTTTATCCGGAGAAACTGTTGTTGAAAAAACGTTGGGTTGACTTCATCCTTATGCCATTTAGTTAGCTCTAAGATAATGCTGTCGTTTTTAAATTTCCATGGTGGGAAAATGTTACGAATGTTGTTGACAGGCTTATAGCTCATATTATTGTTTTTTGCGAAGAGAATAACTTGATGGAGGGTTGATGGTTTTTTCGGTTTTCGCTTCCTGGCTAGGACTTTTTTACTTTTTTGGTATAGTTCAACTCCTTCAGAAAATATTATTTTTGTTAACAGTTTTCTTGTAGACAAAGTGATTTTTTCATCTAGTGATGGAAGCCCTGCTTCGGCAAGGATGATGGGTGTTGGGGAAGATGGAAATGCTCCTAAAGCCGAGCGTATTGCTGCGTGGTAGATTGTTTTGATTTTTTGTAGCTCAGAATTTGATGCTGATCCGTATATTGGTAGCCCATATTCAATTTTAGAAAGAATTACTGCTCTTACTACGTCAATTAGAGATTTTGCATTGCTTTGTAAAAATTTACTACTTAAACATTTAATATAATTTAATCTGTTATATAGAGATTTACATAAGTTATCTATGTGTGTGTTCCACCGATATTTTGTATTTAAAACTAAGCCTAAGATTTTTAAATTTGGAACATTTTCTATATCTAATGTGTTTATTTTAATTTTGAAATTATTGCAATTATGTTTTCTACAAATGTGTAAGTGTTTTGACTTTTCTATCGAAATTTTTAAGCCGCTGTATCTGCCCCAGTGTGTTAATTCAGTAATTAGGTTTTCTAGTTTATTTATGAAGACGGAGGATTTTTTTATTGGACAATAAATTAGTAAATCGTCAGCATATAATATATGTTTGAAAAATTTTTGTTCGTCTATAATTTCGCTGAGTTTGTTATAAGCTATCAGGAATAAAACGACCGATAAAGGAGATCCTTGAGGGATTCCGTTGTTAAGTGGCCACACATTCGAGTAGAAGTTATTGTTTTTAACCCTAATTTTCCTATTTGTCATGAAATTTTTTATGAAGTTAATTATAGTTCCCCCTACTTTCCATTTAATTAATTGGTCAATTATTGAGTGCACACCCACTCGATCAAAAGCTTTTTCTGCGTCTATTGATATTAGGGAAATATGATTTCTTGTACCTAAGTTATCACAGATATCCTGATCTAATGAAAGTAAGGCGTCCATGGTACCTTTACCTGCTTTGTAGGCTGTTTGCTTGTTTGACAGTAGCTTTTCTTCTTGTAAAAGCCAAAAGAGCCGTTTTGCTACAATTTTTTCCAATACTTTGCTCATACATGGTAAAAGTGATATTGGACGGTAACTGGACGGACTAAGTTGATCTTTGCCTTTTTTGGCTATAGGAACTATAGATGCTATTTTCCATTGTTGTGGGATGGTGCCCGTAAGAAAAATATGATTGTAAATTTCCCGTAAAATTAATTTAGCATTAATTGGGAGATTTTTCAAAAAGGGGTATGACAAGTTATCATAACCTGGAGTTTTTCCTTTTAAGGAGTTAACACATGCTTGCAGTTCTAACAGGGTTATGGGGAGCTCGATTTCTTTGGCACGTTTTATGGGAGTATAGTTAACACCCTATACTAATGGGTGTTGTGTGGTAATGGGTGTTGTAATGGAATTTTTGCTATTATTGTAATGGTCTGGGAAATGTTTGTCGTTAGAATTTTGTGACCAATATTGTGCCATTGTATTTGCTATTTCAAATGGATTTTGGGTGATTGAGTTATTTGAGTTTTTTATGTACGAAATGTGAAGTTTTGGGGTGAGGTTTGAGAGGGTTCGGACTTTTGACCAAAGAATTTTTGGAGATGTGTTTGGGTTGATATCTTTTGTGTAGGTAGCGAAAGATTCCCGTTTGGCGAGTTTAATTTCTCTTTTGAAGTATGCGTTCGCTTTTTTATAATTGATAATATTCGTGATATTTGGGTGTTTTTTAAGTATTTTCCAATATTTTTGTTTCTTTTTTGCAGTTCGAATAGTGTAGAGTTCCACCAACAAGTGTATTTTTGGTTTTTCTTGGTTTTTGTTTTTGGGATTGTGTCGTTGGCACTGCTAATTATTAATTTTTGAAATTTGGCTACTTTTTGGTTAATATTATTGATTTGCTTTTGAAAGGTGGAGAGTTTGTTGTTTACTGAATTTTGAAAGTTGTCCCAGTTTCCTATATCAGTTTTAAATTTAGGCTTATGTTTAGGTGGTGTGGGGAGATTTTGATGAGTAAAGAGCTCGATTATGATAGGAAAGTGGTCGCCACCACGAGGAAACTGATCAACCGACCAAGAATACGATAGATTTAATGGGTGTGAACAGAGAGCTAAGTCGACATGCGTAAAAGTGGAGTGAGTGGAGAAGTGAGTTGGTGATCCGTTATTTAGAATTATTAAATTACTATTTTTTATAAAGTTTGAAATTATTTTGCCTTTTTTGTTGGATTTTGGAGATCCCCATAGGGGACACCAAGCGTTAAAGTCTCCAACGACTAATACCGGCTTGATGAAGCACGATAATAGGACGTGAAGGTCGTTTTCGCTAATCTGTTCATTTGGGGCAATGTAAAGGTTGATTATAATAAATGTGATATTGATTTCTATTTCTAAAGCTATTGCTAGAATGTTTGAATTAATATTAATTATTTTGTGTTTTATATTATTTAAAACAAGTAAAGCGACACCGCGTTTTGCTTTTTCATTTGCTAATATGTCGTTTTTGTGATAAAGCGTATAGTTTTTCGGTATTTTAGAAGAGTGGGGGTATGTAAAAAGGTGAGTTTCTTGTAATGCTATAATATTTGGATTTTGATTTTTGATTAGTAATTGAAGCTCATCTGAATTGTTGTGGTATCCATTTAAGTTCCATTGAAGGAATTTTATGACCATAAGTTAGGGACTAAAAATTAATAAAATACTGTATTTAAATGAAAAAGCAAATAGATGAGATGTAGATGAGAAAATAATTTAACTTGAATAATGATTAATAACAGAGAACTTGATTCCTTTGTTGTTTTTTTTTTTTATAATTAACTTTGTTATTCAAATTAAGAATAGAAAGCATTATAATATATATATAAGAATATTGAATTGAAGATCGAAGAGTGAATGAGAGGTGATAATAAGAAATATTTATTAAAGAAAAACGAAAAATAAATTAGAATTTTTGAAGAGTAAAAAAATTTTTTTTTTTTTGTTACTAAATTTGAAAGACTATAGTTGTTATTTTATATAAAATACCAAAAAGTATTTCAAACTAGTCGGAATCTGAAATTTCTAAGGAATCAATGTTTGTTTTGTTTGATAAAGAATTAGTTTGATTATGTGAGTTAATTATGTCTGCTTGTTTGTTTGATTGGATGGAATATTTGCTTGATTTAAAAAAGTTGAGTGGAAGGTTGTATTGGTTGGAAGAAGAAGTTTGTTCGATTGGAATATTATTTGTTGAATTATTATTTTCTATTTCAGTCGTAATAGCGTTTGTTAGTACTTGTTTGTCATTTTTTTGTAAGTTTATGTTGTAGTTAGAAGAGGATAGATTATCATTTGCAATATTTATTGAATTAGTGCATTGTTCATTGGAAGAAATTGGGAGGGGAACGTTGTTTTCGATGGAAGAAGATGAATCTATTGTAGGAATTGAGGTTAGGTTGTTATTTATATTTTTGTTTGAATTATTGGATTGTAAATTGGATAAGGAATTTTTTAAGGGTGAATTATAGAATTGTTTTGGATTTTCTGCTGTTGTTGGATTAATTAAATTTGAAGTTTTATTGATGGAGTTCATGGTGATTGAGGAGTAAGTTGCATTTTTATGTGGGGGTACAGAATTGTTTTGATTGTATATTTTGCGGGCATCTGCGTAAGTACATTTTTTTTGTGTTTTTATTTTTAATATTTCTCTTTGTTGTATGAATTTTGGACATTTGTTGAATGAGGATGGATGATCACCAAGGCAGTTGGAACACATTGTTCTAGAACATTGGGGCGGTGAGTGTGGAGGAAGATTACAATTTACACACATTGCGGGGTTTTTACAATTGTTTTTTGTATGTCCAAGTTTTTGGCAAGTTTGACATTCATTGGATTGGGATAATGTTCTCTTACTTTAACCTGATACCAAGCGATTTCAATTTTTTCGGGAACTTTGTAAGTGTTGAAAGTAAGGAGAATCAGGCCAGTGTTAGTTTTTTTATTATCAATTAAACGAGTGAATTTGTATACGTTAGTAACTCCTTGTTTTTTTAAGTCGTTTAAGATTTCTTCCTCATTGGTTGGGATGAGATTTTTATCAAAAATTGTGTCTTTTGTGGAGTTTAGTGTTTCATGAAGTTTAGCTGAAACGGTACATAGACCACCGAAGTTTTTAGTATTTAGAAATTTGTTTGCGACTTTTTCGGAGTTTACTAATATGAGAAGATTACCATCTTTAAGTAGTGTGACCGATTGAATTTCTGTACTTATACTGTCAAGAGCCTTTTTTTTGGCAAAAAAGCTGAAGGAGGAGAGTGGTTTGGATTTATCCGTGGATTCAATGACAACAAATTTTGGACATTTTTGTTTTATATTTACCTGTGGCAAACTGGGAAAAATATCGCTCGTGATGTCTATACCTCTTACTCTTTTTGGTCTTGGACTCTGTTGGCCGGTGTCGTTGTCAGGCAGCCCGGCAAACCGATTCCCCGAGGGGATCGGCGTGTCGCCTAGCATTTTTAACTCACTTGTTCACTGTATTTAACTAATTTTGTTTGAAGTTTAAATTAATTTTTTTTATGTTAAAAAATATCTATTTATTTTTAGGTTATGATTTTTTGGTGTGATTGAAATTATAAGAAAGAGAAAATAAAGAAAGAAAGAGAAAGGGATACCGAAAACAAAAAGAATACAGAAAAAAGACGTCTATACTACACAAAGGTTAGTCGATGACTGTGGTCTCCATTTTATATGGTACAGATTGATAGGATTGAGGCAATACAAAAAAATTTTCTTAGATTTGCCTTACGCCACTTGCAATGGTCGAATCCCATTATCTTACCATCATATGAACAAAGGCTAAAATTAATTTAATTTTTTTACTTTAAATTTTTGATGAGAGGTTTCTGATGTCAATTCTTCACAATTTCTGTACTAAAAATTTTATTTCAGAAATTTTAAATCTACTTTAATTTCTAATAACATTATTATAAAACAAATAATTATAGGACTAATTATGGCAAATTTGAACCTATTAAGAGAATGCTTCAAAACATTCCCAAAAACAAAAATTATATAATCGTTATTATTAAGATTTTTTTTGTTTTTTTTTAGTACTGTAAAGTTCATAATTTTTAATTTTTAATTATAATTTTAGTTTTAATATTTAATATTTAGGAGAAAAAAATTATTTTTATTATTTGACTTTTTTTGGTTGGTCGATAAAATTTAAACGATAAACTATCTGAAGCCTTAAAAAATGAATTAATAGGATAATATATTTTGAATTTAAGATATTTTGTAGTTAAAATTTACTATTTAAGATAAAGAAACGGGGAATAAGGTTAAAGAAATAGAAAGAAAATTTTATAAACAATACTATAATTAAAAAAAAATACAACATAGTATCGAGAGTTACTAGGTTTTTTCATCGGAGTTTTGAATTTGAAAGTAAAAAGTAATAAATGGCGCCTATGGGTTATGGCGGTTTTTAAATAGATAAATTTTTGTATTTTTATTTGTTAACAAATTATTAAAATCGAATTATTTACTTTTAAAAAAGTAATGTCAAGTGAAGTTTAAAAAGATTTTGTGAAACTTAAAAACAAAGTTTTACATACAGGGTGGCTGATGAATATTGCTTCATCAAAAAAACTCAACTTTTTATTAAATTCATGATATTAATTTTTTCTTTATTCATTTTAAAAATTAAACATTTTTATTAAGTTATTTTAATTGGTTTTGAATATTATTGAATTTAAATGGCCTCCACGATCAGTGATGCAAGTACGACATCTTATCAAAAAGTTGTTCATTACTGCTTGTAGAGTATCAGCGGGAATTGCCTCAATTATCGTTCGAATTGATTGTTTTAAAGACTTCAAATTTTTGGTTTTGTTTTGTAAATTTCTTGTTTGCAATAATCTTATAAGAAAAAATCAGGTGCAGTAAGGTCAGAAGAGCTTGGAGGCCAACCGAATGTGGAGTTTCTTAAAATCATTTTATTGCGGAATTTTTTCTGCAATTCTATCATAACTCGTCCGGCTATGTGTGCAGTTGCACCATCTTGTTGAAACCAACAGAGTTGAAAGGAGTTCTCAATCAGAAAAAATTTTATTGCGATTTATTTTGATAGCGGCTTTCATTCGCCACCCTATATTTATGCAAAAATGAAAACTAAGTTTAAAACGTGTGATGTTAAAAATTGCAATGCTACAGGAAAAACAAATGAAATTTTTTAAGATAATGCATGTCCAAATAAGTTGACAAAAATATATTAAATGCTGGTAAACTGGTACAAATACTTTAATTTAAGTTTATGCTATAGAAAAAATTTAACACAAAAATCAATCATACGAGTATTGTAAATTTTTTTTTTTTTTTTTTTTTTTATTTTTACGTAGGTTGGAATGGAATCTTCAAAAGACACAATGAGCCCCGTAGCTTGACATTGCGTGTGGGATTCTTACCCACTAAACCACACCTTTCCTCTATTGCGATCTAGTCCGATAGGGCTAATGAGCAATTTTTCTTCTGGCTTTATTTTAGTTTTGTATGTAGATTCCATCCAGCGATGTCTATCTAACTGTTTCTTTCTCTTATTATAGCTACACTAACTCAAAAGGCTTTACTCTTTTGAGTCGTCTGGCTATATTTGTATTATCCAGAAGCTGGACTACCTCGACATTTACATGGTTTTGGAGTCTTTTTTCGTGACTTCTTGCAAAATTTTGGATTTCTTTATCTACAAATTCTATTTGCATATCTCTATGTAGGTCATAGTTTCTGATGAACCAAGGTGCGTTCACAATATTTCTTAGAACTTTATTCTGGAACCTCTGAATAACATCTCTATTACTCTTTTTGCTGCATCCCCATAGCTGGATGCCATATGACCATACTGGTTTCAATATTTGTTTATAGAGCAGAAGTTTGTTTTGTATTGTCAAGGTAGAATGCTTACCTATGAGCCAGTACATTTTTCTATAACGGATTTGTAACTCTTCTTTCTTGTTTTTGATGTGGGCTTTCCAGCGAAGCTTCGCATCTAATGTCATACCAAGATATTTGGCAGTATTTGAATAAGGTATTTCTTGACCATTTATATATACTGGTTTATGGTCAATTTTTTTATTTGTGAAATCCACATGAATTGACTTAGCTTCATTTAATTTTAGCCTCCATCTTTTTGTATAATTTTGGATTTTTGTCATAGCTCTCTGCAGTTTTTCTGTAGATTCTTCATTATTTTCTCCGACAGCCAAAACCGCTGTATCATCAGCAAACGTCGCAATTATATTATTTTCAAGTGCAGGAAAATCACAAGTATACAACAGATACAGTATTGGACCGAGTACACTTCCTTGAGGAACTCCAGCACTGATTTCTTTAAGATCGGAATATTCTCCTTCTTGTTTTATGTAGAAGTATCTGTCTGATAGATAGCTTTTTATCATTTCTGAATGCTCTTTTGGAAGGATTGTTCTCAGTTTAAAATTCAATCCCTTGTGCCACACCTTATCGAATGCCTGAGTCATATCCAAAAAGATTGCTGAACAAACTTTCTTCTCCTCTAAAGCTTTTTCAATAGTGTTTGTTATTCTGTATACCTGGTCTATTGTTGCATGTTTTTCTCTAAAGCCGAATTGGTGGTCCGGAATTAGATTCTTCCTTTCAATAATCGGTTTTAGTCTTCTCAAATAAATTTTTTCAAATAGTTTTGACATTATAGGTAGCAATGAGATTGGTCAATAAGACGTTATCTCATTTGGTGGTTTTCCTGCTTTGGGTATCATAATGACCTCGGCCACTTTCCAAAATTTCGGCACATATTTCAGCCTGAATGCAGCATTTATAAGATTTGTTATTTTAACTACTGCCTTCTCTGGTAGCTGCTTCAGAATTTGTCCGGTTATTAAATCATATCCCTGAGCTTTTTTAGATTTAATGTTGTTTTTAATTTCTTTTTTCACTTCAGCTGGATTTGTTAATGCGATTTCCTCTTGCTCTTGAATTTGTTCTACATCTAGATCTTCCTCTTCTTCACCAGCGTTTACTTGAAATATCTTTTCTAGGTGTTCCGCAAATAATTTGGCTTTTTCTTTATTATCTCTCGTCCACTTTCCGTCCAGTTTTCTAATTGAAGGAATTGCTGCAATAGGTTTTTTCAGATTTTTAGCTGCCTTCCAAAGAGAGTAATCAGTACTTTTATCATTTGTTAGCTTTTCCAAATATAAATTTATCGATTTGTTTTTTACTTCCTTAATTCTTCTTCTTAGTTGTTGTGTGAGATTATTCAGCCTAGTTTTATCTTGTGGAGCTCTAGTTTGGTGCCATTTTTTCCTTGCTCTGCGTTTTATTGCAACTAGTTCTAAGATTTCGGCTGGATATTTATTTTCTTTTACTCTTTGTTTAATTACTGGAGTATTTTCCCACACTGTAAGGTGTATATCTTTAATATAGTTTTCCACCTCCGCATCCAATTGTTCTTTGTATTGCAACGGTACAGCTAGTTGTATTTTTTCTTCCAGACATACTTTAAAGCTTTCCCAGTCAGTGTATTTATTGGCGAGAATCGGAATGCTCTGCTTTTCAATAGCGTTTTCACTTACAGTTAGCAGAATTGGTGAGTGGTCAGAGTCCATTTCCTGCCTATCTTCTATCTGTATGAAATTATTCGAAATGTTTTTAATAATGAAAAAATCTATTAAATCAGGTATTTCATTTGGATCTGTAGGCCAATTAGTAGGTTTTCCTGTTGATATGGTTTCACACCCAAATTCGCTTGTTGCTTGGAATAATTCTCTGCCTTTGGTTGTTGTTAGCCGTGATCCCCAGTGTGTATTTTTGGCATTAAAATCACCTCCTATAACAAACTTTTTTCCTAGTTTCTTAAAAAGATCCAAATAATGATGTTTCTTCAGACAGTACTTAGGTGGACAATATATACTTGCTACTACAATAAAGTAGTTTTTACATTTTACGTTTGCGGCCATAGCTTGTATTTCTTCTGTTTCAAATTTGGCTTCTTCAAAATGTTGTATACTTTGTTTTATAATTACTGCACTTCCTCCTCTAGCAGAGTTACCTGGATGTATGCTATGATAAACTTTATAACCATGAAAATTAATATGCGTTTGTTTGTTAAAGTGTGTTTCTGCTATAAGACAAACATCTATATTATTTATGTCAAGGACTGCTTGTAGCTCTTGTTGGTGTTGTAGCAGTCCATTGGCATTCCATGAAAAATTTTTTAGTTTATTCATCTTTTCGATTTCGAAACAGGTTTTTGGTACTGCCCTCTAGTGCTCCTATTCTACAATCCGTATCGACCATAGAACTTTCTATTTTGGTTACTTTTTTTAGTATAAGCAGAATGGATTGTTGTAAATCATTTTCTTGTTCGCTATTATTATTAAGTTTTTTACCCGCAACAACTTGGGCATAAGTTTTACTGCTTCTATTTGTCTGGAAATCTTGCTTCACTTGCGACGTTTGCAGATGGTTTCTGATTTGTTTTTTAGCGTATTGTGGAGTATTCCTTTGTTGTGAATTTGGGCTCATATTCTTAAATTTGATTTTTTGCATTTCTTTTGCGATTATGCAGCCTCTATAATTAGCTGGATGTTGATTTCCGCAATGAACACATTTTGGTGGTTCAGTTTTAGGTTTCAAACATTCCCTGGTATGGTGCCTACCTGCACATTTTACACATCTTGGGGTTTTTTCACAATATTTTTGTGTGTGACCATATGCCTGGCATGATATTGTACTACAAGCTTATTTTTTCTTAGGGGCTCGATATTCACAATACATTTTAGAATACTTTTAATCTCGTATATTCTGCTAATATCTTCTTCTGCTTTGAAAGTTAACATAAACATGTTTAATGGTTCTTTTTTCTTCCAGCTACGTTTATTTGCAGTATTGTAAATGTTAATTTTAAAATGTATTAAATCAATTTTTTTAAAACGATTTTTGTAGGATTATTCTACCAAATTTTCAAAAAATATATCAAATTGCGCTTGAAACTTTCCATAATTATTAATAATGCGCAAAAATATTAATTTAGTTAAAATTATTCGTCAGACACCCACCATCCTCAACTCAATCGTCAAGGAGCACGACGTATAGGAAAATTAATGATAATCGTTCAAACTGTTTTAGAAAAATATTTTTAAAATTATTATTTCGCAATCGGTTGAAAGAACCTGACAAAAAATTTTTTAAACTTGCCCCTATTAAATTGAAAAAATATAACCTACTTCCCAAAATTGGACGTAGTTTACTTCCAAAATTATTTTTTTTGACCAGTCGTCATGACGTGTTACCGAGGTCAAAAATAATATACTTATGTCAAGGTGTGTTACCAAACAACAAGCCTGTTAATAGAGTCAACTTCATTTTCAAGGTGCTTCACGCATACAAATTTGAAATCAATCGGTCGAACCGTTTCTAACTTAGAGTAAAGTAACCAACAACTTAGTCTCTAGTTCCGTTAACTAAACTTAACGGAACTAGAGACTAAGAAAAAAGTCTAAAAATTTTTTAGGGACTTTTTCTTTGACAAAAACAGTTCCTAGCCTTGACCATTGAACGTAATTTGCCTACAAAAATTTTTTGACTAGTCGTTGGGCCGAAACAGGTTAACAAATTCGAAGTCTGTTAATAGAGTCGACTCCATTATCAAAAAGCTCAAATTTACAAAATTTGAAGTCAATCGGATAAACCGTTTTTAATTTAGAGTAAAGTCTCCAAAAAGTCTTTGGAAAAGTTGTTGTGGCGTAATGGCTAAACGAAACTCGAAAATTAATTTGTCGCGCCTCCTGTTCAAGAGCTAGAAGGGGTTCGAAACTGAAATTTTGTTAATTTTAAGCACCTGTAACCCAAATATCCGTCCAAATTTTTGTTAGTAATATACAAAATTTAAAGCTTCAACATTATACTTTAACATGTAATACACATTTTCCATAAATTTAAAAGAGGCCCTTAATATTGAAGAACGTGTCTCTTAATTTTAAACATTTTAGCTTGTATAATAAAATTCCAATTACAAGTTACAATTTATTTTTAAAACTTTAAAACTTTGGGCGGGGGAGGTGGGTTTAGATGGATTACTATATGTTTGCTTGGTAACAATTTCAGAACCTCCATTAAGGGGATATTAGGACTTAAAAATTTCCATATTTAAAAATCAGTAATTTAGTCATCAGTGTATATATTTCTACGATTAAAGCCAGGATAAAACACTATAAAATTTTTAAAATGTGTTTTTTAAAACCTGATTTTTTTCATCACTTGTTTTGTAATGTTCTAAAGGCCTAAGTATAATGGCGCTTCAGTACTACGTTTGTTTTATTGCTAAGCGTGCGACGATACATGAAAGTTTTTGTAAATTATAATGACGCGAAAACTACCCGTTTGTTCTTTAATAAAAACATTAAAAAAAGTAAACAAAAAGTTGTTCCAAAGTTTATAAAGTGAAAAATTTAAAAGAATTAAAGTAAATAAAGATTTTAAAGTTTCATCGACATTATCTTGGCCGTTATATGTGCATATAATCATAAAGAAATCATATACATAGGGTATTCATCTAAAACAAAAAATGTTAGTCAATTTTGTTGATTTGAAATCACCCCATTATCGTAAACAGATGACCGTATTTTTGTTATACATAGTAAAATCAAATTGAGATTATTTGTTTGCTTTATTTTTATTTTTCTTTTTATTTTGTTTGTTTGTCAATCGATTTTTGTACAATTGTTTATATTTCCTTATTAAGTTGGACGATTTCTTTTTAAAAATTTTTATTTAATATTTTTATTGTTGTTTTTTTTTTTGTATACTAATCGATGTATGTATGTACATTTGTGTATTTTGTATATATGTATTTCTTTATACAATTTGGACGATTTCTTTTTAAGAATACAGATAACCTTTGAAAATAAATAATAATTATTCAAGCACTAAATGCTATTCTAACAAAAATGTAAGAAAAAAATTTTAAAAGTGTCAGTAAATGGTCCGAAGATAAAAACGAAGCAATAAATATTCATTTTAATTCACCAAAAGGGTTATAAAGTTTTGAGAAATGGAGTAAAGCTTAATTTGCCCCATTTTGGTTCCCTTAAAAGATGGATGAATTTTTTCGCGTATGGCTTTAATTCGCATTCAATTGCGAAATAAAGCCATATGGCTTTATTTCGCATTTAAAAATGTAATTTTATTTGTGAAAATAGAAGCAATTTAATTTTCCAAACTTTTTTATTTAAATAGTTAGGAAGGAGTTTTAGAGTTGGTTTCAAAAGCAGGGTTTTACGCTTTTTCCAGAATATTTATATATGTGTATATGTGGGATTCTCAATTAGGACGGATTTTAGAGTTGGGTTCAAAAGCAGGATTGCCGCTTTTTCCAGAATATTTATATATGTGTAAATGTGGGATTGTTAGTTGGATTCAAAAGCAGGGCTTTACGCTTTTTCCAGAATATTTATATATATGTGTATATGTGGGATTCTCAAAGAGGAGGGGTTTTGGAGTTGGATTCAAAAGCAGGATTGCCCCCTTTTCCAGAATATTTATATTTATTAATTAGGGTTGATTATTTTTTGTATGAAATAGCTATGCCGAATTCTCATATACCATTCTTTTCATTATAGTGTTGGATTCAAAATCTAGTTTCAATAATTGAGTTAGCGGGGGTTCGAGGGCGGCAGCCCCTCGTAATGAAAATATAATATTATTTAACATGTTTTATTACAGTGTATTAAAAAAATTAGAAACTTATTAAATTTTTTAATGAATTAGGTATCCGAATTCTTATACCATTCTTTTCATTTTAGTGTTGGATTCAAAATCTAGCTTCAATAATTTGGTTAGCGGGGGTTCGGGGGCGGCAGCCCCCTTAATGAAAATATAATATTATTTAACATGTTTTATTACAGTGTATTAAAAAAATTAGAAACTTATTAATTTTTTTAATGAATTAGGTATCCGAATTCTTATACCATTCTTTTCATTTTAGTGTTGGATTCAAAATCTAGCTTCAATAATTGAGTTAGCGGGGGTTCGGGGGCGGCAGCCCCCGTAATGAAAATATAATATTATTTAACATGTTTTATTACAGTGTATTAAAAAAATTAGAAACTTATTAATTTTTTTAATGAATTAGGTATCCGAATTCTTATACCATTCTTTTCATTTTAGTGTTGGATTCAAAATCTAGCTTCAATAATTGAGTTAGCGGGGGTTCGGGGTAATGAAAATATAATATTATTTAACATGTTTTATTACAGTGTATTAAAAAAATTAGAAACTTATTAATTTTTTTAATGAATTAGGTATCCGAATTCTTATACCATTCTTTCCATTTTAGTGTTGGATTCAAAATCTAGCTTCAGTAATTGAGTTAGTGGGGGTTCGGGGTAATGAAAATATAATATTATTTAACATGTTTTATTACAGTGTATTAAAAAAATTAGAAACTTATTAATTTTTTTAATGAATTAGGTATCCGAATTCTTATACCATTCTTTTCATTTTAGTGTTGGATTCAAAATCTAGCTTCAATAATTGAGTTAGCGGGGGTTCGGGGTAATGAAAATATAATATTATTTAACATGTTTTATTACAGTGTATTAAAAAAATTAGAAACTTATTAATTTTTTTAATGAATTAGGTATCCGAATTCTTATACCACTCTTTTCATTTTAGTGTTGGATTCAAAATCTAGCTTCAATACTTGAGTTAGCGGGGGTTCGGGGGCAGCAGCCCCCGTAATGAAAATATAATATTATTTAACTTGTTTTATTACAGTGTATTAAAAAAATTAGAAACTTATTAATTTTTTTAATGAATTAGGTATCCGAATTCTTATACCATTCTTTTCATTTTAGTGTTGGATTCAAAATCTAGCTTCAATAATTGAGTTAGCGGGGGTTCGGGGGCGGCAGCCCCCGTAATGAAAATATAATATTATTTAACATGTTTTATTACAGTGTATTAAAAAAAATTAGAAACTTATTAATTTTTTTAATGAATTAGGTATCCGAATTCTTATACCATTCTTTTCATTTTAGTGTTGGATTCAAAATCTAGCTTCAATAATTGATTTGGGGGTGCGGGGGCAGCAGCCCCCATAATGAAAATATAATATTATTTAACATGTTTTATTACAGTGTATTAAAAAAATTAGAAACTTATTAATTTTTTTAATGAATTAGGTATCCGAATTCTTATACCACTCTTTTCATTTTAGTGTTGGATTCAAAATCTAGCTTCAATACTTGAGTTAGCGGGGGTTCGGGGGCGGCAGCCCCCGTAATGAAAATATAATATTATTTAACATGTTTTATTACAGTGTATTAAAAAAAATTAGGAACTTATTAATTTTTATTTTTTTTTTACTTTGTTTACTATTAAACTAGAATTTGTATCAATTTTACTATATGGCTTTATTTCGTAAAATTTTAGAAAATGTTATGGCTTTATTTCACATTCAAATGCGAAATAAAGCCATACGCAAAAAAATTCTCTATATGGCTTTATTTCGCATTTGAATGCGAAATAAAGCCATAATGTCATTTTATGGCTTTATTTCGTATGGCTTTATTTCGCGCCACCTTCCATACTATATTGTACCCGGCTTTTTCCTTTTTAGAATTCTAAATTAAATAATAAAATAATAAAACAAATTTTCAATAAGATAAACAAAAATTTTTATTTATATTTTTTTAGTAGTTAAAAACCTAAAAATTATAAAAAAATTTTACATACCTATTTTAAACTAACGAAAATTTAAAATACATAGGAACATTAGAAGACAATTTATGGAATTATTTGCTAACGATTTGAAAGATTTGGAATAAAGCAAGTAAAAAAATATAAAGCAAAAAAAGAAATTTCATTCTTTTTTTTCTATCAATAATATTTTTTTATTTTATAATCAACATAAACTGCGTACGTATACATGATACAGCAATTGGTATGATACACATACAAAAATTAAAAAAAAGAGAAGAAATATATACAAATTTACGAGTACACACATCGATTGACATACAAACAAAAAAATAAAAAAACTAAAAATTAAAACAAAAATAAACTAAAATACGATAAAGTTCAATTTAAGAAATAAAAGAACTTGTCTAAATTTTTTGTTTGGGGGAATTGGGGACTAAATTGGGGAATTTTCAATGACAAAGTCGATGTCTGTTATCATCAAAGCATACACCTAGGAGAGTTTTCCAACTGAGAGAACAATTATCAGAACATATTTTTTTGCATAAAATGTAAAACAATTTTAACATATAATTTTTATCATTTAGTTTTTGATTTATAAAGGGAAGCATATATACTATTTTGAAATTCAGGCAAATTTATACAGAGAATTGCATTATTATCATTAGCTATAGAAAAGCGAATACGCTGGCAATCATTTAAAGTTTTTTTAGACTCTTTAACAATTTTTGGTTCTAGTATAACATTGTAAACAAAACAGAATTCAAATGAAAGTTATGGAACAAATCATTCAACTTATTTGCTTCTTTAAAAAACAACACATTCAATTATTTTTTATTTTTAGTGCTAGTTTAAAATCTTAAGATTCCATCAGCAAGTCTATAAACTCTTTTGAAAATGATTTATGATTTGTCTTATAAGCAAAAATAAAATATTTAATTTAAGTTGACAAACCAAAATGTTTATTTTTGCTGAAAAATTTCATTAATCAAAATCAGTATAATCCACTCCAAAATAATGCTCAACAAACATCCTGGCATTTATTTGTGTAAAGTTTTGTCTAACTGTTTTTATAATTTTCTATTTCTAATTAAAATAATTAAAAGTATGGGTACAAATCTTATTGACGGAAAAAAATGAATCATGTATTTTTTATTTAATGAAAAATTTATTGAATTTTTTGTAAATGTTAAAATTTTTATTTTTGCTTAGACTTAATTTTAAGCAACAACAACATTTTATCCTTTTATACTTCAATATAATAAAATCATATAAAAAACAACAAAAAATATTGTTTTTAAATTTGAAATAAAATAATATCATATAAAAAAAGTAACAAAAAATATTCATTTTAAAATTAAGTAAAATTAATAATAGTATACAAATAAATTACATACAAAATAATTAAAAAAAAAATATTTATTTTTAAATTTGAAATAAAATAAAATCTATAAAAATCTATAAAAACATAACAAAAAATATTAATTTTTAAATTAAATAAAACGAGGAAGAGTATAGTTGCCTTTGTCAACTTTTAGATACCCGTGCGTACCCACTGTTATGTATTAAATAAATAAGAACTTCATATTTTGCAATTGAACTGGCTGACAGAAAATTAAAAATATTTATTTTTTCATATTCAATTACAAAAAAATTAATAAAAAAAAATATGAATTAAAAAAAAAATATGAACTTAAAAAAAAAATATGCTCTGAACGAGATTCGAACCGAGAGGGCGACGCCCTATCCACTAAGCCATCGATTTTTTGTTTTTCTTAATTTTTTTTTGAAAATTATTATAGTTGCTATGGTATCAATTGTATTGCTTTGAAAAACTGTTTTGAATTTTATTATAAAAATATTATAAAAATTAAAAAAAAAATTTAATAATTTTTAAAATAAATGAGAATTTGCTAATTTCTCATACATAAAATAAATACATATATTTAATTAAAAAGAGAATAGAAAAAGATGAATTTAAAAAAAAAAATGTTTACCCTGGACTCGAACCGAGACCTAGCCTGGACTCGAACCGAGACGTTTTGGCTAGTTTAACTACATTTTGCTGTTTTTTTTTTTTTTTTTTTTATATGGTAGATGTTCAATTGTTAGGCTAATAAGCCTGTCTATACCATAGGTACATACCATAGGAACAGGGGATCACATTATATTCGTGTGTTATTAGAATTAGTCTTATTGAATTTCACATACAATTTAAACATGAGTTTACAATTCTATTTTTTGTTTATATTGTAATATTTTATATTTGAGTTATATGGTATTCTATATTTGTGAGTTACATTATTCAATTAAATTATTTGTTTATATTGTTATATTAATGTGTTATATTAATAATTTTTTTATTAAAGATATATAATTATTAATTATTGATTATGCCATTAATTTTAACCCAATGGCGAATGGTTGCTGAGTCGAATCGAAAATCAGAAAAATTGTTTTACTCTCATCAGGATTCGAACCCGGGCCTTTCGCATGAAAGGTCGGCACTCAACCACTGTGCCACCCAGCTGTGCTGGTTTAGTTTCTATTTAGTTATTAATTTTGAAAATATTCATATAATTTCAAAAAATTTGTATGGTAACTACCCGATTTTAACCAAAAACAATAGGAAACCTACAAATTGTCTAAAAATTACTTTGTGAAAGTTTCCAAACTTTAGCTCCTTTAGTTTTTCAGTTATCATGCTGACGGAATAACGGACGGATGGACACACATAGCTAGATCAATTTACTTTTCGATGCTGATTCGATACGTACCCTTGACACTATATCTAGCTAGTCTATGTATGCACGGATATAATTATTAAGCTCTTACCATTATTCTAAATTATATCTAAAAGAGAAAATCTAATTTAAAGAAATTTTTAAAAAATTGTAAATTTATTACCTTAAAAAATTGGAATACTTATTCTGCAGATAATTTAATATTAATAGCTTTACTTCGTCCCTTTAGTAAGGGTCATATTTTTTTAGCTTGGCTACAAATAATTTTACTAAACAATAATTGAACTAAACCGCTTTTCCATGATATTTTTGTAAAAATTTGAAAAAGCCTTCATCCACCCTGTTGTGATTTTTTCTTTTCCTTTTTAGTGGTGGTGTTGGTATTGGTTTCGTAAGAATTTCTTCAGGTGAAAATTGGATTATACTTTTCATTTCAATTATTAGTGCTTCTTCAACATACATTGAATTTTCATTGATAATACTTTTATTTCCTACCTCCTCTATTGCAGCTACTACAATATTAGAAACGGTCCTAAAAAATTTTAATATTGTATAACATAAGTATTTAAAAAAGTTCTACCATATGCATATCTATTCTAATACGTATACAAATATTATGTCCAAATTAATTATTAATATTTCACTTTACCTTCGATGAGGGTTCATAACGGTCTTTCAAAATACTATGGAAATATTTCCACCGTGGCATATAGTTTCCCCCGCTTCCCGACTTAATTCTTTTTTTATTTTCAAAGATCTCATACAAAGGCATACAAGGCATACAAAGATGATATCCATCTGATTTGGCACTCCTCGGCTAAAAATAATTTACTCTATTATATTACTAATAATTTTTCGAAAATATAAAAGTAACTCAACTGAAACCCCTATTATCTCAGCAATTTTTTTTTGCAAATTCAGTCCTTTAGGATCCTGTTGCGATATTTTTTGAGCCATTTATTATAAAAGGCTAGATTATTTTCAATTGTGCAGTTAACCACTCTTCAAAATAATCCATTAAATTTAAAAATTTTTTATATTAATTTTGGGTTTAAAACGTTAACCAATTGCTTTTTCTTCTCTTTGATTGTTGTTATTTTTATTTTTGACAAAACGTGTGCAACTTTTTGCTATTTTAGAAATGCTTGCTGTGTTGCTGCAACTTTGCTTCATCATTATAACTTTTACTATATAAACCTGTTTCTTGTATTTTAACCTTCATAGCCCCGTACGCGTGTAGTTTTAGCAAAGATATCGCACACACTTATATTGCTATTCGTTAGTATTATATTTTTTTTGTTTATAAAATGCAAAAATACAAATAATTATTTAAGTCACTTTTATATAAAATTATTCACTTTTAAAAAAGTAATGTCAAGTGAAGTTTAAAAAGATTTTGTGAAATTTAAAACAGTTTTACATACTTATTAAAAAATGAAATGAATGTTTTGTTAAATATTGCAATACTACAGGAAAAAACAATGAAATATTACGCTTTTCTAAGTAAGTCGACAACAATTTAAGTATTTAATATATTTAATACCTGTATTTGAAAAAATAAACAACAAGTATTAAAAAGCTTTATAATGTCTCCTTATAAAAATTTTTTCCGTTATGGACGATTTTTATATTGTTGATATTGTATTAGGTAATAAAAATTATTAAAACATTATACAAACATATTATATACAGCTATTATATAAGTTATTAATATACCTTGGTATTTGACACTGTAAATCTGTTCTTCTACTGCAGTGGTTCTTAACCGGTGGTGCACACACCCCTTTATATTTGAGGGTGCGAAATTGTAATTTTACAAATTCACGTAATTTTACAAATAAAAAACTAATCTTAAAAATTCATTTTGGTTAGTAAATTTTTTATTCACTAAACATTTCTTAAATATGTTTGTAAATTATAAACCATAGAAACAAATTAAGTTTTGTATTTTTTCTACAATTACAAAAATTCAAATGCGTTTCTATATTGATTTTTATATTTCCTTGAAATTTTAGTTGATTGTTGCGATTATTCTTAGAAATATAAATACTGTTGCGCACATTACATTGAATAAAGATTTAAAAATAATTGAATTTTAGTGTGGACTATTACAAGTTTGAATTTTTGTGTTGAATATTAAAAGTTAAATATTAATAATAAAACAATTAATACAAATTAATTTTACAAGTTTAGTTAAATATTTATATTCTAATTATTAGAATATAATTTGGTACATTAAAGTCAAATTCAAAAGGTAAGCTAAAATATAGCAATAACAGATAGAAGTTTAATATATTTTTAGTGTTTTATTAAAAAATTTAATTTAGTTTACGCCATGTCAAAGAAATGATGTTGGAATGACGATTATGTTCGTTATGGTTTTACATTTATAACGGAGAAGGATGGAACGCAGCGACCACAATATATTCTGTGCTGCAATAAATTTTCAAACGCCAATATCAAGCCGTCGAAACTAAATGAGCATTTTACCAAACAACATAATGGTGTAGATGCTGGCCATGATTTTGAAATTTTGAAATCTAAACGAGTTCGATTTGATAAAAGTGGAACTATCACGACTTTTGGTTTTATATCGCATGAAAAGCCGTTGTTGCAAGCGTCTTATCAAGTTGCATATAGTTGTGCCAAGAAGAAGAAACCACATACAATAGCTGAAGAACTTGTAAAGCCTTGTGCATTAGAAATGGCTAAAATACCCAACACTATTTGAACTGAAGCACAACAAAATTTTCAACAAATTCCTGTGTCAAATGACGTAATCCGTACTAGAATTTCTGATATAAGTAAAGACATCTTACAACAAGTAATTGAAGATACTAAAGCTAGTAATGTTCCAGTGGGTATTCAATTGGATGAATCTACAGATGTTGAAAATTGTTCTCAGCTGATGGTGTTTGTACGATATGTAAAAGAAAAAGAAATTGTTGAAGAATTTTTGTTTTGTGAACCATTAGAATTGACTACAAAAGGAATTGATATATTTAATAAAGTCAAAGACTTTTTATTACAATATGAGATACCGATGAACAAAATAGGAT
Organism: Dolichopus griseipennis; assembly: GCA_963082915.1. Taxonomy (NCBI): domain Eukaryota; kingdom Metazoa; phylum Arthropoda; class Insecta; order Diptera; family Dolichopodidae; genus Dolichopus; species Dolichopus griseipennis. The sequence continues at coordinate 292,423,331 of OY720441.1, forward strand.
CAATTTGTACTGATGGAGCTCCTTCCATGTTAGGCAAAAATTCTGGATTTCTAGCGTATGTAGCAAAGGAAGTGCCTCAAGTTACAATTACCCATTGTATTTTAAATCGACATGCGCTAACCACAAAGACATTGCCTGAAAAATTAAAGAAAACATTAATCACTTCAGTCAAAGTTGTAAATTTTATCAGAGGTTGAGCTTTAAATCATCGTCTCTTCCGTGCTTTATGCGAAGAACTTGGCGCCGAGCATACTGTCCTTTTATTTCACACAGAAGTAAGGTGGCTATCACGTGGACGTATGCTAAATCGCGTGTACGGATTGCGAAGTGAAATAATCCAGTTTCTTAATAATCAAGGTAGTAATTTAGCTGATGAATTCAGCAATAGAGATGCTATAATTCAGCTAGCGTATTTGGCAGACATATTCACGCACTTTAATGAATTAAATATTTCAATCCAAGGCTTTGGAGTGAACACTATAACAGCGAAAGAGAAGTTGACTGCGGTTAGTCGAAAACTTTCAATTTGGATTAACCGTGTTGACAAGATAAATTATGCTAACTTTCCTTTGCTTGAAGAAGTTCTTGTTTCAGATAATGAAAGAAACAATATTACCACCGAAATTAAAGATCATTTGCAAAAGTTGAGCGAATCTTTTGAGGGATATTTTGCTACTAGAGATATTGATATTTCAGAAAAATGGATATTAGATCCATTTATTTATAATCTGGACTCAATGGATGACAGTAATTTATTGAAAGATGATCTTGTTGATCTACGGACAAATGGACATAATCAAATGGAATTTGAAACAGCGAATTTGGAAAATTTCTGGTGTGCTGAAGTAATGTCATATCCACGATTAGCTAAAATAGCGCTTCAGCTTCAGTTCATATTTGTGTGAGATGGGATTCTCGTCACTTGTACATATAAAAACAAAAGCTAGAAATAGACTTAATGCTAGTAATGATATGCGTGTGGCTATTTCAAAAAAGATTCCCCGGTTCTCAAAAATAATTGAGGAAAAGCAACAACAAAAAAGCCATTAATAAAAGCTTTGATAATTTATAATTTATAATTGATTATTTCAGCTAACAATTAAAATTTATAAAAAATGTGTTACGCACATAAAATTAATAAAAAATATGTTTTGTATAATGTTTGTTTTTTAATTTATATAACTCAATAATTTCTGGTAAGGCGTGCGAGAATATTGTTTGAAAATTTTAGGGCTGCCGGTAGCTAAAAAGGTTAAGAACCACTGTTCTACTGTAACTGTAATTTAACTTTTATTTTTTCAAATAATTAAAAAGAACAAAAATTTCTTTTAAACAATACAATTTTATTTTGAACTTAACATTTTATTTTGACTACCAAAAACTAATTAAATATTAAAAATTAAAAATTTACATTAATTGAATTATTCTACCTGCATTTTTGCTGACTTGGCTTTTTGCTGACACATGTTGTTTATGCGTTAATTTTGATTTTGGGAAATAATTTTGAACTGGTTTCTCAGGGTAATTTGATAATAGGACAGGTTAATGAATTAAAATAAAGAAAATTGCGAAATAAAAAATTGTAATTTTATCGGAAAAATTAACTGTTGTTAACTCTGCCCCCGTAAAATCGGATGTCCTCATTCGATCTAAAAAGGTTGGATTGTGTAAACTTCGCTTGGGAACTGCTTGGATCCGGATTTGTGTTGATTTTGTTGAATATGGTTGGTTATTATCTTTTACTGATTTTGATCTTTCTCAATTCGTATGTTGGTCGTTACTACCTTGCCTCTTCTTCTTCTGTAGCTGATGATAATTAAGGCGCATAGTCCCACCATAGATGTTATCCCTGGTATGACACCAAACGTACTTAATATTCGAGACATTAGATTCTGTTTTATTAATAATTTAATAGCATTCGTATTATTGAGATGAAGATCTTCAAGGAGTTCTAAAGATAGGTGCTGTTGTAATTCTTTCTTAATGAATTTTGGTTCAGATTGCTGGTAGTATTCCAGCAGTTATGACTTGTTTTGATGTGTAGACCCTGTCATTAATTTCTATTGTAGCATTTTGAAATTTAACTAGATATGTTCCCTGGATGTTTTTTGGTTCACCGTCAATTTTTATAGTTCCAGTAAACTGAGGAGTATTATTCCTTCAGTAACTAATTCTGTAGTCGGCACATGATGAGCATTTGTCACGTTGCATGTTGATACTCTTCCTTCTAGGATGTTGGGAATGCAGGTAGAACTTTTTATATTTATAATTTCATTTCTGTATAATTATTGAATTTATTTGTTTACAAATTTTGTTAATACCGTACAATTCTTTGTCGTTAGATAATATCTGTTCATAATCGAATTTAATTATACTATTGTTAAATATTACAGGTTTATTAATAACTCTCTTAAATACAGTAGATTTTGTTAAAGGAATTTCAACGACATAAATGAAGCAAGTTCCGTTTGTTACTATTTTTACGTTAGCAAAATTTATTGCTCCTTCAGCATCTGAATACGGGAAATTTTCTTTATCAAAAATAGAAGTTATTATTTCTATCTCTGACTTAGAGAGCAAAATTGAATTGATAATACCTACTTTAGCCGTACCAACTTTACGGCGTATTTTAAATTAACTATCTCTTCTTTAATAAATTTTAACTTATATTGTAATTTTTAGATAGACTGATCATTCAATTCGCAGCCTAACTTAATATTATTAAAAACTTGATTAGTGATTTGACTTATATTATTAATCCAATCAATGAAACTCTTATTTATTACTAAATGATTATTATTGTTTTCTAAAAGATTATTCATTTTTCTTTTAAGCATGACAAAGTCTGCGTGGTCCGGACTTCCTGCAACCCACTTCCACAAAGTGTCCATAGAGTTAAAGGATCTTGGTACCCGTTTGACCTTAAATTCATCTAGCAGGTCTTGAACTTGTAAAGGCTCGAATTTTAGATATTTATATAAGTGATTTTTCTTTATGGCATCTTCTTCTAACACGTTGTTAATATCTGATAATGACGTCCTTAGAGTCTCAAAGTTGTAAGTATGGATGAGCCTAAAACTTCCTTCTTGTACCTTTGCTTCTTCTAGGGTAATAAATATTGCGCGTGACCCTGTGTTGCCTAATATTTGGACGACTGATAGACATTCGTATAATAGGCACCTAAAATGAATGAAAAATAGTATGTTTTTATGTAAGAGTCTTTGAAACTATTCAGTGTAGGTAAAAACAGGATCTATTGTTTCCGAAATTAGTGGATACAAATAGGGGAGCTGATGCATATGAAACCATAGCAAAATATTAATTATACTGTAAGTCCATTGAATTTTTAGTAACTTAAAATAAGAAACAAAAAGTTAAAGTAAAAATCATTAAACCTGAAAAGATTTCTTTGCATAAGAAATATAGAGAGGGAAAAAAAAATTTTTTTAAAGTTTGTTTGTAAAGCGTGGATTGTTATGATTTGATGTTAGAATTGTGAATTAGTTGGTGTTTCATTTTGGGGTGTATCCTGATTTGGCACCCTCCATGTATTTTGTTGTGGTTTTGGGTAGGATCGTTGTTGCGGATTTGAATATGAACGTTGTTGTGGATTTGTATAGAAACGTTGTTGTGGATTTGTGTGGGAACGTTGTTGGTAAAAATTATTATTGTAGTAGATTGTAGGGATTCCTATTTAGTTGATAAGTATTACTTTTTGTTGGATTATGTTGATGATGGGTACTTCTGGGATATTATTGCTGATATGAATTATTTCTGGGAACTGCCGTGGGTGAATTTAATGTTTGCCTGATGTTGTTATTATGTGTCAGTTAGGCTTTCTTTTTCATGTTTTCAATTCTTAAGCCTATGTGCAATGCTTGCGGCAAACTTTGCCGTTCTCTAATTTCTAGTAATTCGGGTAAATTACCATTTAATCCCTGGATAAAAGTGTCCAGTGCCTTTCCTCTATATGACCTTACCGTAGTAGAATATGAGTCTTGTGATAGATCCATGCAACAAATTTTTTCCAGTATTAAGGTTAGATGTTTGTAGACTTCTTTGTAAAAGACCTGTATACTGTTATTGCCTTGGTTGAGATTCGAAAGATCGTTCTCTAAAGTTCTCAAATCTATTTTATGGGCATAGTGAAGGTCCAAACACTCGACAATTCTGTTCCAATTCAATGGGGTATGAAAAGCTTCTAACGCTTCCTCAGCACTTCCCACTATCTTGTCTCTTATGGCATTAAGAATTCCAAAATATTTAGAGGTTCCTCTAAGATGTCCATAAATATTCAGGATCTCTTCGGCTCTTTTCTTCCATGCTCCATAGCTTCCTTTTTCACCAGAAAATATCCGTAGTCTTTCCACCATGTACGACATTCTTTCCAAACATTCCAGTGCGCCTTCTTATTCCATGTTAAAATCTTCATCCCAGTCTTCTTCTTGTGGTTGCTGGTCGCTAAGAACCTGCTTTAGTGCCTTCCTAGTCTCAATTTGTACCATTTCTCTTATGGTATCAGGTCTGAGATTTTCAATTGGCTCATTCACTTGGCTACCGCTTCTAATGCAGCTTATTTGGGGAGGGTAAACTGACCATTCGTTCCGATTCTCGCGGGACAGTCCCGATTTTGCACAACTTGGCCAGCGTGCTATAAAATCTTAAAATTGCCCCGATTATTTAAAAATGAACCGATTTTGTCACGATTCACATACATTATACGATATACATATTATGATATAATATAATATACTAGCTAATACCCGGTGCGCGTTGCTGCGCCTCTCAATGGATGTTTAATTGAAGTTGATGTTACTGCAAAAAGTTAACACAAAAATTACACTCGGTTTACACATGTAAATTTTAAAATGTATGAAAGCAATCTTTTTAAAACCATTTTTCTAGGATTGTTCTAGTAATTTTTGAAACTTTCTGTAATTCAAAGCAGTACAAACTACTTTCCAAATTTTGACGTAATTTACTTGCAAAAATTTTTTTTTGAAAAATCGTAGGACCGACTATTAACAGACTCAACTCTATTTTCAAGTTGCTTCACACATATAAAATTTGAGGTAAACCGGTCAAATCGTTTCTAATTTAGAGTTAAGTAACGCAAAAATCTTTTAAAAGCCACTGTGCCCCACTGGGTTACCGGAACTACACTTTCTCTTTGGGCAAAGCAGTATTGCGCAAAATTGGACGTAATTTGCTTCTAAATCACTCAACAAAATTTTTTTGAGGCTTTCTTTTTAGCCAAAGCAGTACTTCGCAAATTTTGACAATATTAGCTTCCAAAATTATTTTGACCAACCGTCGGGCCAACATGGGCTAACAAATTCCAAATCTGTTAATAGTTGTCAACTCAATTCTCACAGGGGAGCACGTATACACAATTTGAAGAAAATCGGTCAAACCGTTTTTAATTTATAGTTAAGTATTGAAAAAACCTATAAAAAGCTGTTGGCCCCAATGGGTTAATGCAAGTCAATAAAATTTTTTTGTGGGTTTTCTTTTTAGCCAAAGCAGGATTTCATAAAATCGGACAAAATTTGAACCCAAATTTTTTTTTGACCACCCGTCGGCCCGACATGGGTTAATAAATTCCAAAACTGTTAATAGTGTCAACTCAATTCTCAAGGAGCATCATGTATACAAAATTTGAAGTCAATCGGTCAAACCGTTTCGAATTTAGAGTAAAGTATTGAAAAAACCTATAAAAAGCTGTTGGGCCGCAATGGGTTAATGGAACTCACCAAAATTTTTTTTGGGGTTTGCTTTTAAGCAAAAGCTGAGTTTCATAAAATCGGACAAAATTTGGACCCAACATTTTTTTTGACCACCCGTCGGCCCGACATGGGTTAACAAATTCCAAAACTGTTAATAGGGTCTACTCAATTCTCAAAGAGCATCACGTATACAAAATTTGAAGTCATTCGGTCAAACCGTTTTCATTTTAGAACAAAGAAGTTTAAATACTTGCACCACAGCCCCAACTTGGCGGTCCGTTAGAGCAAAATTTTTGGGCCACGATTTCTTTCCGTACCCAAAAACCCCTATATACAAATTTTCATGAAAATCGGCTGGGCAGTTTAGGAGTCTATTCGCTACAAACAAACATACAAACAAACAAACAAATAAACAAACTTTCGCTTTTATATATATAGATTATTTTAAGTGATTTAATTAAATGTAAAATGAGTAACGAATAATTTTATAAGTAAATGTAACGAATATAAGTAAATGTAGCGAATGTAGAAGTAAATGTAACGAATAATTTTAAATTTTTATAAAATATTTTAAAATTTAAGATCTAAGCAAGCAACCGTAATTTAAATCGATACAGAGCAAGTATTTCTGAGTATTTCTTATCTATTTTTCTTTAAAATTATTCATTCTTCTTTTATATTTGTTTATATAAAGAGCATTTAAAGTTTTGTTTGTTGTTTATTAAAATTAAAGTTTGTAGCTTTCTTTAAAATAAAAGTTTGTTGCATTTAAGAATTAAAAACAATTAATGGTGAGTATAAAAATATAATTTAAAATTCGAATTTATTTTATTTTTAAATATTTCACCTTCTATTAAAATTTTTACAACCCCTTAAATGAATACAGAAAATAGAAAACGGGTGTGTAAATTTAATGAAAATTTAGCTAAAGAATTTCCATATATAAAAAAGACTAAAACTGAACATATTGTGCACTGTGAAAAATGTAATGGTGAATTTTCTATAGCACATGGTGGAAAAAATTATATAAATAAACATCTTGTAACTGATAAACATAAAAGATATTTGCAAGGCGCTGCATCATCATCAAAAATTAATACATTTTTTCGAAATTCAAGCTATGGCACCGATGAGAAACAATTAGCATTGGCTGAAAGGCCTATTTACTTCTCATGTAATTAACTACAATCAAAGTTTTTGGTCCATGGACTGTATGTCAAAAATAATTCAAAAATTATTTAATAAAAAATTTGCATGTGCCAGAACTAAAACTGAAGCAGTTATTCGTAATGTTTTCAGCCCAAATGCATTTTCAGAATTAGAAAAAGAACTGAATAATTGCCGATTTTTATCTATTTATTCCGATGCTTCTAATCATAAGGATCTTAAACTTTTTCCAACTCTTGTTAGATTCTTTAATCCGAAAGAAGGCATTAAGATTAAAATTTTGGAGTTTGTTTCATTACCGGGTGAAAGTTCTGAAATAATTTCCGAATCAATTATTAATATTTTAGAAAAAAACGAGGAAGATTATAGTTGCCCTTGTCAACTTTTAGATACCCGTACATACCCAGTATGGTGTATAAAATAAACCGTAAATTACTTCCCTTATACATTTAACTCATTACCCCATAATTTTGACGTAAAAAAAAAAAAAAAATCACAAAACAAAAAACAAAATTTTTATTCATAGTCCCATAACTTTAGCTTACAAAAAAAAAAAAAAAAATTAACAAAATTTTCATTCATTATCCCATAACTTTAGCTTAAGAAAAAAAAAAAAAAAAAAAAATTGGCATACCCTAAAAGTCTTAACTTACCCTAAAGTAACTTGCCCTATTACTTTACCTGCCCAATTTTAATTTTAACCTTGTAGCTTCATTAGATTCATGGTTATTGAAACGAAAACTTTGTATGGCAGCCCCCCAAAATGGGGCCGTAACATTTTGAAACTTCATATAAGTACTCGATTCATTATATAAATAACCGTGTGTAATGGCCCCGAAAATGGGGCCTTAACATTTTGAAACTTCATATAAGTGCCGGAGTCATTATCAAACTAATCGTGTGTAATTTTCATCCCCGTAGTATAATTAGTTTTGAAGAAATTCATATTAGTGCAAAAAAGTTGTATGGCAGCTCCCCGAAGCCTTGGTCCGATTTTAACCAAAAACAATAGGGAACCTAGAAATTGTCTAAAAATGACTTTGTGTGAATTTCAAGACTCTAGCCCTTTTAGTTTTTGAGTTATCGTGCTGACACACGGACGAACGGACGGACGGACAGACACACATAGCTAGATCGACTAATTTTTCGATTCTGAGCCGATACGTACCCTTAACACTATATCTAGCTCGTCTAGATCGATGCGTTACAAACGGAGGACCAATTTTAATATACCGATGTCATATATGTATGCAAGTTATCTATCCTATAAACTTAAATTCTTAAATTATAAATTTCCTATATTACTTAAAACGTTCTTTCAATCTTTCGAGTAAACAAAAGTGTCAAATTGCAATTTCTACATTTATATTTTTTCTTCACATAATTTTTACTAACGCGATCAAAACTGATGACAACGCGAATAATTGCAACTAATTATTTCCAACTGTACTAATTATTATAAAATAAAAGTACAGTTACATTTTAGTCTTTGAAGTAATAAGTTCTAGCTTCTAAAAAAATTATTAATTATTATAAATAAAATTTAAGTAAAATATAAATAAAATTTAAGTTTTTGTTGTTAAATCAATTTTTGTTTTTTTATTTAAAAAAAGGAAGTGACCCGAACCTAAATTTGGCGCAGTCGGTAGGATTGCCAACGGTAAAAAACTGAATAAAAAATATAAATACAATTATTACAAAAAAAACAATATATTATATAAAAATATTATTTTTGATTTACAAAATATATTTTTTTTTAAATAAACTTTTTATATTACAAAAATAAAACACTTTTGATTTACAAAGTGAATTATAAATAAATAAAAAAATAAAAAACTTTATATTGTGATGTAATAAACAAAAATATTATTTTATTGTGATTTACAAATAATATTTGATTTACAAATAAACTTACCGTTCTTTTGTTAAAAAGAATAAAATCGGCAATTAAAATTAAAATTAAAATAGTGATCAACATCGTTACTTACCTAAATAAATAAAAATAAAATCAACAAAAATTTAAATAAAAATATCAACAATAATATAAATTAAAATATTAACAAAAATATCAACAAAAATATCAACAACTATACCAACAAAATATCAAAAAATTATAATAATAAACTGTCATCTGAACATCATCATTAAAAAAAAAAAAATTTTTAGAAATAAAAAATGGTGGTTACATTCAGGGATATTGTGACAGAGGCTAGAACAGTTCAGCCTTTTACCGGTGAAGATTCAAGCGAGCTTGGTTATTTTCTGCAAGAAGCAGAATCGTTGATGAACCAGGTAGCCGAGAATGATGAGAAAAGCTACATATGTCGGATTTTAACAACCAAAATTCAAGGACAAGCAGCGGCATCAATTAGGAGGCTACTATCACAAACGGTTACATGGCAACAGGTGAAAGATCAATTAGTTAGGTCGTTTGGTGTTCACGAAACATATTTAACTCTGAAGGAACAAGCGGATGCAGTTAAATTAGTAACGGTAAGCCAATTTTATTCAGATTTAAGAAAAATATTAGATAAATTAAACATAAAATATAACTTAGATATTAATCAACCAGTAGAGTTTAACCCAAATAATAATGAAATAAGTATATTGAATAAATTTTTAAACAAATTAAATAGAACTGATTCTATGTATATTAGGACTAAAAATATTACTTCCTTAGAGGAAGCCTATCACGAGTTATTGCAAACTGGAATTTCCAGCGGTTCTAATAATTTAAACAATTCGTATAATGTTAATAATAAAATTAATAATAAAAATAACAATAAAAATAATAATTATTACAATTCAAAAAATAATTTTCATTAAAATTCTAATCGTGGTTCTTACCAAAACAAATATAATAATAATTATAATAAAAAAAATAATTTTAACGGTTTAAACAAATTTAATAATAATAATAATAATACTAATAATAGACAACAAAATAATAGTTTTAATAATAGTAGATACCAGTATAATAAGCCTGGTAATTTTAGTGGAAATTTTTCAAATAATTATCGCCGTAACCGAGATGTAGAAGAAATGGAAGTTGACCCTCCTATAGTTGAGGAAAATTTTTCATTTACGGCCTCGGAAATTTCACTACCAATAGTAGAATTTACTATCGGTAAAACCAAAATTAAATGTTTGATAGATTCGGGATCTACTGTCTCTATTATAGACGACAATTTATTTCCACATATTAAATGAAAAAAATTAAAAAATCCACTTATAATAAATACCTTATTTGGAAATAATAAAATTTCATACGAAATTGTCACAGACGTTCCAGTCAAATTTAATCATTATGCCGATATGGTCTGGAAGGTCTTAAAATTTAAAAACAAAAATTTTAATGCCATATTAGGGCAAAATATTTTAAAAGCAATAAGTGCAAAAATCGGTTTTGGTAATAATACTATCGAAATTCGAAATAAAGTTACAAAATTTATAAACTCATGTCCGTATGATGAGATTCATGAGTTAAATTCTATTGACTTAAAGACGAACAAAATTATTAATGTTATAAAAACTGACCATCTTAATAAAGAAGAGAAAGAAAAAGTAAATGAAATTGTTACAAAAAATAGGGCTACAATTCATAGTGCTGTCGAAAATTTGGACAACACTATTCCAATTATAGATAATATTGTTAACAAATATCTTTCCCAAATACACCTTGTGGAAAACAAATCAGAAAAAATTATAATAAAATTTAAAAGATATAGAAAGTTATATATATCTGTAGAAGATCTCAAAAATGAAAATTACTTAAATAATGTATTTAGAAAATTTATAAAGAAAGGTACTACTGCCATTTATTCTAAATTAAGTGATAATTTATATGCAATCATCCAAAATAAACTCATCGAACTATTTAGTAGTGATAAAAACATAAAATTCGTAAAATGTTCAAAACTTGCTCACGACATTGAAAATGAAGAAGATCTATTAAAAATAATAAAACAATGTCATGAAAAAACTAATCATCGCGGCATATTAGAAAATTTTACAGAAATAAAGGATTTATATTATTTTCCTAAATTAAAGGATTTTATTTATAAATTTGTTAATAACTGTGACGTTTGTAACTTGGCTAAATATGATAGACATCCGAATAAATTCAAATTTCAACTATCTGAAACTCCTTCTGAGTTGAATGAAATCATTCACGCTGATGTCTTTTATTTGAATAAAGAAATATTTTTAACATCTATTGATAAGTTTAGCAAACATTTAACAATATCTAAATTAAACGACAGAAATAGTATTACTATAGTTCAAAGAAATTTATATTCGATAATGAATTCGATAGTCTAAATCTTAAAGATTTTTGTAGGGTAGAGAATATCGAAGTTCATTTCACATCACCCAGAAGCCATACTGGAAATTCGGATATAGAAAGAGTTCATGGAACTATATTAGAACACATTAGAATTCTAAATCTTACTGAACCTAATTCTGATACTGAAAGTAAGATACTTAAAGCTGTTGAAGCTTATAATAATACTATTCATTCAACAACTGCAAGAAGACCTATTGACTTTATTAACGGGAAGGTTTTAGATTTTAATATCATCAAGAATAGATTATTAGACAATAAAAATAAAGTTATATCAAAATTAAATGAAAATAGAAAGAATTTCGAAACACCAAATGCTGATGAAATTCTTGTAGAAAACCCAGCCGCAGTTCGTCATAAAGAAGTTCCGAAATATAAAAAAATTAATTGTAAACAATTTAATAATAAAGTAATAGATATTAAGAATAAAAATATACATCCGTTTAGAATCAAAAGAAACTTTAAAAAATTTACAGGTAATAATATTACTAATGCTAGCCCAAGTAAACCCATGTCAAGCTATGATTAATTTGCAAAAATTGGAAAGTGAAGCTGGATTTACCATTATACAACAGGAAAACATCCAAATTATAGAAAATTATCATAAAATCATTCATAAAATAAATCTTGAGGAAATACAAACGGCTATAAACCTGATAGAAAATAACATCAACCTATCTTTTAGCCTGCCAAATGATGAAATTCACATGAAAGCTTTATTAAATAAAATCAATAATATTAAACATACTTTAAAAACTTTAACTTCTTTTAGATATAAAAGGGCTCTAATCTACCTCGGTGGTTCATTTCTCAAATGGATATTTGGAACCATGGATGAAGACGACCGAGCTGAATTAGAAGAGCATTTAAAACTAATCGATGAAAATAACCATCATTTAATAACAAATTCTAATAAACAAATAAAAATAAACGGTAATATCGAAAATAATTTAAAATTAATACAAAAAACTATTAATAAAAATAACGTAATAATTAATAAACTTTTAAATGATGCTTCAATAGATAATAAAAAATTAATTAAACAATTTGAATTTTTCCAAATATTAACAAATATAAATCTTTTAAACGAAGAACTAGAAAAAATTCAAGAGAATATAATCTTTTCTAAACATCAAATTATGAGTAGATCTATTCTTACGCCAGAAGAAATAGATCTATTCGAAATAGATTCTTTTAAAATTCAAGAAATAAAAAGTTCTCTAGCAACATATGATAATTATCTAATTTTCGTTCTGGAAATTCCAATTGTAAATAACATAACAGCTAACAAACTAAAAATTTTACCAGTTCCAAATTCAAACTTTGAAGAACTTAATATCGATACTGTTGACTATATTTCATATAAAAATATAATTTTTCACTACTCTGAAGAGAGATATATAAATAAATTAAAAACAGCGTCAAATTGTATTCAAAATTTATTTAATAAAACATATAATGATTGTACAAAAAATATTGAAACTAACTTAAAAATAATTGAAATCGATACTGGAATTATTTTAATAAAAAATGCAAAAAACTTAAAATTAAATAACAATTGTAATAATGTTGAATATTTATTAAATAAAAATTATGTATTATCCTTTAAAAATTGTTCAATTGAACTAAATAATATAAAATTTTCAAATAAACTTAAAGAATTTAAACAAATCATTGTAATTCCAAGCTATACTAAAATGAATAATGTTTCTAATCTAATAAATTTGGAATCTTTAAATTATAAACAACTTGAGAATTATAATAAAATTGAAGAAATTAAATTTGAAAAAAACGAGGAAGATTATAGTTGCCCTTGTCAACTTTTAGATACCCGTGCATTCCCACTATGGTGTATAAAATAAACCGTAATTTACTTCTCTTATACATTTAATTCATTACCCCATAATTTTGACGTAAAAAAAAAAAAAAAAATTAACAAAAAAAAAAAAAAATTCACAAAACAAAAAACAAAATTTTCATTCATTGTCCCATAACTTTAGCTTAAAAAAAAAAAAAAATTAACAAAAAAAAAAACAAAATCACAAAAAAAAAAAAAAAAGTTTTCATTCATTGTCCCATAACTTAAGCTTAAAAAAAAAAAAAAAAAAAAATAAAAAAACAAAAAAACAACAAAGAAAAAAAAAACAAAAAAAAAAAATTGGCCCACCCTAAAAGTCCGATGGTCCGAGTGATGTCCAACTTTGCCAAGTAACTTGCCCTATTAATTTACCTGCCCAATTTTAATTTTAACCTTGTAGCTTTATTAGATTCACAGTTATTGAATCGAAAACTTTGTATGGCAGCCCTCCGAAAATGGGGCCCTAACATTTTGAAACTTCATATAAGTGCTCGATTCATTATATAACTAACCGTGTGTAGTTTTCAGCCTCGTAGTATAATTAGTTTTAAAGAAATTCATATTGGTGCAAAGAAGTTGTATGGCAGCCCCCCATAAATGGGGCCCTAACATTTTGAAACTTCATATAAGTGCTCGATTCATTATATAACTAACCGTGTGTAATTTTCATCCGCGTAGTATAATTAGTTTTGAAGAAATTCATATTGGTGCAAGGAAGTTGTATGGCAGCCACCCGAAAATGGGGTCCTAACATTTTGAAACTTCATATAAGTGCCGGAGTCAATATAAAACTAACCGTGTGTAATTTTCATCCCCGTAGTATAAATAGTTTTGAAGAAATTCATATTGGTGCAAAAAAGTTGTATGGCAGCTCCCCGAAGCCTTGGTCCGATTTTAACCAAAAGCAATAGGGAACCTAGAAATTGTCTAAAAATGACTTTGTGTGAATTTCAAGACTCTAGCCCTTTTAGTTTTTGAGTTATCGTGATGACACACGGACGGACGGACGGACAGACACACATAGCTAGATCGACTAATTTTTCGATTCTGAGCCGATACGTACCCTTGACACTATATCTAGCTAGTCTAGATCGATGCGTTACAAACGGAGGAGCAAATCTAATATACCCGATGTTCATATATATATGCACGGGTATAAAAAAATAAAATATTAATTTATGTTAATACTTCAATCATAATACTAATGTTTGTAATAATATCAATTATAATATTTTTAAGAAAAATAAAAAAAAGGAAACAATTAGTGGCAATTAACGTAAATAATAAAGAAAACATTGTTCAGGAGAACAATGAACTTAAGGATGGGGTAGTTATCTATCCTATAAACTTAAATTCTTAAATTATAAATTTCCTATATTACTTAAAACGTTCTTTCAATCTTTCGAGTAAACAAAAGTGTCAAATTGCAATTTCTACATTTATATTTTTTCTTCACATAATTTTTACTAACGCGATCAAAACTGATGACATCGCGAATAATTGCAACTAATTATTTCCAACTGTACTAATTATTATAAAATAAAAGTACAGTTACATTTTAGTCTTTGAAGTAATAAGTTCTAGCTTCTAAAAAAATTATTAATTATTAGGGCAAATAAAAATATGCATTAGCATCTTTTTTTCCTTATGTCATATCGATAAATGAACAAGATAGAAGTTCGTTTCAACAAAAATTATGAATTTTAAGTTAGTTTTGTTAGGGCATATTTTTGCATATTTCACTTGTTAGAGCATATTTTGCATATTTTAACTTATAAGAGCATATTTTGGTATATTTTGACAATTTTCGTTCAAAAGATTATAATTTTTTTATTTTCCTTGCATTTAAAATATTTTTCATAAAAAAACATAAAAATTTATGTCACTATTTAGATCATCATAATATTTAATCGGCTTATTTTTTCCCATACAAATATAAACATCCTTTTTCCGGATAAACTATAAGACCAATTTTAATGAAACAACAACCAAAAGAAAGGTTTTTATTGTTTTCATAGGACAATGATTTTTTTTTTTAGAATATTGCGTTTTTTCAGGTGAAAACCCGTCTTGAATTTAACGTAAATTTGAATTTAACGGGCACGCTGTTAAAAGTTAAGGCTTATGACTCTAATATTATGCGCCGACTTTCTGGGTAAAAGTAATTCATTTTCGGTTGTAACTCGCAGCTCAATCAAACTATTATACATATGCGCCGACTTATGTCTTTCTTTTTTTTGTTTAGTTCAAAATTCAAATGTTCAATGAACAAGGAGATTTAAATTTTTTTTTTGTTTTTGTTTTTTCTTTATCTTAAAAAGTGAACGAAAAAAATGAGTTGAATGAAAGCAATACATTTGGTTTATACAGTAGTTTTCATTTATAACGAACTCGGTTCAATTTTAATTATAATAAACTTTACACTTTTTGATAAAGAATTAAATTTTACCTAAAAATTAAAGTTTTTTATTACATTGATAGGTATTTCTTTTATTTAAAATTCTTATATCTATATTCTTATTCTTATGTTGCTTGGTGATTAATTTAGTATTTTTTTATTTATTTTTGAATATAAAAAAAATCATAATAACGCATCAAAAATACAAAAAAAATTTCATTAGAAGAAAAAGCTTGAGGCTTGAGGCTGACACATCAAATAAAAATTTAGCAAATGAGTTCGAAGTGTCCATTCTAGAATCAGCACATTCTACAATGTTCAAGTTTTATACTAATTTTTCACAATTCACAGCATTCTTTTAAAACGACATTCGTTTATTACGACGAATATTTTCCGTCCCATCATGGTCGTTATAACCGAAAAGTACTGTACTTTGTTTTCGTTTGCTTAAAAATTTTTTTTTTTTAAATCGTATATTGTTGTTGGTTTTTGTTAAGTTTTTTGTAAAATAAGAAACCGACTTCTGATAAATAATATTTCTTAAGAAAAATGATTTGTTACTTATGGATCAACCAAATTCAGCGTGTACGGCGTTCAGTTTCTGTAAAAAAAATTTTGAAATAAATTGTTATGTAAATAAATTTACATGAAAGCATACACGACGTACTGTACCTCGGAGTTTTAAAATTTAAAAATTGACAAAGCGTATAAAAATATTGTAATTGTTTTTTCTTATGTTGCTACGATTAAATTTTAAAAATAAAATATTTTAAAATAATATTTTTTTAAAATAATTTTTTTTAAAACATACATATATAATCAAAATAATTGAAATATGTTTGCAAAAAATTAAAAACGAAAAATCTTTCTTACAAAAATGATTTGCAATTTAAATGATTTGTTCCTTTGGGCCTAACCAAAATCAACGCTTATGGTGTTTTAAATTAGTAGTTAAGTACATGATATTACATGAGAATAACTTACTGTACCTCGAATATTTAAAATTTAAACATTGACAAAGCATATAAAAAAGTTATTGTTTTTTCTTATGTTGTTATTGTTCTAAAAATAAAATATTTTAAAATAATATTGTTTTTAAAAATACCTATATTATTTTAAAAAATACTTGACATTTATTCAAAATAATTGAAATACCTATAATATGTTTGCAGAAACAAAAAAATAACATTTCTTAAGAAAAATTATGTGTTCTTTAGTTTCTGTCAAAAAAATTTGAAATAAGTAGGTATGTTGTGTACTGTACTTCGGAATTTAAAATTTTAAAATTTGACAAAGCGTATAAAAATATTGTAAATGTTTTTTCTGATGTTGCTACGATTTGAAATAATATTTATAATACATATAATATAATATTTATAATTTTAAAATAATATTTTTTTTAAAAAAACATACATTCAAAATAATTGAAAATACCTATAATATGTTCGCAAAAAAAAACTAAAAAATAATCTTAAACTTAAATAAAAGTTGACGTATAATTTCTGTCAAAAAATTTACAAATAAATAGGTACATGAATTTTCATGAGAACAACCACAATACGCGTAACGCGATGTACTGCGCGATGTACTGTAATCGAATTTTTAAAATTTACAAATTGACAAATGGTTTTTGGTTTTTCTGATATTTCTCAGATTATGTTTTAAAAAATATCTTATATTGAAAAAAATTCAAAATTTACCTATTGCTATATGAAATTAATAAAATTTTTTGTTCTAAATTAAAACATTCAAATAAATTTTAGCAAATGAGTTCGAAGTGTCCATTCTAGAATCAGCACAATCTACAATGTCCAAGTCTTATACTAATTTTTCACAGCATTCTTTTAAAACGACATTCGTTTATTACGACGAATATTTTCCGTCTCATCATGGTCGTTTTAACTAAAAAGTACTGTATTTTGTTTTTGTTTGCAATTTATTATAATACAGTAGGTACTAAAAAAAAACTTTTTGTAAATCGTAAATTGTTGTTGCTTTTTGTTAAGTTTTTTGTAAAATTAAAAACCGACTTCTGAAATATGCAGAAACTGAAAAAAAAAAATAATATTTCTTGAGAAAAATGATTTGTTTCTTATTGATTAGCCAAAATCAGCATGTACGGCATTCAGTTTCTGTCAAAAAATTTTGAAATAATTAGATATGTAAAAAAATTTACATGTAAGCATACGCGACGTACTGTACCTCAGAGTTTTAAAATTTAAAAATTGACAAAGTGTATAAAAATATATATTGTAATAGTTTTTTCTTATGCTGCTGCGATTAAATTTTAAAAATAAAATATTTTAAAATAACATTTTTTTTTTAATTATTTAGTTTAAAACATACAAATATTCAAATAAATTGAAAATACCTACAGTAGGACAATATGTTTGGAAAACAAAAAAAATTATCTTTTTAAAAAAAAGTTATTTGTTCCTTAGGTCCCAACCTAAATAAAAGCGTACAGCGTATAATTTCTGCCAAAAAAATGGAGAAATAAATAGGTACATAAATTTACATTAGAGCAGCGAAAATACGCGTAACGCAATGTACTGTATCTCGGATTTTTAAAATTTATAAATATTGACAAAATGTATAAAAATATTATTATTGGTTTTTCTTATATTTCTAATATTATGTTTTAAAAAATAATATTTTTTTACAATAATTTTTATTAAAAAATATCTTATATTTAAAATACCTATAATATGAAATTAAAAATATTTTTGTAGGTACTAAATTAAAACATTCAAATAAATATTTTTGATAAATTAAAAATTGTACGCACGTATCGATTTACCGATAATGGATATGTAGACAGACGTATTGACGTACTGCCGTATAAAAATTGTACGTTGTATGTTTTGATTTCATTCTAATAATTGAAAAGTTTATTTCACAATTCAACATCGAACAATGTTTTTTTATAATAAAACGAGGAAGAGTGTAGTAGAGTAGACTGTATCAACTCTGGGATACCCGTATGACCGCAACATATACATTATATCATCCGGTTAATTACTTTTGGCAAAATTTCAAACATACTTTATTAAGTTTAGTGGAATACTCATATAAAAGAAGGAGTTGTATGGCAGCTACTCGAACCCTCTGCAATAGACCAACCAAATTTTGCTGTAACCTTGGCCAATACACTAAACTATTTTTGGCAAAATTTCAGACACCCAGCTTCATTAGGTGGAGGGTAATGCTTATATAAAGTAGGAAGTTGTATGGCAGCTACACGAACCCACTGCAGGAGACCAACCAAATTTTGCAGAAACTTTGGCCATAAAACTAAACTACTTTTGGCAAAATTTCAGACAAGCAGCTGTAATAGGTACAGAGAAATACTCATATAAAAAAAGAAGTTGTATGGCAGCTACCCGAACCCATGGACCAAAATGGCTGGATTTAAATAGCGATGACGGCTATTGCAAAAAAATGAATTTGCGAAAATTTCAAGATTCTAGCTCCTTTAGTTTTTGAGTTATCGTGCGGACGGACGGACAGACGGACGGACAGACGGACGGACGGACATACATAGCTAAATCGATTTATTTTTCGATTCTGATCCGATCCATACACTTGAGTCTATATCTACCCCCCCTCCTTATCTGCGTCACAAACGTAATGGCAAATTTATTATACCCTTTGACTATATAGTCATACGGGTATAAAAAATTATTTTTAGTTTTACTTTGACAAAACGAACAAATTTTATATATCAAAAAGTGTACATGAAGATTAGATAGGCGTAGTTTGTAAATGGAACGCTAATTTTTGTTTCAGGAGTACATAATTGTTAGATTAATCGTCATATATATATTTGACATCTTAAAACTACCTGTCATTTGAGAAGTTAATTATATTTAATAGTATTTAAATATTAATAAAGTGAAAAAATTAAGGCTTATTGCTAATATAAATATAAAGAATATTTTTTTAAAATGGAAGGGGGTAAGTGCTTATTGGTTATCAAATAAAAAATATGATTTAACATAACCTATTCAAGAGAATTTTATTTTATCTTTAGAGAATCTGCCGGAAATTATTTATCTACTCTGTCAAATACTCTTTTACAAGAGCTGAAGTAGCTGACAATAGTTGAGAGTAGAAAAGAGTTTACTTCTCATAAAGGAATAAAAGCAATAATATTTATTTGTTTTAAGAAACTTATGAGTCATGGCTCATGACCATGTATAGAAATATATTTTTGTCAATAAAAAACTTAGGAAATATTAAATAAATAAACTAGACAAAAAGGTATAAAGGAAACTAAGGAATTCAGAATCATTTTTCGCATGTTTTCAGAACTTTAAATAAACATACATTTGTATTAAAAATTAAATTTAAAAATGAAAAAAGGGTAGAAAAAATTTATTCTGTGATTTATTGAAAAACTTTTTTTTTTGCTATAAATCTTAAGATTGAGATTTAAAAAAAGACTTCGGTCAACTTGACTATTTTTTGTACTTCTGGCAGCTTCAATATAATATAATACTAAATACTAAACTTATGAATTATGATTTGTTAAATTTTGTTGCACATATTATGTATTCATAGAGTTTTTTAATTAGGATACAGAATACGTACAACATTGTTCATATCGTACTAAAATGTTTAGAAAAAAGTACAGTTTGCTATATGAAGGACAGCATTAACTCGAATTTTGTGTTCTTGACTTTAGAATAATATTTATATGTATTTAGAATTTTAATTTAATTTAACTGTACCAATTTATCCTCTCTTTAAAGCGGCTTAAGCTATAGAAATAAAACTCAAAAATCGCTACTTAACAACGTTTTAATAATTAAAAAAAATTATAAATTTAAAAAAAATTATAAATTTAAAAAAAATTATAAATTTTTTTTAAGCACAAGCGCAAGAATTTTTGACAACACTGTTGGCATAACTTTTAGTATGTACTTATAGTCTAATATAATTTACACAAAACGAATTTTATATGTTAACTTAAAAGCAAAAATAGCTCGAATTTCGAGCACAGGGCGATACTAGTATTTATTTATTTAAAATATCATTCTTTCAAAATAAACAAGTAGGTATTAGGTATTTAAAGAAATCTCTATGTATGCATGTATATATACATATTTATTATACCCGTGCATATATATATGAACATCGGGTATATTAGATTTGCTTCCTCCGTTTGTAACGCATCGATCTAGACGAGCTAGATATAGTGTCAAGGGTACGTATCGGCTCAGAATCGAAAAATTAGTCGATCTAGCTATGTGTGTCTGTCCGTCCGTCCGTCCGTGTGTCATCACGATAACTCAAAAACTAAAAGGGCTAGAGTCTTGAAATTCACACAAAGTCATTTTTAGACAATTTCTAGGTTCCCTATTGTTTTTGGTTAAAATCGGACCAAGGCTTCGGGGAGCTGCCATACAACTTTTTTGCACCAATATGAATTTCTTCAAAACTATTTATACTACGGGGATGAAAATTACACACGGTTAGTTTTATATTGACTCCGGCACTTTAGGGCCCCATTTTCGGGGGGCTGCCATACAACTTCCTTGCACCAATATGAATTTCTTCAAAACTAATTATACTACGCGGATGAAAATTACACACGGTTAGTTATATAATGAATCGAGCACTTATATGAAGTTTCAAAATGTTAGGGCCCCATTTATGGGGGGCTGCCATACAACTTCTTTGCACCAATATGAATTTCTTCAAAACTAATTATACTACGAGGCTGAAAACTACACACGGTTAGTTATATAATGAATCGAGCACTTATATGAAGTTTCAAAATGTTAGGGCCCCATTTTCGGAGGGCTGCCATACAAAGTTTTCGATTCAATAACTGTGAATCTAATAAAGCTACAAGGTTAAAATTAAAATTGGGCAGGTAAATTAATAGGGCAAGTTACTTGGCAAAGTTGGACATCACTCGGACCATCGGACTTTTAGGGTGGGCCAATTTTTTTTTTTGTTTTTTTTTTCTTTGTTGTTTTTTTTTTTTTTATTTTTTTTTTTTTTTTTTTAAGCTTAAGTTATGGGACAATGAATGAAAACTTTTTTTTTTTTTTTTGTGATTTTTTTTTTTTTTTTTAAGCTAAAGTTATGGGACAATGAATGAAAATTTTGTTTTTTGTTTTGTGACTTTTTTTTTTTTTTGTTAATTTTTTTTTTTTTTTTACGTCAAAATTATGGGGTAATGAGTTAAATGTATAAGAGCAGTAAATTACGGTTTATTTTATACACCATAGTGGGTATGCACGGGTATCTAAAAGTTGACAAGGGCAACTATAATCTTCCTCGTTTTATTATTCATTTCAACTTGATTGAAAATTATATCTGCAGTTTTGACTGGTGAAGCGATACACAACGCTACAATGAATTACACGATAAACGAAACTATTGCATTTAAATTCGCACCAATTAAATCAGTTAATGTAGAAAGGAGCTTTTAAATGTACAAAAGCATCCTACGATCGAATCGGAATAATTTCTTATTTGAAAATTTAAGTGAAATGGTTTGATATATTGCAACCAAAATTTCAGTTAAACTTAGTTTTTAATTTTACTAGATGTAAGATTTTCGTTATTTGGATTAATTTTTATTTTTATTTATGTTTATTTATTTTTTTTAATTTTAACTTATTCTACTCTCTAATTTATCTTGTTTAAATTTTTTAATTTCATGAATTAATTTTATTTTATTTCATTAAACTTAACTTTAAAATAAAAAATTATAATAAAAATAATATATAAAAAAGTAAAAAACTATCTGCTTTTAATTCTTAAATTTAAACAACTTTTGAAGATGGTGTCACTAGCCCACCCTATTAATATTCATTTTATTTCAAGATTTCTAAGTAATGGATCTTTTTTTATGTATTTGATATCCTTTTCATAGAGCATATTTTAAATGCTTAAAATAGATTTTTTAGAGCATATTTTAAGCACTTAAAACGGATTTTTAGAGCACATTTTTATTTGCCCTATTAATTATTATAAATAAAATTTAAGTAAAATATAAATAAAATTTAAGTTTTTGTTGTTAAATCAATTTTTGTTTTTTTATTTAAAAAAAGGAAGTGACCCGAACCTAAATTTTGCACGGGTATAATGATTTAAAAAACAAAATTATAGCTTTTTGTGCAGATAATACAAACGCAAATTTTGGTGGAAAAAATAGAAAAGGTACTAACAATATTTTTATCAAATTAACTCTACATTTAAATCGAAAAATAGTTGGCGTGGGCTGTGCGGCTCACATAGTTCACAATGCTATTCAAACTGCTGCGGATTTATTACCAGTTGATATTGAAACTATTATTGTAAAAATTTATTCGTATTTCTATATATATACTGTACGTGATGAAAATTTGAAGGATTTTTGTGAAACTGCTGAAGTTCAATATGAAAAATTATTAGGATATAGTAAAACAAGATGGTTAGCTTTATTCCCAGCTGTAGAGAGAATATTGAAATTGTATGAACCATTAAAGTCCTTCTTTCTATCGTAAGATAAATGTCCTAGAATTTTAGAAATATTTTTCGAAAATAAAGCGTCAGAAATTTGGCTAAAATTCATTCATAATCAAGCATCATTATTTCACAGCACAGTCAAATTAGTCGAAGGTGATATAATTTCAGTTACTGAAGTATCAAAAATAATTAATGATTTAAAATTTCAATGTCGCGAAAGGTTAGAAACTGGTTTTATTCCATTAACGATTCGAAATGACATTATAATATTAAAAGAAGCAGGTGTTATAAAACGTTTTTCTGGGGTAGATGTCATTATGAATGGTGTAGTAGGTCGTTGTGCTTCAATCTTATAAATTCTCAAGTTGACTTTAATAGAATTTTTCAAAACTTGTCGATCTTTTAATTTTGTAGTGAAATTTTGTAGTTAAGAAAAAAGAAAATTAAATATTTGCACCAAATAATTTTATAGATATTGAGAAAAACAACAAAAGAAGTTTCCTTTTCTTTATAATTATTAATTCAGCAGATAATCGGCTTTCAGAAGAATCTATTTTATATTTTATTTCTTTACCAGTACGAAATGGGGCCAATTCTATAAACCACGAATTTTATTACTTCTATACATCAAGTTTCCAGCACAATAATAAATTATGTTATTAGTAAAAATAAAATAAAAAAAAATATAAAAAATAAATTTTAGAATGAGAAAAGAAAATGTTCTTAAAATTAAAAATTAGGGATAATTAATTTCGTAAAAAAATAAGAGAATGATTAAAAATATAGCTAATGATTCAAAATAAGCTCTCTCTCTCTCTCTATATGTTTAATTATGGTATTAATTTTGATTATACAATATCGAGATTTTCTTGCTTGCTCTAGGTCGTGATTACATTAATATTTCAAATTCAATAGAAATATTTTGCTTAAATTTTTCGTTCTATAGATATAATTTGTTTGTACAAATACTATATTTGTATAAACATTACAGCAAAAAAGAACAATAAAAATTTTCATACATTAATATTTCAAATTCAATAGAAATATTTTGCTTAAATTTTTCGTTCTATAGATATAATTTGTTTGTACAAATACTATATTTGTATAAACATTACAGCAAAAAAGAATAATAAAAATTTTCATATATTTATAAAATTAAAACCTGTAAAGATATTTATTTTACATTTACAAAAATATTCTAACATAAGTAGTAAAAAAATTTTTTTTTTTATTTTCAATTATAAATGATAAATTTTCTTACTATGTTTTTACTTGTTTTTTATATTTATTTTTTGTTTAACTATAAAATTATTCAAAACGTAAATTTACAAAGTTCAAAAATTAAGTTTTTTTTTTCAATATTATGAAAAGTTCATTAAAAAAAAAAATTATTTATTTTAACTTTACAAATCTAGAGAAGTAGCTTTCGATTAAAGATATTCTTTAATTTAAAAAATAGAATAATTCAAAAAGTATTTTATTAAAATATGAAAAAAATTTAAAGGTAGATTAATGGTATTATTTAAAGATATGGAAAAGTATATATATTTTTGATCAGCGTCACCTCCTGAGTCGATTTTGCGTTTAACGTCCATATGCACAATATCTCAAAAATTAATGACGCTATCTTGATGAAATTTATACTTTAGGTAACTAGTAATGAAAATATGGCTGAAATTGCATATGGATGAGATCGGGCCATGAGTTCGGATTCTGAAACTTTTGATCAGGTCAAGGGCTAACGGGCATATACCTAAACACATGTTAACTCAAAGACTAATAACGCTATCTTGGTGAAATTTTTACTGTGGGTTACTAGTAATAAAAGTACAGCGGAATTGCATATGAGCGAAATTGGAAATTGGGTTTAGATTCTAGAAGCTTTTGATCTAATTGAGACCAAACGAGCAATTTTCTGAAACCAATAAAAATAGAACCTTCAAATTTGGTGCAAGGGTGTTTCTTCCTCTAATTATTTTGATAATATAAATAAAATTTAAGTTTTTGTTGTTAAATCAATTTTTGTTTTTTTATTTAAAAAAAGGAAGTGACCCGAACCTAAATTTTGCACGGGTATAATGATTTAAAAAACAAAATTATAGCTTTTTGTGCAGATAACACAAACGCAAATTTTGGTGGAAAAAATAGAAAAGGTACTAACAATATTTTTATCAAATTAACTCTACATTTAAATCGAAAAATAGTTGGCGTGGGCTGTGCGGCTCACATAGTTCACAATGCTATTCAAACTGCTGCGGATTTATTACCAGTTGATATTGAAACTATTATTGTAAAAATTTATTCGTATTTCTATATATATACTGTACGTGATGAAAATTTGAAGGATTTTTGTGAAACTGCTGAAGTTCAATATGAAAAATTATTAGGATATAGTAAAACAAGATGGTTAGCTTTATTCCCAGCTGTAGAGAGAATATTGAAATTGTATGAACCATTAAAGTCCTTCTTTCTATCGTAAGATAAATGTCCTAGAATTTTAGAAATATTTTTCGAAAATAAAGCGTCAGAAATTTGGCTAAAATTCATTCATAATCAAGCATCATTATTTCACAGCACAGTCAAATTAGTCGAAGGTGATATAATTTCAGTTACTGAAGTATCAAAAATAATTAATGATTTAAAATTTCAATGTCGCGAAAGGTTAGAAACTGGTTTTATTCCATTAACGATTCGAAATGACATTATAATATTAGAAGAAGCAGGTGTTATAAAACGTTTTTCTGGGGTAGATGTCATTATGAATGGTGTAGTAGGTCGTTGTGCTTCAATCTTATAAATTCTCAAGTTGACTTTAATAGAATTTTTCAAAACTTGTCGATCTTTTAATTTTGTAGTGAAATTTTGTAGTTAAGAAAAAAGAAAATTAAATATTTGCACCAAATAATTTTATAGATATTGAGAAAAACAACAAAAGAAGTTTCCTTTTCTTTATAATTATTAATTCAGCAGATAATCGGCTTTCAGAAGAATCTATTTTATATTTTATTTCTTTACCAGTACGAAATGGGGCCAATTCTATAAACCACGAATTTTATTACTTCTATACATCAAGTTTCCAGCACAATAATAAATTATGTTATTAGTAAAAATAAAATAAAAAAAAATATAAAAAATAAATTTTAGAACGAGAAAAGAAAATGTTCTTAAAATTAAAAATTAGGGATAATTAATTTCGTAAAAAAATAAGAGAATGATTAAAAATATAGCTAATGATTCAAAATATGCTCTCTCTCTCTCTCTATATGTTTAATTATGGTATTAATTTTGATTATACAATATCTAGATTTTCTTGCTTGCTCTAGGTCGTGATTACATTAATATTTCAAATTCAATAGAAATATTTTGCTTAAATTTTTCGTTCTATAGATATAATTTGTTTGTACAAATACTATATTTGTATAAACATTACAGCAAAAAAGAACAATAAAAATTTTCATACATTAATATTTCAAATTCAATAGAAATATTTTGCTTAAATTTTTCGTTCTATAGATATAATTTTTTTGTACAAATACTATATTTGTATAAACATTACAGCAAAAAAGAATAATAAAAATTTTCATATATTTATAAAATTAAAACCTGTAAAGATATTTATTTTACATTTACAAAAATATTCTAACATAAGTGGTAAAAAAAATTTTTTTTTTATTTTCAATTATAAATGATAAATTTTCTTACTATGTTTTTACTTGTTTTTTATATTTATTTTTTGTTTAACTATAAAATTATTCAAAACGTAAATTTACAAAGTTCAAAAATTAAGTTTTTTTTTTCAATATTATGAAAAGTTCATTAAAAAAAATTTTAACTTTACAAATCTAGAGAAGTAGCTTTCGATTAAAGATATTCTTTAATTTAAAAAATAGAATAATTCAAAAAGTATTTTATTAAAATATGAAAAAAATTTAAAGGTAGATTAATGGTATTATTTAAAGATATGGAAAAGTATATATATTTTTGATCAGCGTCACCTCCTGAGTCGATTTTGCGTTTAACGTCCATATGCACAATATCTCAAAAATTAATGACGCTATCTTGATGAAATTTATACTTTAGGTAACTAGTAATAAAAATATGGCTGAAATTGCATATGGATGAGATCGGGCCATGAGTTCGGATTCTGAAACTTTTGATCAGGTCAAGGGCTAACGGGCATATACCTAAACACATGTTAACTCAAAGACTAATAACGCTATCTTGGTGAAATTTTTACTGTGGGTTACTAGTAATAAAAGTACAGCGGAATTGCATATGAGCGAAATTGGAAATTGGGTTTAGATTCTAGAAGCTTTTGATCTAATTGAGACCAAACGAGCAATTTTCTGAAACCAATAAAAATAGAACCTTCAAATTTGGTGCAAGGGTGTTTCTTCCTCTAATTATTTTGATAATATAAATAAAATTTAAGTTTTTGTTGTTAAATCAATTTTTGTTTTTTTATTTAAAAAAAGGAAGTGACCCGAACCTAAATTTTGCACGGGTATAATGATTTAAAAAACAAAATTATAGCTTTTTGTGCAGATAACACAAACGCAAATTTTGGTGGAAAAAATAGAAAAGGTACTAA
The DNA here is from genome assembly GCA_963082915.1 of Dolichopus griseipennis. Lineage (NCBI taxonomy): Eukaryota > Metazoa > Arthropoda > Insecta > Diptera > Dolichopodidae > Dolichopus > Dolichopus griseipennis. The sequence continues at coordinate 292,450,880 of OY720441.1, forward strand.
CAATATTTTTATCAAATTAACTCTACATTTAAATCGAAAAATAGTTGGCGTGGGCTGTGCGGCTCACATAGTTCACAATGCTATTCAAACTGCTGCGGATTTATTACCAGTTGATATTGAAACTATTATTGTAAAAATTTATTCGTATTTCTATATATATACTGTACGTGATGAAAATTTGAAGGATTTTTGTGAAACTGCTGAAGTTCAATATGAAAAATTATTAGGATATAGTAAAACAAGATGGTTAGCTTTATTCCCAGCTGTAGAGAGAATATTGAAATTGTATGAACCATTAAAGTCCTTCTTTCTATCGTAAGATAAATGTCCTAGAATTTTAGAAATATTTTTCGAAAATAAAGCGTCAGAAATTTGGCTAAAATTCATTCATAATCAAGCATCATTATTTCACAGCACAGTCAAATTAGTCGAAGGTGATATAATTTCAGTTACTGAAGTATCAAAAATAATTAATGATTTAAAATTTCAATGTCGCGAAAGGTTAGAAACTGGTTTTATTCCATTAACGATTCGAAATGACATTATAATATTAGAAGAAGCAGGTGTTATAAAACGTTTTTCTGGGGTAGATGTCATTATGAATGGTGTAGTAGGTCGTTGTGCTTCAATCTTATAAATTCTCAAGTTGACTTTAATAGAATTTTTCAAAACTTGTCGATCTTTTAATTTTGTAGTGAAATTTTGTAGTTAAGAAAAAAGAAAATTAAATATTTGCACCAAATAATTTTATAGATATTGAGAAAAACAACAAAAGAAGTTTCCTTTTCTTTATAATTATTAATTCAGCAGATAATCGGCTTTCAGAAGAATCTATTTTATATTTTATTTCTTTACCAGTACGAAATGGGGCCAATTCTATAAACCACGAATTTTATTACTTCTATACATCAAGTTTCCAGCACAATAATAAATTATGTTATTAGTAAAAATAAAATAAAAAAAAATATAAAAAATAAATTTTAGAACGAGAAAAGAAAATGTTCTTAAAATTAAAAATTAGGGATAATTAATTTCGTAAAAAAATAAGAGAATGATTAAAAATATAGCTAATGATTCAAAATATGCTCTCTCTCTCTCTCTATATGTTTAATTATGGTATTAATTTTGATTATACAATATCGAGATTTTCTTGCTTGCTCTAGGTCGTGATTACATTAATATTTCAAATTCAATAGAAATATTTTGCTTAAATTTTTCGTTCTATAGATATAATTTGTTTGTACAAATACTATATTTGTATAAACATTACAGCAAAAAAGAACAATAAAAATTTTCATACATTAATATTTCAAATTCAATAGAAATATTTTGCTTAAATTTTTCGTTCTATAGATATAATTTTTTTGTACAAATACTATATTTGTATAAACATTACAGCAAAAAAGAATAATAAAAATTTTCATATATTTATAAAATTAAAACCTGTAAAGATATTTATTTTACATTTACAAAAATATTCTAACATAAGTGGTAAAAAAAATTTTTTTTTTATTTTCAATTATAAATGATAAATTTTCTTACTATGTTTTTACTTGTTTTTTATATTTATTTTTTGTTTAACTATAAAATTATTCAAAACGTAAATTTACAAAGTTCAAAAATTAAGTTTTTTTTTTCAATATTATGAAAAGTTCATTAAAAAAAATTTTAACTTTACAAATCTAGAGAAGTAGCTTTCGATTAAAGATATTCTTTAATTTAAAAAATAGAATAATTCAAAAAGTATTTTATTAAAATATGAAAAAAATTTAAAGGTAGATTAATGGTATTATTTAAAGATATGGAAAAGTATATATATTTTTGATCAGCGTCACCTCCTGAGTCGATTTTGCGTTTAACGTCCATATGCACAATATCTCAAAAATTAATGACGCTATCTTGATGAAATTTATACTTTAGGTAACTAGTAATAAAAATATGGCTGAAATTGCATATGGATGAGATCGGGCCATGAGTTCGGATTCTGAAACTTTTGATCAGGTCAAGGGCTAACGGGCATATACCTAAACACATGTTAACTCAAAGACTAATAACGCTATCTTGGTGAAATTTTTACTGTGGGTTACTAGTAATAAAAGTACAGCGGAATTGCATATGAGCGAAATTGGAAATTGGGTTTAGATTCTAGAAGCTTTTGATCTAATTGAGACCAAACGAGCAATTTTCTGAAACCAATAGAAATATAACCTTCAAATTTGGTGCAAGGGTGTTTCTTCCTCTTATTATTTTGATATTGGCCTTTTATTTAATAATTTAAATATTATGAAAAAAAAATTTTTTCTTTTTTTAAATTTTGTAATAATTCTCCCTACAGATGGGGATATTTCTCTTTATTTAATAATTTTTTATGATAATTCTTCCTGCAGATGGGGATATTTTTCTTTATTTATTTTTTTCTTTAACTTAATATCTTAATAGTTACAATAGAATAAATGACTTACATGAGCATGGCAAATTGTAAATTCGTTTCAAGAACCATCTACAGTCTTTATATTCATAGGAGTAGGCGGCAGCTGCCAACACTTCCAAGGTTTTGGTTATCGCCTTTGTGCGGTAACTCCTTTTTGCTAATAAGCTAATTGGGGGCCTCGTTTCCTAGTCCTTGTGATGAATATACTTCGCTTGTGAATGCTGATCCACGATCTACGTGTTGAAAGGCAATATTTATTGCAGGTGTTAGTCTTCAGAAAAAAAAAAAATTTGTTCCTTTTTTTGAATTATTCTTCTAATTTCATTTTTCAAATAGTTTTATTCTCAATTTTATTTTTTTTTAATAATACTGTTTTTATTTTCAATTAAATGTTTAATAATAATATTTTTATTTTTTTAAATAATACTGTTTTTATTTTCAATTTAAAATTTAATAATAATATTTTTATTTTCAATTTGTATATTTTTTTAAATAATACTGTTTTTGTGTTTTTTTCTTTTCTTATTATAATTTTTTTTATTTTACGTTTATTTTAAGTTTTAATAGTTTTTTTTATATTTTCTCTTACAGCTAACACCGCACAAACGAACTCAACAAAAATTTGAGCCAGACTCTCTTTTCGACTGCCAAACCAATTGGACACAAATCGGAAACAAAAATTTTAAAAAAATTGGACACAAATCGGAAACACAAAATTTTTTGGAAGCCCGTCAGGCCGAAATGGGTTAATTTATTCCAACCAAATTTATACAACTAATTCCGGTTGCTAAGAGGAACTTTTTTGCCAAATTTCAAGTCAATCGATCAAACCGTTTAGACTCGACATCCAAAAAACGAATAAGCTTAAAACGGCTCTGGAGCCGCAACCTGTTGACTTATAAAAATGTGACATAGTCTATTTCACCCTCCGGGCTCTCAGAATTATTCTTTTTAAATTCTGTGACAATCGGACCAGTGGCTTTCACGTGAATCCTGGACAAATAAACAAACAAATTTTCTCCTTTATACATTAGATAAAATAAAGGCCTGTTTTGTTACGTATTATTATAATAATAAAAAAAGCCTATAAAATTACAAAAATTCTGCTGCAACTGGATTGTTCCAGAAGGGTCTAGAGAATCAAAATTGTTGCGTTCAATTTCTCAAACAAAAGATATATAAAAAATGGTCGAATAATTAAAAAATCTTATCGGTTAGTTTGGTCAATATTTTAATTCCAATATTTAACCAGTTATTTAAAATATTTTATTATTATTTTATTATTTTATTTATTATTTTATTTTTAGTCTTTGGCTCGTATTTTGTTTTGTATTTACTTATTAATAGTGTATGAATGATATATAACAATAATTTTTTTCTTTTTTAATAATATAAATTATAAATTACAACAAAAAAAACAAAAGAAGATTTTACCAAAAAGAAAGATAATGAAATAAATAAAAAAATTAAAATTAAAAATTCTTTTCTAGATTATAATATAACTAGTAAAAAAGCCTGTCGGACGACAGGTATAATTTTAATTTCTCTTTTTATATATAATCTTTTTTCCTGCTATTGCGCTACTGAATCAATAAAAGGAAATTCGTTATCTAAAGAACATTAAGTTAACATTATAATAATTTGTTTTAGTTTTGTAAGTGATAATAAAATAGAAGTATACATCCTAAAGTGTTAAAAATTTCTTTATACGTTTTTATTACAATTTTCTGTATCTACCTGTTAACAGATTTCTCATACGTTTTGATTTTTTTTTTTTCTGTTCATAATTTACATTTTATAAGTTTTATTTTTTCTTTCTCTTTTGTATGTAAGTATTTGTAATTAGAAGTATTTTATATGTGTGAATAACACTTAACATTAACATAATGTAAATTTCTTTATACGTTTTTATTAAAATTTTCTGTATCTATCTGTTAACAGATTTCTCATACGTTTTGATTTTTTCTGTTCATAATTTACATTTTATAAGTTTCATTTTTTCTTTCTCTTTTGTATGTAAGTATTTGTAATTAGAAGTATTTTACATGTGTGGATAACACTTAACATTAACATAATGTAAATTTCTTTATACGTTTTTATTAAAATTTTCTGTATCTACCTGTTAACAGATTTCTCATACGTTTTGATTTTTTTTTCTGTTCATAATTTACATTTTATCAGTTTCATTTTTTCCTTCTTCTTTATAGAAAAAAGACCTTAGACAACATCTTTATGCCAAGGATTATGGCACTCTCTCAATACTTGTCTAAGGATTATGGATGACTGTCCAAGGATTATGGATGTTCTCCCAGTAATTTATCGTTTTTTCTTTGTCGCACAAATAGGTAGTATTTTTGTATCTTCTGCCTATGCTCTAACTTTTTAACGCCCAGTAAATTGTTGTAATGAAAATTAGCCTTTAAAGAGCAGCAGCGTCTTTTATTATATTTATAAAAAATTTTCTGTATCTACTTGTTAACACATTTCTCATACGTTTTGATTTTTGTTTTTCTGTTCATAATTTACATTTTATCAGTTTCATTTTTTCTTTCTCTTTTGAATGTAAGTATGTATTTGTAATTAGAAGTATTTTACATGTGTGAATAACACTTAACATAACATAAGGGCACGGTGGTCAGCAGCAGCAGCAGTTTGTCTTTTATTATATTTAGATATTATATATAACCTTATGTTTTCTATTCTTTTTTTTTATTATTATTTTTTTTTTTTTTTTTTTTATGTAAAATTTTAATGCAAAAAAAATTGATTTATTTTAACGAAGTCCAGCTGGAAAGTTTACAAATATTTTTTGTTTTATCTTACAAAATTATTAAAGCATATTAAAAATCTTTGTTAGTTTTAAAAATTTATTTATTAGAATGTTTTCCGTAGTTGTTTCTTTGAGATGTTCAGTAGGGTCATATGAAAAGAGCTTCTTTCTGTGATTATCAAAATATCGACAGCTATTGAGAAAGAGTTCTATTGTTATTGTTGTTCTACAAAGTTGGCAGACTGGTTTAATTACTGGTTTAGAGAATAAGTAGTCTTTGGTTAATTTTGTGTGGCCTAGTCGAAGACGAATGAAATTTCTAATTTCTTTTTTACTTGGCTCCATAGGAAAATGAGCTTTGATTTTATTTGGGTTTATTGTGTTGTAGTGATGATTGCAGTTTATCTCTTTTTAGTTGCTAGATTATTGCTTAAGGAACCTTTTAATATCTTGTTTGTTGAGGGACCAATCTGTGGTAATTATTGGGGCTATGGTTGAATATTTTGCTTCTTTGTCGGCTATTGTATTGCCAAGAATATTGGCATGACCAGGAATCCAAAGAAGTTGAAATTTGGTTGGATTTTTGATTAGAATATCTCTGATAGTATTAATTATTGGACTGTGATTCTTGAGGTTAGTTATGGCTTTCAGTACTGAGAGGCTATCAGAGCAAACACAAAATTTATCCTTAAGTTTTGATGTTACAAGTAGAGTTGACAGGATAGCATGACTTTCAGCGTGGAATATTGAAGAGTCGGGATGTAGTCTACCAAGTGTTGATGTTTGGTTTTGGTCGTTTATGACAGCATATCCGGTTGCGTTGTTTGTTTTTGACCCATCAGTGTAGTATATTTTCCAACCTTTGTTCTGCATGTTATTCGAAATTTCTAGAAACATTTGCCTGAATATTGTGTTTTCGGTTGTTCCTTTAGGATAGTTAGCAAGTGTAAAGTTGACTGCAGCATTAGATAAATTCCATGGAGTGTATGTAGAGACTGATTTTTAAGGAATTTTTAGTGGAACTTGTAGATTTTTTGCCAAGTTCACGGCAAGCGATATTGTTGATTCAATTTTAGAGCATTTTTTTCTTTTCATCATGTTCTTTAATTCCTTTTGTATTGGTGAGTTATAAGAATATAATAACTTAGGTATAATTCTCATAGTGAGTATTTTGCAACGGTTTGTTAAATTGGGAAGTCCAGTTTCAATTAACATATTGGCCACAGGTGTTGTACGGAACGCACCAATAGCTATACGAACTGCTGAATGGTAGACCGCACTTAGTTTTTGCAAATATGTGTTGGATCTGCTCTTACAATATATGGGTAAACCATAGTCAATTTTTGATAATATTAGGCTCTGTATTATGTTGATTTTGGAATTGATGTGTGCTAAGCTATTGCTGTTAGGAAAATATTTTACAATGTTAAGCCTAATTAATATTGATTTTTTTAAATTTTCAATATGACTTTTCCAGCTGTACTTTTTATCAAATAATAGCCCTAGAATTTTTAATTCTGATGTGTTCCGAATCAAGTGATTATGTATATAGAATTTGAATTCCTTGCAGTTTTTTTTCTTGCAAATATGAAGATGCTTGCATTTGCTTAAAGAGATAGTCGCTCCTGAGTTATTACACCAATCGGAAATTTTATCAAAAATATTAAGTAAAATAGAATTTATGTTATCAATATCATTAATCTTGAAAAGTAAATAAAGATCATCGGCATATAGTGAATGTTTAATTGTTGAGTTATACTCAGAAATAATTTCGCGTAGTTTGTTAAAAGCAATAAGAAATAAAGTCACCGATAAAGGTGAGCCTTGGGGTATGCCGTTATTTAGGGAGAATATATTGGAATGGGTATTAGAAATTTTTACTTTAAATTTTCGGTTGCTTAAATAGGATTTAACTAGTTTAATAATTTTACTGCCTATTCCCCAAATCTTAAGTTGTTCGCAGACAACATGCATGCCAATACGATCAAAAGCTTTTTTGAAATCTATAGATAAGATAGAAATGTGGTTTTTTGTTGACAAAGTATTTGTAACTGGGTGATCAATATATAAGAGGGCGTCTAAAGTACATTTTGTTGGTTTGAAAGCTACCTGATTAGCTTTTATTAGTTCTTTTTTTTCGAGATACCAAAGTATCCGAGTAGATAAGATTTTTTCAAAAACTTTACTTAGACAGGGCAGTAGTGAAATCGGTCTGTAACTTTCTAATTGGTCTATTGGTTTGTTTGGTTTGGGGATGGGTATGATGGTAGCTATTTTCCTATGTGGATGGGTTTATTTCGGAGGTTATTTTAGCAAAAATTTCTGATTTGGTTAAGTTGAGTTTACGTCTAAATATAGCTCTATTTTTTTTTAAATTAATGAAGTTTTCAGTTGTGGGTTTATGTCTTAGAAGATTCAAGGAACTCTTTTTTGCTTTGCACAATGACGCCAGCTCTTTAGTCCACCGTGGTAAGTGCTTCGCTGATTTATGAGGTGATGTTTGTGGTATAGCGTTAGTGGCAGAGGCTCGAATAACTTTTTTTAGTTTTGCTGCATCTCGGTTAATGTTTCCAGTAACGGAGATATTTGAGAGCGAGGTATTAATGTTGTCTTGAAATTTTTTCCAAATGTAATTTAAATTTAGGAATAAAATTAGGTAATTGGTTTGGATTATTGTTTGATAGAATTTTAATTGAAATCGGAAAATGGTCACTGCCATGAAGGTCTTCAAAAACTTCCCATGTGCATTTTGGCGCCAAATAGCTAGAGCAAATTGATAGGTCAACATGTGTGAAGGAGTTATGGGTGGAAAAGTGTGTTGCATTGCCATTGTTTAGAATAACTAGATCAGAAGCTAATATAAAATTTTCTATTACTGTTCCTCTATGATTATTAATTTCTGAGCCCCAAAGAGGGTTCCATCCGTTAAAGTCATCTTTAATTAAATGAGGACCTGGACTATTGTGGGTGATTTGTTCAAGATCATAGGATGAAATTTTGACGCTAGGAGGGTAATATGCTGAAACTATTTTAAAATTTGGATTTGAACGAATTTCAGCAGTTATAGTATATTGAGTAGTGCATATTATTTTGTAAGGAATTGTTTTTTTAATTAGAAAGCCTACACGATGTTTGCTAGTTGTATTGTTTTGAAAATTTGTGAATGTACCTTCGTACATTCTTGATACGTAAACTTTTTTATTTAAAGGAATGTGTGTTTCTTGTAATGTTATGATATCTGGTTGATAATTATTAATTAAATATTGAAGATTATTGAAATTGTTCAAAAAACCATTGATATTCCATTGTAAGATTTTTAAATTCATGATTAGAGAAGCAAAAAATTAAAGACATATTATTAATGCACTGCGAGGAATAATTTAGTGTTTTTAAATTATTAATTAAGTTCTATATGAACAGAATCGTTTTCAGTGTTTGGAAGACTTATATTTATTGTTTCATTTAAAGAAATTGGAATATTGGGAATTAATATTGCATTGGTATTTAATTCTGTTGTTGTATCATATTGAATATTTTGTGGAGTTAAGGTGGGTTTGTTTTTAGTATTATGTGAGATAGGGTTATCTGGTATTTGTTTTTCATTTGAAATAGTATTGATTGGGAAATTTTTTTGAGTGTTCGATTGTTGTGTTATGTTATCAGAGTAGTGTGTATTAAGTTGATTGTTTTGATTATTGGATATGGATTTTTTTTGGAGATTTTGTTTTTCTTTAACTAAATTGATAGCATCAGGCAGTTGTTCTTTAGGAGAATCGCAAGTTGGAAATAGATTTTGGTTTTTGTTAACATATTCTATGGCAGTTTTATAGGAACATTTATTAATAGTTTTATGTTTTAAAATAGCTTTTTTTTTCTAAAGCTGGACATTTTGTGTTAGTAGCTCTATGTTCGTTGTTACAATTGCCACAAAAAACTTTGCTTTCAAACTGCTTTTTTCTGGTTCATGATAACTTGAGCCACAAATTTCGCATTTTTTTTCATTGATGCACCTTTTGGCGGTGTGATTTAACATGAAACAATTTTTACACTGAATAAGTTTAGGTATGTAATGTTCAATAGAAAATATCATGAAACCAATTTTAGCTTTTTTGGGTAGTTCATACGAATTGAAAGTAAGGATGTGTAAAGAAGTATTTACAACAAATTTTGTAATTTTTTGACAAGCTATTACACCTTGATCTGCCATACCTTCTATAATTTCAGTCTCGGATAAGTTTGTAATTATAGGAGCGTATATTACACCTCTGCTTGAGTTTAGTGTAGAGTGGAGGACTGTTTCAATTTCACATAAGTTGGCTAATTTATTTGTTTTTATAAATTTGTTAGATTGCTGTAAGTTTTTGCAAAGTAGAAGCAAATGGTCTTTTCTGGTGAAAGAAATGTTTTCTATATTTTCTACCACACATTGAATTGCCTTTGTTAGAGCAAAAATGTTTAGGTTTTTTAATGGTTTTGATTGATCTTTGTTTTTAATTAAGACAAACTTTGATTGGTTCTTACAATTTAGTGTAAAATTAAGTTTGATATCTGCTTTGTTTAATACTGGAAAGTTGTTTACTGAGTCTAGATTTGGTGATTGTGAATGCTTTTTTACTTTTCTTTTAGGATTTTCTATGGAATCTAAAATGCTGAAGTAGTTTGAACTACCTCCTGGGTCTTTACCCAGTACCACCATGTTCGGAAGATGACAATTATTTAGTTTTGAAGCTGACCTTTTTAGTGTAAATAAAACATACGGATCCAAAGACAAATAATGAGAGAAAAAAGATATTAGAACAAAAACTATGATTAAACACAATTATATATATTTTTTTTTTTTTTTTAATTAATTTATATATTTGGTTTAATAGAATATATGATTCCTCCATCGTTAAGTTGGAAACTCTTCTGAGTTCCATTGTTTATACCTTCTTTTAAATTATTTTTTACTTTGCAATTATAATGAAGATTACTAAAATAATTATTATAAGAACAAAGAAAATTAGATAATATAAAGATGTTATGATTTTTAATTAAAGTTTTAACATATTCTATTTCTAATTAATATTTTCTAAATTTGGTACAAAGTTTACATTCTTAATTTCTAAATAATTTAGTAATATTAAATGGTTTACAATTTTTCTTTCAAAATTCTTAAACGTTACATCATCTATTTTTATTGTGCAGTTATTAAATGTTATTATTTATTAATTTGTATTCAATATCATTACAATTGCTTTTTACTTTTACATTGTTTGCATTTTTTATTAGAATTTTATTTTGGGAAATTTCAATAATATCAAATTTCGTATTTTTAAATAATGTCCTATCTTAAAACTATTATTCATTAAATTTTTTATACAACCATTTACTTTTTTTAATTTTTGTTCACAATTATCTTTAATATCCCAGAAAATTTCATTTTTAAATTTTGTAACATTAGTAGATCCAATATTTATTTCTTCAAAATTTTTATTTGGTACTGATAAAATTTTATAACTGGTTGCGGTTTCGTTAGAAACAATAGGAATTAAAATAGCAAAAATAATGTCAGAATCTAAACTTTCACATACATCAATGTTTAGCAAATAATATGTTTTGTTGTATTTTATCTATTTCTGAATTAATTGAGTTAATATTGGCGCAAATAGTGAGAGACTTAAGTGCTTTTATGCTTTTTCCAAAGGTATTCTTATATTCTAAAAATTATGTTTCGATATTGATATTTAGATTTTCCAGAAGCTGATTGCTAATTTTTAATTATTTATTAAATATTTTAACTGAGTTGTAACTGTTTTCTTTTTATGACATTCATTATTTCGGTTTTATCTTCGTCGTCTAAATTTCCAAATAACCATTTAAGTATTTTTTCAACCAAAATTTACAAGTCCTCGTTTATGTCGATGTGATATCAAAGTTTTTATGTTATGTCGAGCTTTTTCTATTTGTTTTTTTAATTGTTCTATCATAAAAATATCTTTCACTGATTTAAACGTATTAAAGATGCTTTTTTTTATTTGGATTAATGTATATTCTAGTTCAGTTATATTTATAAAATGATGAATTTTAGAATAATTTTCTATTAGAGAAGTTATTTTTTGTTCTAGTACTTGAAATCCACCTTGGCTTTCTAATTTTTTAAATATGAATTGTTACAAAAGAAGTATTTAAAATAAAAAAAGAAAAGTTAAAAGTATTAAACTAATTTAATTGGTTTTGTAATCAAAATCTCTTCGGTTTTTATTTACTTTGTCAATTGTATTTTTCTTTGTTTTTTCTAGCCCCATTTTAATTTTTTCAATGTCGCTTACTCTATTATGGATAAATTCAATAGATTTAGTTTCAGTAACTGAGTGTATTGAATTATTATACTTTTCGGCTGCAAACAGGACTACTGGTGTTGTTCAGTCAAAGTACCTTGAGCTCTTTCTATTGTAGAGTTTCGGGTTTGACTTCGCGGGGAAGTAAGATGAACAACGATGTTTTCTTGTTCTAAGAAGTCTTTTATATGGATGTAATCGAATTCGTTTAAAAAAATAATTTTGTTTTGTTTACCAAAATCTATTTCGCAAAAGTTGTATTATGGTTATTCCATTTCTACCATTCAGACGTTGTACCATTAAATGCTTGCTAAATTTATCAATTATGGTAAAAATAAATTTTACTCAATAAAATATATCACCGTGTGATATATCGTTTGGTGCAATAGGTGTCTCGAATTTTTCGAATTTGTATTTGTGGGAATTGCGGTAATATTTTTCCAGATTGCAAATATCGCAATTATTGATAAATTATCTGAAATGGAGATGTTGTTTCCTAAATTTTCTCTAGCACTGTGAATTGTAGCTAATTTAGAGATGCTTTTATTTACATTATCGTCTTCCACAATATGAGCTTCTCTTTCTCGGTTTAATTCGAGCTAATTTTTCCATTCGCTCTAGAGTTTGAATTTCATTTCTTTTTCCTACGTTGTTGTTTTATGTAATTTCGTTTGTTAAGAAATATGTTGGTATAGCAATTGATGGTATTAATAATTTTATAGCTGGATCTTAGTATTTATAAAAAAAACACTTTATTTATTTTTACAGTTATTTTATTTTGAAAATTCCACTAAACACTTATTATGATGTTACTATGTTAGGGCTTCGATAGCCAGACTGGAACTCTGCCTTACAATAATTCTTAGCTTCTATTTATACTAAGTTCTTATCAACTAATTTTGCATAAGTCAGCTTTTATTAATATAATTCTTAATTACTAACATGAATTCTTAATAAATATAATTATTCTTAATAATTGATTACATAACATTATTGGTTTAATATATGCTTGTAAAATCATGTTCGATCAATTTACCTTGAAAGTGTTGCTGACTTAATATATATTAGTAATTTACTTATTAATATGTTAATGACCTTATGGGTGTAATGTAACTTTCGTTTATAGCGGAAATCATTTAGACATGATTATAAATGTTATTATTTCCGAGAATTGTTTATTAAAAACAATTATTGGAAATTATGCAAGTGCAATAAAAGGGTTATTTAAGTTCAAGATTTTTATATTATATCTATATTATATTTATACTACTTATAACAATTAATTTCCTTAGTATCTACATTTATGCGACCAAGTAAATCGGCTACCTTATTCTCCTTGCCTTTGACGTAATCAAATTCAAAATCGTATTCGTTTAGTTTAATACGCCATCTTTGTAATTTTGAATTAGGTTTCTTCAATGAATTTAACCATACAAGAGAGCAGTAGTTGGTTTTGATTAGGAATTTAGTACCATATAAGTATGGCTTAAAATATTTAGTGGACCGTACTATGGCGAGTAATTTCTTTTCTATAGTAGAGTAGTTACGTTCATGTTGGTTGTGATAAGACTGCCCTATAGCAAAATTAGACGCGACTTATAAGTTTCGTTTTTACATTTTATTAAAAAAATAAATTTTATTTTTAAATGCTCTTTAATTTATAATTTAATTTGTACTTTTTTTACATGTATAATGTTAATTGACTCATAATTAAAATATTACAGGTATTTATAATAAAAAGATGCATTGTCAGCGAAACATATTTTATATTAAAGAAATTTGAATAATGAGAAAATTATAATTTAGAGTTTTCCAATAGTTATTAGCTAATTTAATTCTGCTGACATTGCGTCTGAACAAAAAGGTGAACAACATATGAAATTTAGTTTATATAAAAAATAATAAATTAAGTAAAATTATGGTTATTGGATGATCATATAACTCCTCCCTCCTTTGTGTGAAGTGTGGGCCATCGAAGAGTTGGTGGTGATTTTTCTGGAATGTCATTTTGTGTGATATTATTTGTGGCTGGAATACTAAATTGTTTTTCTGAAATTTTCTTGTAAAAGAAATATATTAGAATAATTATAGTAAAAAATAGAGTTACTAATATTGAAATAAAATTAATGATTTGTTTTTCTGATTTTGCAACTTCTAATAGTTTTACTGTTTTTTGGTTTTCTATATGAAATGATTCTAATTTCTGTAGGTTTAGATCTTTGATGTTGTTTGAGTAGTTGATTCGTAGTGGTATTGAAGGTAACAAATGAATTTCATCCCAATGTTTTGTATTGAAGATTTGATTAAAATTGTTTATTTCAATAGTGCTATTATTATAATGAATTAACTTCGTTCCTTTTCCTTTGAGTTGGTGAGGTTCACAGGATGATTTTAATGTTATATCTGAACTGTTCATGATAAGAATGCAATTTGGTTCTGGTTGGATGATCTTTGGTACAAATAGTTGCTCTCTTAATGTGCAATTGGCTGGAAGGTTTTGGATTATTTTGCCAAACAGCTGGATTTTTCTGTTATTTCTTGATTCGTAGATTCAACTTATTTGCACCAATATGAATTTCTTTAAAACTAATTATACTACGACGATCAAAATTACACACGGTTATTTATATAATGAATCGAGTACTTATATGAAGTTTCAAAATGTTACGGCCCCATTTTGGGGGGCTGCCAAACAAAGTTTTCGTTTCAATAACTATGAATCTAATCAAGCTACAAGGTTAAAATTAAAATTGGGCAGGTAAAGTAATATGGCAAGTTACTTCGCAAAGTTGGACATCACTCGGACCATCGGACTTTTAGGATGGGCCAATTTTTTTTTTTTTTTTTTTTTTTTTTAAGCTAGAGTTATGGGACAATGAATAAAAATTTTTTTTTTTTTTTTACCTCAAAATTATGGGGTAATGAGTTAAATGTATAAGGGAAGTAAATTACGGTTTATTTTATACACCATAGTGGGTATGCACGGGTATCTAAAAGTTAACAAGGGCAACTATAATCTTCCTCGTTCTAAGTTCATCTTGATAATTTCTTAAATACAGCGAACTGATTTCTTGTTGGTCATTTATATGTTTGGTAATATTGTCAAATCTTTCTTGCATTAAATAATTAATACCTATTTGGTTTTCAATTTCTTTATTTAGATTTTGTTGGTTTCTATTAAGAGTTTGAATTGCTTCGTTAAAATTTTGTGCATCTTTTGCATCCATGTTACCTGTTATAGTTTTTATCATGGTACCAAGACCATTCATAAGACCTCTTTTATTTCTTAATTTTGGATATAGAGTATTTAATTTTTGATTTAAGTTTTGTAATTTTGATTTAGTTATATTTATTGAGCCTTGTAATAAAGAGTCATTGTTTAAAGAATTTATAGTATCTTCGATTTTGTAAATGGTTTCTATGTATGTATCTAGTCTTACTATATGTAACAGATTGTTGTAACCTTTTATTGTTCTAGCTGTACCTAATTTTAACGTAAGAATTTTATTCTCGTCTCTAGCCGTTTACTGTTATTATCCTGAAATTTAAGTTTCCTTTTAATTTTAGCTTTGTGAAATTTTTTATTTTTAAGATTTTTTATTGTTATTTTCCTGTTTTCTTCTACACTATGTTTTCGAAATCTTGGTGTCATTTTATTTCTTTTACATTCTTTTCAAAATATTTGATCGTTTTCTTGATATTTTTCCGGTTCTTGTCTATTTTTATTTAATTTTTCGATTAAGGTTTTTTTTCTACTAGCTTTTCTATTTCTAGGAAAAGCTTATTTTGAAATTCATTCAGTTTTTCTAGGTAGTCATGTTCGTTATTGGGTGAAATTTGTTTTAGAAAGAACATATAACAAGCAATGTAAAAAAAAGGGGAGAAAGGACAAAGGATGAAAACGAAACGGCAAACACGTTAAATGAATTTTTTAATGTAGTAGGAAAATCCATTATAAAAGGAATAAAAAAAATAATATAGTAACTATATAACACATAAGAAATAATTAAACATTATTTCTTAGACCTGTTACTGAAACAGAGATTTATCAAAATATTATGAAGTTAAACAGAAATGCAGCCCCAGGATTAGATAATATAACGGTAAAGGATTTACAGGAATTAGTTAATATTATCAAAAAAACATTGGCAACACTGATAAATAAATGCCTTAAAGAAGGAGTATTCCCTGATTCTCATTAAAAAAAAGCGTACATAGTGCCAATTCATAAAAGTGGATATAAAGATGAATGTGGTAACTGTAGACTAATTTCCATCCTGAACTCAATATCCAAAGTATATATATAAAAAAGGAATTAATATAAGGATAAGAAATTTTATTTCAAAAACGATTGGTTTTGATCCAAATCAATATGGTTTCCTAGAGAACAGCGGTACAGAATCCGCAATAACAGCTACGTTAGAATATATTTATGACGCACTTGATGAAGGGGATTTCGTCAGTGCAGTATTTATTAATCTTACGAAAACTTTTGATGTGGTAAATCATCGTAGACTGATTAGTTTTTTAGATATATTGGGTATAAGAGGTACTAGTAATCTTTTATTAAGCAGTTACTTATCAATAGGACTCAGTGTGTTATAGTGAACGAATTGCTTAGCGATGAACTTATTTTAAAAACAGGTATACCACAAGGCTCACTGCTTGGACCGCTGTTGTACCTTTTATATATATAATGAATATGCCGAAAAATAATTTTATTTCAAATTATAACGTTTATGCAGATGACACTAATATCATTGCTAAAGCTAGAACACTACAAGAACTTGAAAATATTCTAAATAAGGATCTAAATGCGATATGTAATTGGCTAGATTACAATGAACTCTGCATTAACGCTAAAAAAACCAACTATTTGTTATTTAAAACACAAAGAAAAAATAGCGAAAATATTACTCTTAAAATAAGGGAAATCATTATTGAAAGAGTAGATAAGGTTAAATATCTGGGAATAATAATTGATGATAACTTGAATTTAAAAAACGTGAAGCAAAAAGTTATGCCAATTATATTAGCTATAAAAAGATGTGGCGGTATTTCCCAGCTTATCTATAACTACCGCGTTAACTTAAGCTTATCTATAATAGTCATATATTATCAAGAATAAGGTATAATATATGTAGTTGGAGCCAGTGCTCAATTTTCCATATTAATCAAATTGGTATTTTAATGCATAAAGCGCTTAAAATTCTTTACAAATATAATTATAGAACTAGTACTAAGTATTTGTATCAAAAAACAAACGAATTAGACATTAACCAATTAATCTATTTTGAAAAAGGTAAATATATTCAAAAGATATAAGTAGTAATATTAAATCTAATTTAAATTTAATAAATAGAGAAAATATACATAAATATAATACTAGAAATAAAAAAAATATTGAAAAACCTAAAGCTAGAACCACCAAGAAACAAAAAAGTTTAAAATGTAGTGCTATTAAAATTTTTAATTCATTACCACTAAACATTAGGAGAAGTCAAACTTTGGAAATATTTAATAGAAAACTTAAAAAATATATAAAAAACTTTAGAAATTAAAAATTGGAAATAATTGTTCAATAGTTAATTTCATAGCTTGTTAACGTTCTACTTGCATAGCAGATTGGTTTATCTTCTCCAACCTTGTGAAAGGATGGCACTAATTGCAAAATTGCTTGCATCAGTAGTGACTATAAAAGGTTTAGAGAAATCCGGGTATTGAAGGATTGGATCATTCATTAGAATATCCTTACAAGTTTCGAATGTTTTAATATAACGTTCATCTAGTATAATTTTCTTACCTTTTTTCAAACATTCAGATAAAGGTTTGGTAAATTTTGCGAGATCCTTGATAAACTTCCTATAATATCCTAGAAGACCAAGAAGTGATTTTATCTCTTTTGAGGGTCTTGGGTAAAGGAAATTTCTTTATAGCATGAATTTTATCAGTTTTCGGTTTAACTCCATTAGTTGTTACAAGGTGTCCAAGAAATTCAATTTTTTTTTTTAGAAATTCTGATTTATCGAGTTGGACTTTAAGATTTGCTTCTTGCAATTTTTTAAATACCTTCCGAAGGGTCCCGCAATATTCCTGGAGAGATGTTGAAAAGACTATAATGTCATCGAGATAAACGAGACATATTCGTCCAACCAGATCTTTAAGCAAATTATCCATCACAAGTTGGAATGTGGATAGTGCGTTATTTAGACCAAAAGGCATACGGATATATTCATAATGACCTCCGTCTACCTAAAATGCGGTCTTTTGTATATCTGCAGGATTCATCTCGATTTGATGAAATCCGCTTGCAAGATCTAAGGTTGAAAAATAAATACATTTACCTAATTTATCCAGTATTTCATTTATGTTAGGCAAGGGATATTTATCGCTTACGGTATTTTCATTCAATTTGCGATAGTCAATTAATAATCACCATTTTTGTTTACCGCTTGCATCGCGTTTTTTCGGAGCAATCGAAACAGGTACCTTGATTTAACATATCCCTTATTTGGGTTTGGATATCATTCTTATGGGTAACGGTAAGATTTGGCATAAATAGGCGAATCATCTGTTACTTTAATATTATGTTTAATTTGATTAGTAAAAGTGAGAGATTGCCCTTCTTTAAAGAAAATATCTTCACATTCTTTACAAATTGCTAATAAATTTCGTTTTTCTTCGTTATTTAGATATGAGGTTCTTATTAAATCTACTATATCTTGACCAGAAATAGTTGAATTACAATTGTAATTAATTTGGAAATTATTTATTTCAGAAAATTCTTCCTTTAAAAATGGGTGAACTTTAATAGGTTGGTCAACATAAAGAATTTCTTCTTTATTTGAAATGTTGGTAAGTTCTATCAAACTATACCAATCTTTTGCTAAATAAATTCCTTCTGAAACTAATATTTTTGGACCAATTTCAATGTTATTGATATAAATGTTGCCATTTTTATAATCTGCTGAAAATTTTACAATTAATTTTTATTTAGGTGGTATTTGAATTTGTTCAGAGGTTAAGTTAGGTTTAAAATAAAGATTTATTTCTGTATTCGCGGTTAATAAATTTTTATTTGCAATATCTACTTTAGCTCTTAAAAGAGTAAGAATGTTTAATCCGATGAGACCATTGAAATATTGCAAAATTTAAAAAGTAAAAGTTCCATTTGACCAATTTGTTAAAATTCCTTAAATATTGGTAAATATTTTGTTAATTTTTATGTTTTTTTAAAGCTGTAACTATTGTAACTGGTTCAATTTGGGTTATGTTATTTGGGTCTACTAAGACAGGGTAAATAAAATAAAAGTTAGCTCCTGTGTCATTCAAAAATTTTAATGGCTTATTAATATACATGATTTGTATATATGGTAGTATATTTCCATGTTTATTAATATCTATGTATCCGGTGGGTTTGAATCGGCAGGCAAGCAAAAATTTGAATCATTTACAGTTGTAAGTATTGTATTATAGTTGTAATAGTTGTCCAAGTTTGTATAAAAATGATCATTAGAATAAATGTTGTCATCTTTTGGATTTTGTTCTTCTACGTTAAAAAGTTCTTCGCTAATAAAGTTGGGTAATTGCGTATTTTGTCTAAAGTTATTGAATTTATTAAAGTTTGGTCTCTGAGTTGAATTTTGGTTTCGTATTAAGGATCTTGATCTGGCTGATCCAATGTCCATTGGAGTTGCTGGGGGTCTGACAAATTCATTTCTTTTGTTGTTAAAGAAATTGTTTTTGGTACGATAATTAAAAGGATTGTTAGGTTTAGGTTGCGTAAAACTATTATTATTTTTTGGAGTTGGTACTATTGCTTGTCCTCCACTTGGTCTATATGGTGTTATAAAATTACTCAAATTATTGTGATTTTAAACACGTTTTATTTTAAAAGTTTGTTGATTAAAGACGCTTATATAGAAAATATTTTGCTCCTTGATACTGCATAGCACGGATGGTTGACCCTAATGGTTCCTGATAAGAAAACGTTTAGACACATTTCATTGTAAAGATCTTTCTTTGCAGCTATAATATTTTGAGCTTTCTCATGAATGTACGACATTGTCGATGAAATCGTGCAATAATCTTGGATTTCCATCAAATTTTGGTAAATCCTTTATTGCATCTGGTATTCTAAGACTGTTATAGATACGATTGATAGCATCACTGTTTTGCATTATGGTTATTTCAGAATCGTACAAGTTAAAACTATGAACAGAATCTGAGCTTGAATTTTAAAAGTTATCAAGATTAATTTTGTTATTGTTTTCGAAATCAAGGGAAGCAGGAATACTAGAGAAAATGGAGCAACTCTAGGTTTAAAGTCTTTTGACCTTTTTAACATTTAAAATTTATATTTTTTAAGAAATATATTTTTATTTTGTTTAAGAATTTATTATATTAAAAATTTTATTTAAAGATTTTATTTATTTAAAAAAAATTTAGTTATTTAATGAATTTATAGAACTTATTTAATTAATTTAAAATATATTCATTTATATATTTAATTCATAATATTTATTTATTTAAAACAATTACATTTATTTATTTAATTTAAATTTTAAAAGAAAATTTAATTAAAATTTATGATTTCAAAACTATATATTTAGATTTATTTATTTAAAAAAATATTTTATTTAATTTTAAGAAAAAAATGTTAAAAGAATTTTTTTTAAAACAACTTACTTATGATTTTGAAATAATTTTAGTTTTAAATTTTATATATTTAATTTAATTAATTAATTTTTAATTAATTTAAAATTTAAGCAATTTTTTCTATAATTTTATTTTTATTTTAAAACAATTTATTTTTTATCTATATAATTATTTTTGAATATTTCACTGTGCAAGGCAGCCTCATATTAGGTATCGAAGAATAGGCTTGATCACAGTGAAAATATTAAAAATTTTAATTTATATACTTTTTATTTTATAATTTTTTTTTTTCTTTTATTTCAATTTAATAGGAATTGAATTGAAAGGAAGTATAGGATAGTAATAAAAATGTTGACTTACGTGAGCATGAGAAGAAAAATACTCATTGTATCTGTAGGCTCGTTTTTGTTCTAGGATCCAAATTAAAGAACTGAAGTTCACCAGTTGACCTTTCTTGATGTGATGTGTTTTGTTGTTTCAAAATTATTCACGTTCACAAAAAGTTTATTTCTGGATTTTTAATTTTTCACAATATTCCTTTGTGGTATTAAATTCCAGTTTTAATTTAATGAATTATTTAATTTCCTTTGTTATAAAAATTTTTTTCACAAATTTTTTTTTTTTTTTTTATAATTTAATTTAATTTTACAAAAAATGTTTTTAGTTAAATTGATAATTGTTGAATGTTTTTTATTTAATAAAGTATTAATTAGAATTAGTTCAACAAAATATGGATCCCACCGATTGCACCAATTATAAGTTTTGTTTTTACATTTAATAAAAAAAACTAGTTTTATTTTTAAATACTCTTTAAATTAATAATTTAATTAATAATTTAATTTGTACTTTTCTTTTTACAGGTATAATGTTAATTGATTTATAATTAAAATATTACAGGTATTTATAATAAAAAGATGCATTGTCAGCGAAACATATTTTATATAAAAGAAATTTGAATAATGGGAAAATTATAATTTAGAGTTTCACAATAGTTATTAACTAATTTAATTCTGCTGACATTGCGTCTGAACAAAAAGGTGAACAACATATAAAATTTAGTTTATATAAAAAATAAGTTAATTATACAATAAGATATTAAGTTAAATTATGGTTATTAGATGATCATATAACTCGCGTCAGTTGTTAGTAAAAATTTCGTTTTCAGGGTCACGCAAGATAGGTTGACATGTAATTAGGCTTTTTAATTTTGAAAATCTTCTTTATAGAGATGACCCACTTAATGTTTATTTTAGTACCCTTTTTCAGGTATTTTGTCATAGGTTGGGCTACTTTTGCATAGTCTCGTATAAATTTACGATAACACCCGGTAATACCCAAAAAGGTTTTTATTTGCTTGGGAAATTTTGGTAAATTGATTTGTTTAATTACATTAATTTTAATTTCATTAGGTTTAAAGCCGTTTGGAGTTAGAACATGACCTAAGTATTCCGTTTCTTTAGAAAAAAAACTTGCATTTATATACTTGAATTTTAAGATTGAATTCTCATAATTTAGAGAAAATTTTATTAATGGCATTAAGATGTTCTTGTAAGCACGTAGAGAAGATTAAAATATCATCCAAGTAAACTACGCAGATTCGTCCGATAAAATCTTTTAAAACATGGTTGCTGGGGCATTTTTTAGCCCGAATGGCACTTGAACACACTCAAAGTGCCCTTGTGTTGTAGAAAATTCAGTTTTTGGACGATCTTTTTGGTCCACTAATATTTGGTGGAACCCCTTAGCGAGGTCCCGAGTTGTACCATATTGGATAAGGCCAATTTTATCAAATATAGAATCTATATTTGGGATAGGGAACTTGACATCGACCGTGATTTCATTTAGTTTATGGTAATCGATGACAATTCGCCAAATATTTTTTTGTTTATAATTGAGGTAACTGAACCAGTATCTAATAAGCAATTAATCTTTTTACCCTCAACTGTTGGAAATACTAGAGGATTAGACTGGCTGGAAAATTAAAATTTTGGTTATAGCTATAATTAAATAGTCTCTTGAATTTAGATTTCTAATGTTACTACTATTTGAATTCCTATATTGATTTCGCGTTGAAACTCCTATTTTCAGATATATTAGTAGCCATTAAAGCGTGATAAGCCTCTTTTAAAAAAGTGATATTTTTTTTTTTTTTTCTTTATTTATTTAATTCAGTAGTTTTTATTTTACAAAAATAATTTTATTATGTGTTATAATTTGTTTTCTAAAGACCCTAGCCTTAGCCTTTTGGTCACATTGTTTTCTTAGTATAATTATTACAATTCAACGTAATCATAAAAAAAAATAAAAAAAAAAATTATACCAAAATAGAATGAAATAAAAAATCAAAAAAACAATTTACTCTTTTTTTTTCAAAGTTCAATTTTACATATTTTAAAAATCAATACCTATTTTTTTTATTTAAAATTCAATTCACTATTTTGTATTTAATTTAGGTATTTCACATAATTAGACAAATTAAAATTTACATAATTCAATTAATTACTTACGTGTCTTTCAATTATAAATTCTGTTATTTTTCTTTTAAATTCTAGCATATTACTAATTAATTTATATTCATTGGGTAATTCATTGTATAATTTTAGGCAATTATAAAGGCAGTTATTTTTTTGCCTATCGGTTTTGAAAAGAGTGAGATAAAAATTTGACTTGTTTCGGGTGTTATGGTTATGTATATCAATCATTCTATATATATAGAAAATTATGTTTAATGAAATTGTTAACAATTTTAAAAGCAATAATATATAACTCACGTGTGCAAATATTATCAAAACTTAAGAACCTACCTGAATACAACAATCTTGATGGAAAAAGATTAGAATGAAAGTGAATTACCTTAATAGCTTTCTTATGGAGAATGTTTATTTTATTTAATGCAATTTGTGGAGCTCCAGACCATATAGGAATGAGATAGGTAATATTTGACAAAACAAATGAAGAAAAAATTATGTATAATTCGTCTATTGAAAAGAAATTTCTCAGACGTCGTAGAATAAAAATATCTGGGCTTGTTTTTTTGACAATATGATCAATATGATCATACCATTTTAATTTATTATCTAAAATTAGTCCAAGATAGTTATAGTTTTTTACTACTTCTAGAGCGGTAAAGAATAATTTTTGTTTTTTTAATATTCAGTAAAAGTTTATGATTTTTGGTTCTTAAATACATTGAATCTACTCTAGTTAATTTATTTAAAAAATTTTATAACATTGAGTTCTCATTGTTTATTGGCTTAAATTCTACAGATTTTGCATTACCTATAGTTTACAGGAAAGTTGACTTACATTTTTATAGTTGATTTGATCTGCTTCCTCCTTCAATTTGAGATAGGTGGTTGTGACGCCAAATAAAGCTTAAGTGTTTTAACTGGAAAACATGTTGCAAGACCTTGTACTTTATTTATTTATTTATTAGTTTAACTCAAACTTTACAAAAATTTTAACAATTAGTATTATAAAACATAAAAAAAAAAAATAGCTTATGAATTAAGTTACAATTTCATATTTCTTAAATTAAAATTTAAGTGAACAATAAAAACAACTAAATATATATAAAAAAAAGAATTTATATTTCTATTTATACAATTTAAGTTTTTGTGTTTGTTTTGAAAGTGTGAAATCAATGTTGTTCTTGTGTTTATTACCCATTATCAACATCCTATGAATTGGTTCATAATTGCCATAATTTGTTCTATGAAAACTCAACGTAAATAAATTAGTATTACGTAAACGATTATTTGAATTAATTTTAATGTTATTAAGGATTTGAGGAGAAGAAATGTTACCTTTTATAACTTCAGTAATAAAAATAACATCAGCAACTTCTCGTCTTAATTTTAAAGTTTTCAAGTGAATTAAATTCAATCTATTTTCATAAGGAGGTAGGATCAGCGGGTTTGACCATTGAAGATTTCTCAAAGTAAATCTTAAAAAATTTCTTTGCACCGCCTCTATCCTATTAATATGTACCTATAAATAAATGGTGACCAAACTTGGCTAGCATATTCTAAATTAGGTCTAACAAGACAAGAATATAAAGATTTAAGAACATAAGGATCATTAAATTCTTTAGACCAACTAATTCTTTAGCATAGAATTAGCTTTATTTATAATATAGCAGAAATGAAGTTTAAAGTTAAGCTTATCATCGAAGTAAACGCCTAGGTCTTTAATAGAATTCGTTTTAGGAATACTAATTCCGTTCAAGCAGTAATTAAAACAAATCGGATTAAGACGACGTGTGAAACACATAAGTGCACATTTATTTACATTTAGAAGAAGATTATTGTTTTTACACTAAATAAAAAAATTATCTAAATCATTTTGTAAGAGTAAAGCATCATTTAGTGACTCAATTTTCTTAAAAATTTTCATGTCATCCGCATATATTTGAAGTTCACTATTAACAAAAACTGAAGAAACATCATTTACCGAGATTATAAAAAAAAGAGGACCTAAGTGACTGCCTTGTGGAACTCCAGAATTGGCGTTAAAAGGTTTAGAAGTAATATTTCTAAATAAAACACTGTAGGTCCTATCAGATAAATATGAGTCAACCCATTTCACAAAAATATCTGGGAAACCAAGTTTTCTTAGCTTTATCAGTATTATAGAATGTGGTAAAACATCAAATGCTTTACTATAATCTGTAAAGATAACATCGGTTTGAAAACCTTCTTCCATATTTTTTGTAAAAGTTGAAACTGACTCAACAAGATTAGTAACTGTTGATTTTTTATCCATATATCCATGTTGATTATGAACTAAAAAAGATTTACAGTGACTATGAATAGAATCATACATTATTAATTCGAACAGTTTTGGAAGTGAAGAAAGTTTCGCAATTGGTCGATAATTAATAATTTCATTTTTGGCATTTTTCTTATGAATAGGCCTAACATATGAGTGTTTCCAGATAGACGGGAAAACTCCTGAATTTAAAGAAGAGTTAAATAGTATTGAAAGGGGAATAGCTAAAGCACTTGAACACTTTTTGAGTATAACTTCCGGAATACCATCAAGTCCAGGAAGAGTATTATTCCCAAGTTTATCTAAATAAATTTTAATTACACCTTCGTTAATATTTGTATTAGACCAAGTAGTTTTCGGAAAAGTATCCAAATGAGAGCAATCATTATAATTTGGTGTAAAAATAGAATTACTATAAGAAGAACAAAAATATTCACGAAAGAAATTAGATATTATTTTAGAATCATTACTTGAAACACCATTATACTTCATATGGGAGGGAAAGTCGTCACTTTTCCTCTTGGAATTAACAAATTTCCAGAAGCATTTTGGATTTCATATTAATTTTGAAGATGTACTAGAAATAAAATCATTATAGAGTAATTCAGACAATAATTTAAATTCATCAAAAAGAATTTTAAATCTATTATAGTCATGCGAATTCTTCGATTTAAGATAACAACGCCAAGCTTTATTCTTTTTATTTCTGAGTTTTCTCAAATCCGAATTGAACCATGGCGGACTTAATAAAGGGTTTCGGTTCTTAGATTTTGGTACAAATTGCCGAAAGCCTTCAAAAATAACTTCATAAAATCTTTTTGTCATTATATTAACATCTGTATTATTAAATACAGAATAAAAATCAAAGGATGAATGAATTCATTTAAAGCAGCAAAATTAGCTTTGTTAAAATTAAAACTATAAGAATTAGAATAATAAGAATTTATTGGTGAATTAACACAAAGAGTAAAACTTAATGGTGGATGAAACTTATCAATACCTATTAAAGGAAAGGTATTTTCGCAGAAAATTAAATTGTTCCATTCAGAAGTAAACACTAAATCAAGTTGTTTACCCTGAAAGTTACAAATTTCTGAGACTTGTTGCAAATAATTAGTATTTAATTTATCAATAAATACATATTCACATTCGGTCCTAATATGTTTCGGAATCATAAAATGTTCCTCGTCATGCTTTACCCATTTAAGATTGGGTAGATTAAAACCACCACATAAAATCAAATCATCTTTAGGACTAAAGTCATTGCAAATAAAATCTATCGTTTTACCTACAGAAGTATAAATATCAGAATCAGACGAAGGAGGAATATAGCATTTCAAACAATTAATGCCTCCCCGAAAAGTTTTTCAACGTGAAACAAGGAGTGCGACAGATGCTCACCCCTACTCTGTTGAATTATTAAGATGGCGAAACACGGCTTATGGAAATTCGTTTGTTGTGCGTACATCGCGATTATGGAATCAGTTACCATGTAATGTGTTTCCCAAAGTTGGTAGTTTTTATATGTACGATCCAATAAAGTTTAAGAAGAACATTAACATCCATCCTTATGACTTTCCTTTAAATTAATTCCTTTATCCATCATAATTCAAACTCCTAAATCCTAATCCTAATCCTAATTTCCTTCCCAATCCCGATCCTAAAAACCAAACAATACATTTGTATTTAAGGTCCATACCAAGTTTGGTTTTAAAAAAAAAGTGGGTGGTTTTAGTTGGTTAAAGTCCAACACTCCCCAGATGAACCCCGTACAGTGATTCTGGGCGGCTTTCGATGCTTTCCATCAACCTTCGCAAAAAAAAAACACAGCGTCAATTAAATATTAATATAGTTTCAAAAAAAAAATAAAATAATAACAAATAAAAACACTTTTATTTATAAAACAACTTTATTTTAATTTTAATTTATTTATAAAATTGATAAATTTCGATATTAGTTTATTTATAAAATTAATTTGTTTTAATTTTAATTTATTTATAAAATTAATTTATGTTAGTTAAATTAAACTTTTATACTTTATTTGTTGTTTGTCCAAATAATACAGGGTACCGTTACATTTACTGTTAAGGTATTTAAAGGAAAAATATGCTTAGAATGCAAAATTGGTTTACGTTGCAATTATTATAATTTCTAATAGCTCTCACGGGAAAGAAAATTTAATTAACATTAACATGTTGGGAAACAAAATTTGTTTATTGGTAATAATTTTGATGGGAAACAAACCGGTCAAACCGTTTTCATTTAAGAACTAAAAAATTTAAATAATTGCACCACAACGCCAACTTGGCGGTCCGATAGAGCAAAATTTTTAGTCAAAGATTTCTTTCCGTACTAAAAAACCTCTATATACTAATTTTCATGAGAATCGGCTGAGCATTTTAGGAGTCTTTTCGCTACATGCAAACAAACAAACAAACTTTTATATATAGATATAATAATATAAATTTTTTAAAGGCAAATATATAAGGTTGTCATATTTGAAAAAAGCACTATATTTAAATTAGTATAACACGAGTTCTATTATGTAAACTTTCAATCAAAAAATGGTAAAAGAGAGCTGCTTTTATAAGCTTTACAAAAATGTATCGCTTGAAATTATAGAGGTGCCAAACGGTACTAATATTAACCATTATGCGAAACTTCATTTTTGCTAGGTTTTTGGCTCCACAAATTTCCTCAACGGTTTAAGATAGAGACTTGAAATTTTGGGAGAAGTTAGATCTTCAGAAATTAGTAGGAGTCAGTTCACAAAATTATTTTGTCACGAGCCCTGTTTAGGAGCTGTAAGGAGTCGAAAATTGAAATTTAAGCTTTTTTAAAAACCTGAAAATTAAATACAACTCGGAGGAGGACGGTCCCAAACCCGGCTGAAAAAGGAGGACAATAGAAGGAGGTCCTCGAGGTAGGTGTGAGTGGTTACTGCACTTGCATCTGGAAAAAAAAACTCGAGAATGGTCAAAGATTTCATTGCAACATGGCGGGAAGTGGCGCCATCCAATAACTACAAACTGCCCTCCAAAATGGGAGTTGGCGTAAAACTGACTACCTTACCCATAAAAATTTGTGCAAAAATAAAGTTATGGAAGATGTAAATGGAAATGCCTCGGATAAAAGGATTGGATTTATTAGAAATAGACCTCGGAAAAGTTTAAAGGACAATGATTTAAGAATTTGTACCTGGAATGTGAGAACTCTCTACAGCCCAGGTGCATCTAACAATTTGGAAAATGTTCTTGAAAAGTAAAAGCTGGACTTCATTGCTATACAACAAATACGTTGAAAAGGCAGAGGTGTAATTAAAAAAAGGAAAACCGATATTTGTTATAGCTGCAATGGAAAACACCTCATATTAGGTTGCGGATTTATGGTTGGAGGTAAGGTAAAACGAAACATTATTGATTTTACATCTGTCATTGAACGCTTATCTCAAATCCGTTTAAAAGGAAAATTTTATAATCTATCCCTAATATGTGCGCACGCTCCCACCGATGATGCAGGCGATGTAGCAAAGGATGAATTTTATGAAATCCTAGAAAAGACCTACTCATTATGTCCTAAGTACGACGCTAAGATCGTACTTGGCGACTTTAATGCAAAAATCGGGAAGGAAGGAATTTTCGGCAAAACTGTAGGTGTTCATAGTCTTCATGAAAATGATTTTGAAAAATTTCTAACTAGTGGCGCCCGTGCAATTGAGAATAATACTCCAACCAACGAAACCGACCCAGTTCCACCCAATGTAGCTGAAGTCGAGTTAGCCATCAAGAAACTAAAAAATAACAAAGCTGCCGGCTTTGATGGCTTGCCAGCGGAGTTATTTAAAGCTGGAGGTGAAAATTGGTAGAGTGCATGCACCAACTGATTAAAAGAATCTGGCTCGAAGAAAATATGCCTATGAGTGGACTGTGAGGTAACTATCAGTGCGGCTTCCCACCTGGTAAATCTATCACCGACCAGATGTTTGCACTACGCCAAATACTGGAGAAGACTCGTGAATACAAAATCGATGCTCACCACCTCTTTATCGATTTTAAAGCCGTCTATGACAGTATATTTCGAAATACATTATATGACGCCATGCCCGAATTCAGTGTACCGGCCAAAATCATACGATTGTCTAAAAAGACTTTGGAAAACACAAAATGTATGGTAGCGGTTTGAAGTAATATGTCTAAAGAATTCCAAACATACTCTGGATTCAGACAAGGTGTTGCACTGTCCTGTAACTTTTTCAATCTTGTGCTGGAGTACATATTACGTCGTTCTGGTGTTAATATGATAGGAACAATTTTTAATAAAAGTTCAGCTACTAGGTTTTGCTGACGACGTTGATATTGTAGGAAGAACAAGACGTTCAGTCACTGAAGCCTTCACCCAAATTGAAAAAGAGGCAAACAAAATGGGTCTTGGTGTAAACGAGAATTAAACAAAGTATATGCCATTGACAAATTCGGAATCCAATCAACATCCTATTGGATGCAATATCACTGTCGGTGCATAAAACTTTGAGGTAGTTAAGGAGTTTGTCTACCTTGGGACCAATATGAACATCGAAAATGATATAAACTTAGAAATAAAACGTAGAATAATCATGGCAAGCCGTTCCTACTTCGGTTTGTCAAAACAGCTTGGTACAAAACTTCTATCGCGTAATACTAAAATGAGTAAGTTCTGCTGCGCGGTTCAGAATCGTGGACACTGGCAAAAGCAAGTGAGCTAACACTAGGTATTTTCGAAAGAAAAATTCTACGTAGAATATATGGTCCAGTAAACGACGGCGCGTTCTGGCGGAGAAGATATAATGCCGAACTCTACGAACTGTATAATGATGTTGATGTAGCCACGAAAGTCGAGCGATTGTCAACCGATGCTCCAGTCAAGAGGATATTTGCAGCCAGACCTCAAGGGAAGCGACGCCGAGGGAGACCGAACCTCCGTTGGGGAGATAAAACATCGGCAGATTAAAAAAAAACTTCCCATCGCCAATTGGAAGAGATCTGCGCAAAACCGAGAGGAGTGGAAAAAGATATTACATCAGGCCCAGAACCTTCATGGTTTGTAGTGCCTAACAAAAAGAAGAAGAAACTTAAATACCCGCCTAAATTTTTGTTTAGTAATATAAAAAATTTAAATCTGGAATATTATATTTCAACATATGTTAAAGGTTTTTCTTAAATTTACAAGGGGTTCTTAAATTTGAAGAAACTTTCTCTTAGTCTTAACCATTTTTGCTTCGATAATAAAATACTAAGTTAAATTCCAAATTTTAGTGCAATTCACAATTTTATTCCTAGAACATAAAAATTTTGGAGGTGAGAAGGGCAGATTCTCAAGAATCATTATAAGTTTGCTTAGGAAAAATTTGGAAACCTTGTCTATTGAAGGACTATTACGACTTTAAAATTAAAACTTTTGTTTTTTCATAAATCAGTAACTTATTCACCAGTTAATATTTTCCGTTATATATTCCAAAATTAATTTAGTATTATATTTTCCAAAATTAAACGTAACATTTAGCAGGGCAGCTTCTCGAGAATCATTATAAGTTTGCTTAGTAAAAATTTGAAAACCGTGCCCATTGAAGGGCTATTAGGATTTAAAAATTAAAACTTTCGTTTTTTTCATAAATCAGTAACTTATTCACCAGTTTATATTTTCCGTTATATATTTCAAAATTAATTTAGTATTATATATTCCAAAATTAAACGTTAACATTGAAGCTCCATTAACATTATATTAAAATACTCAGTAGTAATGAAACACTATATAATTTTGAAAATGTGTTTTCGTTACTTGTTTTTTGAAATAATTAAAAAATGATAATTAACATTTTTCTAAATAACTATGATTTTAATATTTTAACATCAATTTTTTTTATTTTTAAAGAACATTAGGTATCTATAAGGTTAAATAAGGATTAACGAATAAAAATTACAGAAAATAAACCGATTAAACGACATGTTATATTTAGCATTACAGCTTACCAAAAAACAATTTTTTATTTTTTAACGGTTAATACAAAATTTATTTAAAGAGAATAAAATTAAAAGAGAAGTTAAAATTCTTTTACTACTAAAGTAACTATGTAATTAATTTACAAAATGATAGTTTCTGAAACTTTCATCAAACTATCTGGATGATAGTTTCATGTTGTTAAATTGAAAAAAGGTGAATTTATGGGTCCTGGTTCATATTTATTAAATTACGTTTAGTCTTATACTTATTAATTAGGTAACTTTCCCAAGCAACTGAATAATTTTCATCGGTTACAAGTTTAATTAATTTTAAGTTTTTTGTAGTAAAATTTAGACGATTATTATCATGGCAATGTTGGGCTATTGCTGATTTTGTTGTTCTTTTGTATTTTATATGTGTTCTTTTAATTTAGTTATATTTATTTTTGTGTGCCCTATGTATTATGCATTACAGTCGTTGCACGATATCTCATAAACAACTTTAGTATATCTTTTTTAATTTGTTGTTATTTGAAAATACTACCTACACCAATTTCATATGTCCTAAATATACCTTTAAATTTTTCAGCAATTTTATATGTGAAGTTAAATTTAACGAGGTATATGTTTTGTTAATTTTCAACTTTAAAAAAAGTAAATGAATTTTGTTTTTAAGGTTTATAGGAATGTTTTTTTTAAGTTGTCAATTTCATGTTTCAAAACTATTCGTAATTTATAATTCTTTCAGCGGCGGCTTGTTCATAGGCACTGAGGAACTGCAGCACATCTAATGCCAAAAGAATAAATTATAAATATTTAATTCTTTTTTATTTTGGTTATGCTATTATTGTAAAATTGCATTTCGAAAATTTTAAATATATTATACTAACTTATATTATATATAATTTTACTAACACTAATATATACTAATTTAATATTATTATACAAGAACATTTCTTTTCTTTTCGGTAATATGGTACTTCAAATTTTGCAGTTCTATTCGATTTCGGTAATGTAATTTTATAAACCATACATTAATCCATACATATACATTATATAATATATTATATATAAATTATATAATAATATATTACAAATGTATATGTATATGTATTATATATGTATATGTATGGATTAATGTATGGTTTATAATTGTATGGTTTATTATCTAATATATAAAGAAGAAAATTTGTTTGTTTATTTGTTTGTTTGTTTGTTTATTTGTTTGTTTGTTTGTTTGTTTGTCCAGGATTCACGTGAAAACCACTGGTCCGATTGTCACAAAATTTTAAAGGAATAATTCTGGGAGCCCGGGGGGTGACATAGGCTATGTCGCATTTTTATAAGTCAACAGGTTGCGGCTCCAGAGCCGTTTTAAGCTTTTTCGTTTTTTTGATGTCGAGTCGAAACGGTTTGACCGATTAACTTGAAATTTTGCACGAATGTTCTTCTTATTAAACGGAATTAATGGTATAAAGTTGGTTGGAATAAATTAACCCCTTTCGGCCCGGCGGGCTTCCAAAAAATTTTGTGTTTCCGATTTGTGTCCAATTTTACAGGGTGGTTTTGCAGTCAAAAAAAGTGGCTGGCACAAATTTTTGTTGGGTTCGGTTAACCCGTTTGGGCACGAGGGCGCAATGAAGCTTTTTCAATGTTTTTGATGTCGAGCCGAAACAGTTTGACCGATTGACTTTAAATTTTGCACAAATCTTCCCCTTAGCAAACGGAATTAGTTGTATAAAGATGGTTTGAAAATATTAACCCATTTCGGACCGGCGGGCTTCCAAAAAATTATTTGTTTCCGATTTGTGTCCAATTTTACAGGGTGGTTTTGCAGTCAAAAAGAGAGGCTGGCACAAATTTTTGTTGGGTTCGGTTAACCCGTTTGGGCACGAGGGCGCAATGAAGCTTTTTCAATGTTTTTGATGTCGAGCCGAAACAGTTTGACCGATTGACTTGAAATTTTGCACAAATCTTCCTCTTAGCAAACGGAATTAGTTGTATAAAGATGGTTTGAAAATATTAACCCATTTCGGCCCGGCGGGCTTCCAAAAAATTATTTGTTTCCGATTTGTGTCCAATTTTACAGGGTGGTTTTGCAGTCGAAAAGAAAGGCTGGCACAAATTTTTGTTGGGTTCGGTTTACCCGTTTGGGCACGAGGGCCCAATGAAGCTTTTTCAATGTTTTTGATGTCGAGTCAAAACAGTTTGACCGATTGACTTGAAATTTTGCACAATTGTTCCTCTTAGCAACCGCAATTAGTTGTATAAATTTGGTTGGAATAATTTAACCCATTTCGACGTGGCGGGCTTCCAAAAAATTTTGTATTTCCGATTTGTGTCCAATTTTACAAGGTGGTTTCGCAGTCGACAATAGAGTCTGGCGCAAATTTTTGTTGAGTTCGGTTAACCCGTTTGGGCATGAGGGCGCAAAGAAGCTTTTTCAATGTTTTTTGATTTCGAGTCAAAACCGTTTGACAAATTGACTTGAAATTTTGCACAAATGTTTCTCTTAGCAACCGCAATTAGTTGTATAAATTTGGTTGGAATAATTATACCCATTTCGGCCTGGCGGACTTTCAAAAAATTTTGTGTTTTCGATTTGTGTCCAATTTTACAGGTTGATTTTGCAGTCTAAAGAGAGGCTGCAAAAAGTTTTAGTTAATTCGATTAACCCGTTTTCCACGATGACGCCATGAAGTTTTCTATAAATTTTATTTTCTTATACGATTAAAAGTATTTTATTGAAAATTTTGTACCAACATTTTAATTAAAACCCACATGGTTAATTTGGTTTTGACCTGTTTGTGCGTTTTGAATAAAGATTCAATGAAATTTTCAGTTTTCTTCAAATGAAATCTAAAAATCAAAAAATTCAATTTTTTATATATAATGCTTAAAAACATAGTATTTTAAAACAGTTTTTCCAAAAAATAAGCCTACATTTCTCTCATCAAATCATAAAAAAACGAGGAAGAGCGTATTACAACTTTCAGGTGAGTACTAAACAAAATATAAGTTGAAAAGCAAATTTTTAAATCTTTTCTAAACCATCGACTATATTTTATTCAAACGTTGGCAATTCAAGATAACTACTATTGACATAGTATATATAGTATAATGACATAATGGCAAACTTAGTATCCCCATTTGACCAATAGTCATTTTAATTCAGTTAACATTATTCGCCGGGAACCTAACATCCTCAACTCTATCGTCAAGGAGCACCAATTTTTCAAGTAGCACCATGTATAGAAAAATTAGAGATATTCGTTTAAACTGTTTTTTAAAGTTTTTGTTTCGCTATCGGTTAAAAGAACTCGACAAAACATTTTTTTAAACATTCCCCTAATTCAAAGAAGTTGTACCTACTTTCAGAAATTGGACGTAATTTACTTACAAATTTTTTTTTGAACAATCGTCGGGTCGACAGGGGTTAACAACTTCCAAGTCTGTTAGTAAATTGAACTTCATTTTCAAAGAAGAACAAATATACAAAATTTGAAGTTAATCGGTTAAATCATTTCTAATATATATAACAAAGCAACGAAAAAACCTATAAAAAGCTGTTGGGCCACGATGGGTAAACGGAACTCCACAAATATTTTTTTTGTGGCTTCATTTATAAGCAAAGTAGTATTTCAAAAAAATGGCTTAAGCTTGCGTTTTTACAATTTGCAAGCTTCCGGGCAACGCCGGGTAAATCTGCTAGTATAATATAATATGTTGAATTTCTATACTGACTAACCTAATGCATACAAACAAATAACATAACAATATGTTATATGTTTGTATAACAAAACAAATGAAAAAAAAAACAACTTTTATAATTTTTTGTAATGTAATTTTAAAGGCGGGCTCCTAGAAAATTGTATATGTATGAGTACAATGTATCAAATATAGGAACTCCTGAAATTGAAATCGCGTGTATATATAGTGGCGGGCTCGTTTGAAATTTTGTTTAGTTGAGTACATGGTGTTAAATTATTTTAAACGAATTAATCTTATCAATATTGAATATTTCAAATATTTAAAATAGTTGCATATTTATGTGGGATTTTGTGAAAAATGGGTAAACATACTTAAAAATGTTTGTGTTGCGGTTTTAAAAGTGATGAATCTGAAAATAATTTTTTCCGTTTACCAAAATCTAGTGAAAGGTATATTTTTTAAATATTTTTTTTAATATTATGTTCATATATAATATATGATGTTTTTAATTTTTTAGGAGAAATGTATGGTTGAAAAATTTAAATAGATCCGATCTGGTTAACACGAAAATATCAAATGATTACCGTGTATGCAAAAGTCATTTTTCTGATGACCAGCTGGCAAAATCAAAAAAGTTTTTGAAAAGAAATGCAGTTCCAATTATAAGTAAATCTTTTTCAAAAGTTAAAGTTTTGGAAAATATTTTAATAGCTCCTGCAATAGGTGAATATTTAATTATCAAAATATTTAATTACAAAAAATATCAAAATATTTTAATAAATTCGTTATATAAATAAATTATTTTTACAGAACGAAATACTAATCTTATTGAAGACATTTCACCAATTACTGAGTCATCAAATCTATCAGGTAAAAATAAATATTTACTTGTAAAATAAAAACTCTGAAATTTTTAAATAACGATTTACTAACCACTAGCCATTTGGACCTGGACTGCACGAAACACTTTTTAATGGCCTGAAATTAAAAATTTACCAGATATTGCCGAAAATTGCTTGATTTGCATATATAAGGTTTCCCTAAAAACCAATTTATATTTTGATAAATCTACTGGAGAAATTATAGGTTTAGAGGATGATGGTGAGAATAAAACAAAACTGGCTGCAAATTACGCTTTAGTTTCGAGGAATTACACACAAATATAGTCATTTAGTAGGCTATTATTATGTAAACTCAATGTGTTCGGCGATAATGTTGAAACCAATTATTTTTAAATGTATAGAACATCTAATAAATATAAATATGAAAACAAGAATTATAATTTCTGACCTAGGAGCGGATTTCATTGCATTAAATAAATTATTGGGGACTTCATCTTCATTTCCGTATTTCATCGCCTACAACTATAAAATATATTATATGTATGACACATCTCATCTATTAAAATCATTTTGGAAAAACTTCATAAAATATGATATCATTTTTGGCAATAATAAAAAAGCTTGTTGGAACGACGTTAGAAGTTTATATTTACAATGTAAAAATCAACAATTTAAAGTAGCTCCCAAATTGACGGAAGCACACATTGCTCCTAACACATGGCAGAAAATGCGAGTACCATATGCAGCTCAAGCTATTAGTTGAACAGTCGCCAGTAGCCTCTATACTTTGACAAGAAAGGGGTACTACAACTTCTACCACATTGAATACAGGTGAAGTAATAAAAAAATTCGATCAATTATTTGACAGTTTTAATTCTTGTAAATTTGATGAAGAAAAAAATTTAGAAGGCCATTTTTCGGAAATGAATGTCAATTAAAATTTTTAAAGTACATGGAAGATATAACACCAGGCACAAAATGTGAACCAACAGGAAATCTTGAAATTGCTGATTTTTATGATACAGACTTCCACATACCACAACAAATCTCACACCAAGTTGATTAATTTAAAATAGAATACGACTATAAATCTATGGATTTTGGAGAAGCTAACGCATTTTATTACTTCTGCGGGCACTTATTAAAAAATTATAAGGCACATCATAATTGCAGTTTAAAGTCAATTGGAAATGATAATATTTATTTACAGTTCATAGAATTCAAGGAATATGATAACGCTTCGCTTATTAAACCACCTGAAGATTTTATTAATACATTAAAAATATAAGAAGATAAATTTGTCAATAAATTCGATAGTATTTGAACTGAAAAAAATTTTGAAAACAAATTATTTGAGCATTTAAAAAATAATTTCAATTATAAACGTTGTGACAAGATTAAGAATATATTTTGTAATCAAAAATTTCAACAAAAATGTAAAACAATTTTGATAATAAACAGAAATATTTTAGAGTGACACATTTATGATAATTAATTCGATTTAAATATATTTTAAAGGCTTTTCTTTTGTATAAAGACAGAAAATCAAATATATTAGAAAACTAAAGCTATAATAAAATTTTAAAGTCTTTTAAAAATTAAATTTACATAACTTATTATAATATATATATATATTAAATTATACTAGCAGATTTTCCAGGCGTTGCCCGGGAGGTTGCAAATTGTAAAAAAACAAGTTTCGGTCAATTTTTGGTTGAAAAGAAAGCCTCAAAAAAATTTTTGTGGAGTTCCGTTAACCCATTGCGGCGCAACAGCTTTTTATAGGTTTTTTGCTGACCGACGCCTGATTGACAATTGCCGCCCGACAATGTTACAAACAAAATTTTGGAAAATATGTAAAATTTTGCGCAATATTGCTTGTTTAAAGTCTCAAATACAGGTTTGTTGAGTTCCATTAACTCATTGCAGCTTGGCACAGCAGCTTTCTACAAATTTTTACGTTACTTTACTCTTAAAGAGTAAAGAGCAGAAACGGCTTGAACAATTGACTTTAAATTTTGTATGCGTACATGTATATACTTACCATTCCTACGATTATTCAAAAAAAAAATTTTGTAAGTAAATTACGTCCATTTTTTAAAAGTAGGTAAAACTTCTTTGAATTCGGGGAATGTTTAAAAAAATCTTTTGTGGGGTTCTTTTAACCGATTGCGATTGCTTTAAAAAACAG
Organism: Dolichopus griseipennis; assembly: GCA_963082915.1. Taxonomy (NCBI): domain Eukaryota; kingdom Metazoa; phylum Arthropoda; class Insecta; order Diptera; family Dolichopodidae; genus Dolichopus; species Dolichopus griseipennis. Next base: position 292,488,548 of record OY720441.1, read on the forward strand.
TTTGCAAAATAGTTTGAACAATTATCTCCAATTTTCTATACGTGGTGCTTTTTGACAATTTGGTGCTCCTTGACGATAGAGTTGAGGATGGTGGGTTTCCGGTGAATAATGTTAACTGAATAAAAAATTTTTTTTTTATTGTTAATTAATAATTATGAAAAGTTTCAAGTGAAATTTGATAAATTTGTTGAAAAATTCCAAGAATAATTCTAAAAAAAGCGTTTTAAAAAAATTTCTTTATTTACATTTTAAAATTAACATGTACACCATATGTAATTTTTGTGTTAACTTTTTTCAATAACATCAACTTAAATTAAAACTCCATTGAGTGGCGGGGCAACGTGCACCGGGTAATAGGTAGTTTACATATAAGTATTATTATACCCGTTTGACTATAGGTCAAAAGGATATACTAAATTTGCCATTATGTCATTATACTATGTCAATAGTAGTTTTCTTGAATTGCCAACGTTTGAATACAATATAGTCGATAGTTTAGAAAAGGTTTAAAAATCAGATTTTTAACTTATATTGTGTTTTATACTTACCTGAAAGTTCTACTATGCTCTCCCTCGTTTTTTTATGATTTTATGAGAGAAATGTAGGCTTCTTTTTTGGAAAAACTATTTTAAAATACTATGTATTTAAACATAATATATACGAAATTGAATTTTTTGATTTTAAGTTTTTATATGAAGAACTGCAAATTACACTAAAACCTATTTTTAAAAAACAACAAAAGCAAAAAAGATAAAAAACATAGACTTACGAAAAAATGTAGAGAAGGAAAATGTTACGTTAAATTTAAAGATATTTTTATTCGGATTCTTTATAAGCTTTATTTTTATTATTATTAATATTATCTCATTTAACTTTTGCACTGTTTGAGACTATTTGAAAGCAAAAAAATTAGTCTTATTAATTAAGCGAGCTTTTGAAATAAAAGTTAACTTGCGTTAATACCTTTGAAAATTTCATTGAATCTTTGTTCAAAACGCGTAAACATGTCAAAACCAAATTAACCCTGTGGGTTTTTATAATTAAAATGCTGGTACAAAATTTTCAATAAAATTCTTTTAATCGTTTAAGCAAATAAAGTTTCTAGAAAACTTCATGGCGTCGTCGGGGAAAACGGGTTAATCGAACTTAACTAAAACTTTTTGCAGCTTCTCTTTTAGACTGGAAAATCAACCTGTAAAATTGGACACAAATCGGAAACAAAAAAATTTTTGGAAGCCCGCCAGGCCGCAATGGGTTAATTCATTTCATCCAAATTTATACAACAAATTCCGGTTGCTAAGAGGAACATTTGTGCAAATGCGATGCGCAATGGGTTAATTCATTCCATCCAAATTTATACAACTAATTCCGGTTACTAAAAGCAACATTTGTGCAAAATTTTAAGTCAATCGGTTAAACCGTTTGAGTCGACATCAAAAACATTGAAAAAGAGTCATTTCGTCCTCGTGCCCGACCGGGTTAACCGAACTCAACAAATATTTGTGTCATCCACTCTTTTCGACTGCAAAATCACCCTTTAAAATTGAACACAAAATTTTTTGAAGCCCGCAAGGCCGAAATGGGTTAATTTATTCCACCCAAATTTATAAAACTAATTCCGGTTGATAAGGGGAACATTTGTGCAAAATTTCAAGTCAATCGGGCAAACCGTTTTGACTCGACATCAAAAAAACGAAAAAACTTAAAACGGCTCTAGAGCCGCAACCTGTTGACTTTTAAAAATGTGATATAGCCTGTTTCCCCCCCCCCCCCCCGGTCAAAATTATTCCTTTAAAATTTTGTGACAATCGGACTAGTGGTTTTCACGTAAATCTTGGACAAACAAACAAACAAACAAATTTTCTTCTTTATATATTAAGACTAGCTAATACCCGGTGCGCGTTGCTGCGCCTCTCAATGGAGGTTTAATTGAATTTGATGTTACTGCAAAAAGTTAACACAAAACTTACACACGGTTTACACATGTAAATTTTAAAATGTGTGAAAGCAATCTTTTTAAAACGATTTTTCTAGGATTATTCTAGTAATTTTTGAAACTTTCTGTAATTCAAAGCAGTACGAACTACTTTCCAAATTTTGACAAAATTTACTTCCAAAAAAAATTTTTTGAAAAATCGCAGACCGACTGTTAACAGACTCAACTCCATTTTCAAGTTGCTTAACACATATAAAATTTGAGGTAAAACGGTCAAATCGTTTCTAATTTAGAGTTAAGTAACGCAAAAATCTATTAAAAGCCACTGTGCCCCACTGGGTTAACGGAACTACACTTTCTCTTTGGGCAAAGCAGTATTGCGCAAAATTGGACGTAATTTGCTTCCAAATCACTCAACAAAATTTTTTTGAGGCTTTCTTTTTAGCCAAAGCAGTACTTCGCAAATTTTGACAATATTAGATTCCAAAATTATTTTGACCAACCGTCGGGCCGACATGGGTTAACAAATTCCAAATCTGTTAATAGTGTCAACTCAATTCTCACAGGGGAGCACGTATACAAAATTTAAAGAAAATCGGTCAAACCGTTTTTAATTTATAGTTAAGTATTGAAAAAACCTATAAAAAGCTGTTGGCCCTAATGGGTTAATGCAAGTCAATAAAATTTTTTTGTGGGGCTTGCTTTTTAGCCAAAGCAGAATTTCATAAAATCGGACAAAATTCGGACCCAAAATTTTTTTTGACACCCCGTCGGCCCAACATGGGTTAATAAATTCCAAAACTGTTAATAGTGTCAACTCAATTATAAGGAGCATCACGTATACAAAATTTTAAGTCAATTGGTCAAACCGTGTCGAATTTAGAGTAAAGTATTGAAAAAACCTATAAAAAGCTTTTGGACCGCAATGGGTTAATGGAACTCAACAAAATTTTTTTTGGGGATTTCTTTAAAGCTAAAGCAGAATTTCGTAAAATCGGACAAAATTTGGACCCAAAATTTTTTTTGACCACCCGTCGGCCCGACATGGGTTAACAAATTCCAAAACTGTTAATAGTGTCAACTCAATTCTCAAGGAGAATCACGTATACAAAATTTGAAGTGAATCGGTCAAACCGTTTCGAATTTAGAGTAAAATATTGAAAAAACTTATAAAAAGCTGTTGGGCCGCAATGGGTTAATGGAACTCAACAAAAATTTTTTTGGGGCTTTCTTTTAAACCAAAGAAGAATTGCGTAAAATCGGACAAAATTCGGACCCAAAATTTTTTTTGACCACCCGTCGGCCCGACATGGGTTAACAAATTCCAAAACTGTTAATAGTGTCTACTCAATTCTCAAAGAGCATCACGTATACAAAATTTGAAGTCAATCGGTCAAACCGTTTTCATTTTAGAACAAAGAAGTTTAAATACTTGCACCACAGCCCCAACTTGTCGGTCCGTTAGAGTAAAATTTTTGGGCCACGATTTCTTTCCGTACCCAAAAACCCCTATATACAAATTTTCATCAAAATCGGCTGGGCAGTTTAGGAGTCTATTCGCTACATACAAACAAATAAACATACAAACAAACATTCCCTTTTATATATATAGATTATAACATTTATAATTATATTTCAAAAAATTATTGGTTTATTACTTTCGACACATTACACAATTTTACTATGTTTCAATTTAATTTTTTTTTTAATTTTCCGTCTTTTTCTTGCATGAAATATTCTTATTACTATCTACTCCCTACTATTTGAGTAAATTTTTGCATATGTGTCTAAAGAGTAAAAGTTAGCAAGAAAATTTTTGATCACGTGACCAAGTGAAACTACTTCTTACAATAAATATACTTTGATGAGATATATATGCCGTCTCATGAACTGTTATTTAATAAACCGCTCTAAAACTGGCAGTTCTGTTTTAGAGAGGTTTATTTGTATTTGTTTTTTTGTTTATTTTTTCTTTTCAGTTTTTTTTTTTGTTTCAAATTTTTCAAATGAATTATTATGAATAATTATGGTTTGATGAATCAAATTATATGTATGTATTTGTTTTTTTGTTCATTTTTTCTTCTGAGTTTTTTTTTTGTTTCAAATTTTTCAAATGAATTATTATGAATAATTATAGAGTGATGAATCAAATTATATGTACTAGTATCGCCCTGAGCTCGAAATTCGAGCTATTTTTGCTTTTAAGTTAACATATAAAATTCGTTTTGTGTAAATTATATTAGACTATACATAATAAAAATTATGCCAACAGTGTTGTCAACAATTCTTGCGCTTGAAATTTGCTTAAAAAAAATTTAGAATTTTTCTTAATTACTAAAACGTTGTTAAGTACCGATTTTTTAGTTTTATTTCTATAGCTTAAGCTGCTTTAAAGAGAGGATAAATTGGTACAGTTAAATTAAATAAAAATTCTAAATACATATAAATATTATTCTAATAAATACATATTCCTAAATGGGATCGATGGTAACTCCATTGTAATAATTACAAAACTTGCCGAAAGGTGATGCAAACATCATCTGTCACAAGAGATGTTTTCAGCTGTCATCCGTCAAACTAAACATCTGGAAATAAATATCCGGAAACTAAATAAAATCCTTCTTCTTGTATCAGCCGTGGACGTAGGAAGACCAAACAGATTAACTTAACTTAAAATATTTAAATGAATTAAAGCTTTTGAATATTTCAAATTATATTAAAATTAAATTTTGATTTAAATTAAACTAAATTATTAATTGTGAATTTCTATACTTTAAAATAATAAATAAATTGAAATATTAAATTAAAACATTAAATTATTACTAAAATTTGGAGAATTTTTATTAAATTCCCACATGGGGGCTCAACCGGGATAGAACCAGAGATAGAACCAGAGATCGAACCGAGATAGAAATCCTCTTTTCAAGAATCGCGTCATAAAATATAATTTATCAAGTGGATAAATTAAAATTAAATTAAATTTTATTAATTAAATTAAACTATTAAAAGAACTATTAATTAAAATTACTGCATAATAGGTTATATGGATTAAAATTAAATGCAGATTTTACGAATTTAAAATAAAATATACTGTACACACATTAATATTTCATATATATCTACACAAAACAAGTTTTCAAAAAATAAAAATAACAAAATAATTAATAATTTAAAAATAACACCTGCAAAAGTTATATCAAATAATAATTCTTTATGTACGAGAGGTTATAAAAATATTCAATAAAATATTAAATAATAAAGAAGAATTGGTAAAAATTTCATTAAACAAGCACAAAAAACAGTAATAAGAATAAGTTTTGTATAAGAATAAATTTAATTAGAACAATAGATTCATTAAAACAAACAACAACTAAAATAAAATTTTATTTTTTTTATTTTTTAAAATATATGCTAGGTACATTTTAATTTCAAATCGTAACACGAAGGCAATAAAAGAAAACAAGAACTAAAAAAACCGATGTGAAATTAACGTACATTCAGATTTAAAGCATAGAATTTCAAAATTCAAGATCAAGTAAGAAACAAGCAATTACAATTTGTAGTTGAAGTTAGTACGTGGACGTAGAACCTGTGTGTAGATTACGAGTATTGGAATTTTAAAATTTTATATAATAAATAATAGTATTATAAATATATATAAAAAAAAAAAAAAAATAAAAAATTAATTATCTGTACTCTTATTAATTAATTACATTTCTTGTTATTTGACAATTCGTTTCATTTGGAACTTCTATAAAGGACATATTTCACAGTAGACGAGTTAATAATTGTATTAAAATAAGTGGGCAAAGACGACGAACTTTACAGGGTAGCGACATGGTAGCAGATTTTGGAGATGGAGCTGGCAGAGCAAATTTGAACGACGCCAGTAAAATTAATTTCAATGATGCCGAAAGCTAATTAGAATTTCAGGTACAGAGACGATAAGTATTAGTCGATGGTTAGCTGAGTTTGAACAATATGCAACAGTATTCCATAAGAACGACTTACAAAAGTTTATATTGTGTAAAAGGTCCTTAGTGGGTGCTGCAAAACTGTTTATTGAATGCGAAGCTAAATCGATGAGTTATCATGAACTGAAGCTTGCACTATTACGGGAATTTAAGTCAAAAGTAACGAGCGCGGAAGTACATAATAGCCTACGTGGAAGAAAGAAAAAAACAGAAGAATCATTTCGCGAATACTTATATTGCATGTTGGATATAGCCGCTCAAGCGGATATTGAAGAAGCAGCAATAATAAGTTATATAATTTATGGGATCAAAGATACCGTGAGTAATAAAATGTTATTATTCGATGCCAGCACTATTTCTCAACTAAAGGAGAAACTTGTAATTTATGAAAAGATAGTTAAAATTGATTCACAAAAAGGTGTAGAAAAAAACAAACTTTACAAAGACTAGACCAGAAAATAAGGGTAAACGAAATAAAAATTACTGCTTTAATTGTGGATCAAGCGAACACGAATTCCACGCTTGTCCAAATAAAGGAAAAGGTCCGAAATGCTTTAAGTGTAATAAGTATGAACATAAAAAACGGATTGCAAAGAAGTGATTGAGTTTAAAAATTCATTCACAAATTCTATTCAAGTTGAAGAAACTACAAAGAACAGTATGTTTGTTAAAGCCTATGTCAACAATATTAATTCTGAATGCTTGGTAGACACAGGGAGTGACATCTGTGTTCTAAAAGAATCTTATTTCAAATTAATTAATACTAATAATAATTTTAGGAAACAACCAATATCAATAACTGGTTTAAATGCTAATATTACGACAAAAGGTTCATGTAAAGCTGTAGTAGAAATTCACCATGATGTATATGAAAATATTGAATTGCATGCCGTTGAAGATAGCTATATGAAACCAGACATGATTCTGGGGATGAATTTATTACAACAAGCCACCATCACTATCCATAAAGGTAATATTAGTATTCAAAAAATCAAGCATCCAACAATGATGAGCACGACAATAAAGATCGTCCTTGCTTTTTGTACCAAATAAATGTTGATGTTGAATCTAAAGAACATGAAAATTTCTTTGGCCTTGAAACTTTAGGAAAACATGTTATGAATGTTGTACTTTCATTAATAAAAAAATATAAGCTAAAATCTATAGAAGAATCTGCAATCGTAATGAAGATAGTCACTATGGACGACGTGCCGGTTTATAGACCGCCTAGACGATTTCCACCACACGAGTTAAAGGTAATTGAAAAACAAATCTTTCAGTGGATGAAGGACGGGATCATAAAGGAAAGCAGTTCCGATTATGCTAGCCAAGTGGTGTTAGTTAAAAAGAAAGACCATACTTACTGTCTATGTGTAGACTACAGAGGCGTAAATAAAAAAATAATAAAGGATCGATATCCTTTACCCAACATTGAACAACAAATCGACAAATTACAGCCAGCAAAGTACTATTCATCTTTAGATTTGGAGAATGGATTCTTCCACGTTGGAATTGAGGAAAAGAGTAAGAAGTACACGTCGTTTGTCACTCATTGTGGACAGTTTGAATTCAACAAAGTCCCTTTCGGTCTCTGCAATTCACCCAGCGTATTCCAGAAATACATCAATTTTATACTTAGAGACTTAATTATGCAAGGTATCGCAATCGTTTACATTGATGACATCATAATACCTTCGCAAACTGTTAAAGAAGGTATCATCAGATTAAAAACAGTATTAGAACTAGCAGCTAAAAATGGTCTAAAAATTAAATGGCCTCAATGTAAATTCCTTCAAAGAGAAATTGAATATTTGGGTCATTGCATTAATAATGGAAAAGTATCCCCGTCCAAATCAAAAACAAAAGCAGTTCTAAATTTTCTAATTCCGAAGACCATAAAACAACTCCAAAGTTTCCTGGGGTTAACCAATTACTTCAGAAAGTTTATACGTGACTTCGCAATCAAGGCTCAACCGTTAACCGAATTGCTCAAGAAGACTATACATTTTAGAATAGGTGATGCAGAACTAGCTGCGATATGGAACATATACTGAACATATACTCCAATATGGAACATATACTGAATTACACACTGATGCCTTTCAAGAGGGATATGGAGCAGTACTATTACAAAAAGATGATGAAGATGGTCTATTACACCCAATCAATTATCATAGTCGTAAAACGACTGATGCCGAGAAAAAATATACTTCATATGAACTAGAGGTTTAAGCGATCGTTGAAGCGTTGAAGAAATTTCGAATCTATTTGCTAGGGCAGAAATTTAAACTAATCACCGATTGAAAAGCATTTGAAGGAACCTTAAAAAAAAAGGGATTTAACGACAAGAGTTGCCAGATGGGCATTACTGCTCGAAGAATTTGATTATGAAATTGAGCACAGGGCTGGTAGTAGAATGAAGCACGTAGATGCCCTAAGTAGGAATCCTGTAGTAATGTGCGTTCATCGGGAAAGCTATTTTTAAAAAAAAATAAAAGAAGCACAACTCAAAGATGAAAACTTACTGACTATATTTGAAATACTAAAGCAAAAACCATATAAAGATTTTTTTATTCATAATGAAATTCTTTGCAAAAATTCTAATAATAACTTTTTACTTGTAGTGCCCGAAGGAATGAAATCCCAAATTATTAAAGAAATTCATGAAAGAGGACATTTTCATTACAGAAAAATGAAGGAGATAATTGAAAAAGATTTTTATATCCCAAATCTACAAAAACGAATTGCTAGAATTATTAGTAACAGTGTAAGATGCATATTAGCTGAGCGAAAAGTCGGGAAGTAAGAAGGTTTTTTACAACCAATCCTAAAGGGGGAACTACCATTGCAGACTTTCCATATTGATCATCTCGGGCCGATGCAGATAACACGGAAAAATTACAAATATATCTTTTCTGTCGTAGACGGATTTTCTAAATTTATCTGGTTATTTCCAACTAAAACGTTGAACGCCGAGAATCAATGCAAAAACTCGAAATTATAGCAGACACATTCGGATATTCTGAGAGAATAATCGCGGATAAAGCGGGAGCGTTCACTTCAAATAAATTTCAGGACTATTGTAAAGAACATGATATTAAGATCCATTTTATAACTGTTCGTGTATCCCGTGGAAATGGGCAAATCGAGAGAATGAATTCGATCATTATTGGTGGACTAACAAAGCTTTCTTTAGATGATCACGAAAGATGGTACAATCACGTAAAACTGCTCCAACGAATAATGAACTCTACATTCCAACATGCTGTTAAAAATACACCCTTTAAAATCTTAACCGGTTGCGAAATGAAAACAGAAAAAGACCTAAAATTAATTGAATTAATTGAAGAAGAAAACATGAAGCAATTTGAAGCAAAACGACAAGACGAACGTGAAAAAGCTAAAAGAGATATCCTAGAAATTCAAAAGGAAAACAAAAAGAATTTTGATAGCAGAAGAAAAAAACCTCGACAATTCCAAATTGATGATTTGGTCGCAATTAAAAAGATACAGTTTGGAACAGGATTAAAGATAAGGCCGAAGTTTTTAGGTCCTTATCGAGTAGTAGCCTTGAAAGAATTTGATCGATATAAAGTGCAAAGGGAAGGAGAACATGAGGGTCCTAAAATCACAGATACCAGCGCTGACAAAATGAAACCTTGGCCAACCATTAACGTGCAAGACGACACATTAAGTTCGAGCGAAGAAGATGATACGGAAGAAATTTAAATAACAATCTTTACTAAAAATATTCAAACTAAAATAAAATCTTCAGGGGCTGAAGATCATCCAGGATGGCCGAATGGGATCGATGGTAACTCCATTGTAATAATTACAAAACTTGCCGAAAGGTGATGCAAGCATCATCTGTCAAAAGAGATGTTTTCAGCTGTCATCCGTCAAACTAAATATCTGGAAATAAATATCCGGAAACTAAATAAAATCCTACTTCTTGTATCAGCCGTGGACGTAGGAAGACCAAACAGATTAACTTAACTTAAAATATTTAAATGAATTAAAGCTTTTGAATATTTCAAATTATATTAAAATTAAATTTTGATTTAAATTAAACTAAATTATTAATTGTGAATTTCTATACTTTAAAATAATAAATAAATTGAAATATTAAATTAAAACATTAAATTATTACTAAAATTTGGAGAATTTTTATTAAATTCCCACATACATATATTTATTGAAGTCAAGAACCCAAAATTCGAGTTAATGCTGTCCTTCATATAGCAAACTGTACTTTTTTCTAAACATTTTAGTACGATTTGAACTATGTTGTACGTATTCTGTATCCTAATTAAAAAATTCTATGAATACATAATATGTACCACAAAATTTAACATATCAAAATTCATAAGTTTAGTATTTAGTATTATATTATATTGAAACTGCCAGAAGTACAAATAATAGTCAAGTTGACCGAAGTCTTTTTTTAAATCTCAATCTTAAGATTTATCAAAAAAAAAAGTTTTTCAATAAATCAAAGAATATATTTTTCCTACCTTTTTCCATTTGTAAATTTAATAGCTACATAGGTAAATTTTTACTACAAATGTATGCCTCTTTAAAGTTCTGAAAACATGCGAAAAATTATTCTGAATTCCTTAGTTTACTTTATACCTTTTTGTCTAGTTTATTTATTTAATATTTCCTAAGTTTTTTATTGACAAAAATATATTTCTATACATGGTCATGAGCCATGACTCATAAGTTTCTTAAAACAAATAAATATTATTGCTTTCATTCCTTTATGAGGAGTAAACTCTTTTCTACTCTCAACTATTGCCAGCTACTCCAGCTTTTGTAAAAGAGTATATGACAGAGTAGATAAATAATTTCCGGCAGATGGCTTTAATTAAAATTCTCTTGAAAAGGTTATGTTAAATCATATTTTTTATTTGATAACCAATAAGCACTTACCCCCTTCCATTTTAAAAAATATTCTTTATATTTATATCAGCAATAAACCTTAATATTTTCACTTTATTAATATTTAAATACTATTAAATATAATTAACTTCTCAAATAACATGTAAATTTAAAATGTCAAATATATATATGACGATTAATTTGACAATTATGTACTCCTGAAACAAAAATTAGCATTCCATTTACAAACTACGCCTATCTAATCTTCATGAACACTTTTTGATGTATAAAATTCGTTCGTTTTGTCAAAGTAAAACTAAAAATAGTGTTTTTATTATAAAAAACATTATTCGATGTTGAAAGTGTGAAATAAACTTTTCAATTATTAGAATGAAATCAAAACATACGACGTACAATTTTTATACGGCAGTACGTCAATAGGTCTGTCTACATATCCATTCTCATCGTAAATCGTAAATCGATACGCGCGTACAGTATTTAATTTATCAAAAATATTTATTTGAATGTTTTAATTTAGTACCTACAAAAAATATTTTTAATTTAATATTATAGATATTTTGAATATAAGATATTTTTTAATAAAAATTATTGTAAAAAAATACATATTATTTTTTAAAACATAATATTATAAATATAAGAAAACCAATAAAAATATTTTTATACATTTTGTCAGTATTTGTAAATTTTAAAAATCCGAGATACAGTACATTGCGTTACGCGTATTTTCGCTGCTCTAATGTAAATTTATGTACCTATTTATTTCTCAATTTTTCGACAGAAATTATACGCTGTACGCTTTTATTTAGGTTGGGACCTAAGGAACAAATAACTTTTTTTGATAAAGATAATTTTTTTAGTTTTGCAAACATATTGTACTTTTTCAATTTATTTGAATATATTTATATTTTAAACAAAATTATTTAAAAAAAAATGTTATTTTAAAATATTTTATTTTTAAAATTTAATCGTAGTAACATAAGAAAAAACAATTACAATATTTTTATACACTTTGTCAATTTTTATATTTTAAAACTCTGAGGTACAGTACGTCACGTATGCTTTCATGTAAATTTTTTTACATAACTAATTATTTCAAAATTTTTTGACAGAAACTGAATGCCGTACATGCTGATTTTGGCTGATCCATAAGAAACAAATCATTTTTCTTAAGCAACATTATTTTTTTTTTTTAAGTTTCTGCAAACATATAGGTATTTTTTAATAAACAAATATTTTACAAAGATATTATTTTAAATTTCTTATTTTTATTTTTTGCTTTGTCATTTTTTAATTCCGAGGTACCAGAACGTCGCGTATTTCGTTTGCTCACATGTAAATTCATGTACCTAACTATTTATTTCAAAATTTTCTAGAAATTTCCAGAAATTATACACCGTACGCGTTGATTTTGGTTAGGCCCTAAGTAACAAATCATTTAAATTACAAATTATTTTTTTAAGAAAGATTATTTGTTTAGTTTTTTTAAATTTTTTGCAAATACATATATTTTTTAAAATCATTAATCTCAAACGTAATGGCAACTACAGAATATATTTCAGAAGTCGGTTTTTTATTGTACAAAAAACTTAACAAAAACAACAACAAAAAATTTTGTTTTTTATAACTGTATTACAATAAATTGCAAACAAAAACAAAATACAGTACTTTTCGGTTATAACGACCATGATGGGACGGAAAATATTCGTCGTAATAAACGAATGTCGTTTTAAAAGAATGCTGTGAATTTTTAAAAATTAGTATAAGACTTGAACATTGTAGAATGTGCTGATTCTAGAATGGACACTTCGAACTCATTTGCTAGACTTTTATTTGATGTGTCAGCCTCAAGCCTATGTATAGTGATTTTTCTTCTATTGAAATTTTTTTTGTATTTTTGATGCGTTATTGTGATTTTTTTTTTAATTCAAAAGTAAATAAAAAACACTTAATTAATCGCCAAGCAACATAATTAGATATAATAATTTTAAATAAAAGAAATATCAATGTAATAAAGAACTTCCATTTTTAGGTAAAATTTAATTCTTTGGCAAAAAGTGTAAAGTGTATTATAATTAAAATTGAACTGAGTTCGTTATAAATGAAAACTACTGTATAAACCAAATGTATTGTTTTCATTTCGAACAGAACTAATTTTTATTTTCACTTTTTAAGATAAAGAAAAAACAAAAAAAAAATTTTTAAAAAATTTAAATCTCCTTGTTCATTGAATATTTGAACTAAACAAAAAAAAGGAAAAATATACATAAGTTGACGCCTATAATCTTTTGATTTAGATTTAGCTGCGAGTTACTACCGTAAATGAATTACATTTACACAGAAAGTCGGCGCATAATATTAGAGTCATAATCCTGAACTTTTAACCGCGTGACAGTTAAATTCAAAATTACGTTAAATTAAAGACATGTTTTCACCTGAAAAAACGCTATATTCTTAAAAAAAAAAATATCATTCAACATATCAGAAAACAAAAAAAACCTTTCTTTTGGTTGTTGTTTCATTAAAATTGGTCAAATAGTTTACCCAGATAAGGGATGTTTATATTTGTATGGGAAAAAATAAGCCGATTAAATATTATGATTTGCGTTTTTGTTAATTTTTTCTTTTCAGGTTTTTTTTGTTTCAAATTTTTCAAATGAATTATTATGCATAAATATGGTATGATGAATCAAAAAAAAAATAAAATATTATCTATTTGGCTTGATATTGATATTGGAAATCTATTGGCAAGACAATTGTTTTATCAATGTTTTATTTTGTGTTACTGATTTGCAACAAAAAAATAAAAATTAGATAAATATATTTACCTTTGCTTTGTTTTATGAATTGAATATAAAACGAACTACATACTGCATAAGAAGATTGAAAAGATTAAAAAATAATAAAGAAGTTAGTAGTATGTAAAATGTAAAACTGATTAAACGAATTTATTTTTCTATTATGTCAGGCGTTGAGCAAATAAAGAAAATTATATTTTCTCAATTAACTTTAAATGAGAAAATTGATTTAAAAAATAAAGGTCGCCCTATAACGCAAATTGTATGTAATCAAATAGGTGTAAATAAAAATAAGAAGTACAATAGATCTTTTAATAAAGAATAGTACGAAAAAATTATTTGGCTATGTGGGTGCGAAGTAAAAAATGCTCTATTCTGTTTTCCTTGTCTACTTTTCGGCGGAGACACAATATGGACACAAAGCGGTTTTACAAATATAAGTTAAATAAAAGAAAAATGTGAAAAACATCAAAACTCCCTCAAGCATATGGAAAATATGATTTCATTTTCACTGCTAGCCATAATAAATATTTCTAAGCAACTAGGCGAGGCTTAAAGAACTGCCAAATTAATACACAATGAAAAGGTTACAAAAAACCGTGAAAATTCAAAAATAATAGATTGCATAAAATTTTGTGGTAAATTTGAATTACCTCTTCGTGGACATGATGAAAGTAATAGATCTGAGAATCCAGGAGTTTTTAGGGGATTAATAAATTTTGTTGCAGAGTTTGATCCTTCTTTGCACAAGCATTTAGAGGCACATCTAAACGATTTTGAGGGTATTTGAATCCGGAAAGTGTAAATGCAGATGGTCTCACTTTGTTTTAAATACAACCGGTTTTTTCAAACGCTCACACAATTAAATATTATTATGAAACATGTAACCGCATCAATTAAGTCTCTGCGATTATTTTTCACAAATATATCAGGAATATCAACTTTTTTTCAAAATCCCCACAAAGATTGGCAGTGTTAAATAAGCATATTAAAACGCATATTCCAAGGGCGCCAAATACGCGTTGGAATTTTAATATGAGGACAATCAGTAAGGTTTATGAAAATAAAGGTGGCCTAATAAAATGTTTTGAAGAATTGCAGTCAATGATAAAACTATTCATGCATCAACTGGATTTTTAGCATTACTAAAAAATGAAACATTTATATTTTGGCTAGAATTAGTTCATGAAATTATGTCCAGTGTAGAAATATTATTCAATCAAACGCAATCAAGAGATATTTATATTAATAAAATTCAAAACTCATTGGATGCATTTTATAAAGTTATAAATAACATACGTAATTCTTCCAATTATGGGTTTAACAGAGATTCTAAAATTATTGAAAATAAAAAGTGTGATCGTATCTGCAACGAAGTGAAAGAGAGATCTGGATACAATAAACATTTGATAGCTGCAAAACTGTTTTATAAAGAGAACTTTGACAATTTTTCCAAAGAACTACCAATCAATGAAATTAGCGAAACTTGTAAATTTTATTCAGATATATTTCAATCGAAATTGGAAACAGAATTACAAATTTTTTATACACGGAAAGAATTTCATAATTTTAATGGATTACTGGCGTTGTTGAATACATTGACAGAAGAAAATTTAGCGAATGTTTTTAGTGAGTCTATCAAACTCATTAAAATGTTAATTACAATCCCCATGACAACAGCAGAACCGGAACTATGTTTTTCTACTTTGAAAAGAATAAAACCATGTTTACGGAATACCATAAACCAAGATCGGCTAGCAGCCTTACGCATGATATCAATTGGAAAAAGTTTGATCTCACAAATAACACAGTTATTGAAAAATGTTGCTACGACAAAACCAGAATGGATTTTATATTTAAATAAAATTTTGTATTATTTTTTTAATTTTATTTTTGTTTTCTAACTTGTGCGCAGAAATAAATGTTCTATTTAAATGAATATTATATCCGAAATTTTAATTAAATTTTAAATTAATTAAACCCCACTGAATTCTTTGTTAAAATCTTCATTCGAAAACGGGACTCGGTCTCGATAGACATAATCTTTATACATGCTATTGAATGCCGTAGTTTTTGTTTGGGGCAAAGAGTCACTTGTTATATATCTTGAAGTCTTCCTCGGTATTCTATATATATATCAAATTCAAGATTGCCTTTAACCCATTTTATAAGTATGTCTAGAAACGGATGCTCTTCATTGTTTCCTAGCTCAAACGTGAAAGAAATAGTCGGGTATCAGTTGTTCAATATTTTTAAAAGTAGTTTTACTTTATTCTTTTTTCTTCTTTAAAATGGCAAATATATCATCATCATATCTAACATAGACTTTTGATAATTTCCCTTGTTTCATCAGTTCCATTTCTAAATTACCCCTAATATGTTTGCTACGAAGCTTGATAATGAGTTTCCCATACTCGTGCCGTGTGATGGTTTATAAAAAGAATTATTGAATTGGAAGTAATTTTGTTCCATGTATAATTTTGTGGCGTTGAATAATATTTCTCTTTCTTCAATGGGTATATTAATTTCTAATAATCAATTCTTAATGCATTGCAGAGCCTCAGAAATCGGTACATTGGGACTTAAGTTTAGTAATAAAAGAATTTTAATTTTTCTGTTATTTTTTTTCACTTTCAAAATTTTTTAACTTTTATTAATTTTTTTGTTACTAATTTTGTGTTTTTTGTTTAAATCTAATTTCTTCTGAAAATGAAGATCGGTAAAAATAAAAATTTTAGGCCAATTAAAAAAATATTTCAATTGTACTTCTAAAATTAATATTTTTGGGAGTAATATTAATCAATTGTTCTGTGACCTAAATGTTAAAATTCAAATTTACAATAATAAATAGTGATTCTAAATAATAAATAAAATAATAAAATATTTAAACAATAAAGTCTTGTTTAAAAAACTGAAACTAGATATTAACTCAAGTGTATGGATCGGTTCAAAATCGAAAAAAAAAATCGATTTAGCTATGTATGTCCGTCCGTCCGCACGATAACTCAAAAACTAAAGGATAAAAAGGATTAAAATTTTCGCAAATCCGTTTTTTTCCAAGCCGTCATCGCTATTTAAATCCAGCCATTTTGGTCTATGGGTTCGGGTACCTGCAATACAACTTCTTTTTTTATATGAGCATTACTCTGTACTTATTACAGCTGTGTGTCTGAAATTTTGCCAAAAGTAGTTTAGTTTTATGGTCAAAGTTTCTGCAAAATTTGGTTGGTCTGCTGCAGAGGGTTCGAGTAGCTGCCATACAACTCCTTCTTTTATATGATCATTACACTACACCTAATGAAGCTGGGTGTCTGAAATTTTGCTAAAAATAGTTTAGTGTAATGGCCAAAGTTACAGCAAAATTTGGTTGGTCTACGGCAGAGGGTTCGAGTAGCTGCCATACAACTCCTTCTTTTATATGATCATTACACTACACCTAATGAAGCTGGGTGTCTGAAATTTTGCTAAAAAGAGTTTAGTGTAATGGCCAAAGTTACAGCAAAATTTGGTTGGTCTACGGCAGAGGGTTCGAGTAGTTGCCATACAACTCCTTCTTTTATATGAGTATTCCACTACACTTAATAAAGTTATATGTTTGAAATTTTGCCAAAAGTAATTAACCGAATGATAACTCTGGGGTATCCCAGAGTTGACACAGTCTACTCTACTACACTCTTCCTCGTTTTTGAATAATTTTAATTAAAAAAATTTTAAAAGTTAATCAATTTATAAGGTTATGTAATTTTTTTGTCTAAATATATTTGTAATTCTCTCTCGAGTAAGCGTAAGGTTTACAAGGTGAGAAGTGAATTTCTAATTAATCAATTTTTTTTTTTTTTTTTAAATTGATCTAAATATTAAAAACAACAAAATAATAAAAAAAAAATAAATAAAACAATGTTTCATAATTATTTGGCATAAATTGCTCTATAAAAGAAGAAAAGACAAAAAGTAATAATGAATTCGTGCTCAATATGTAAATCAAAAATTGATCGGAATGAAACTGCAAAAATAGATTGTGGAGATTGTAAACAGTTTTTTCATTCTTCTTGTGTTAATTTGAGAATGGATGACATTAAATTCTACAAGTCAAGTGGTAATACAAACAGATTTTTTAAATGTACTAAAGTAAGAAGACAATCACAACAACAAAACAATTTAAGTTCACCATCAACTAGTTCACCATTAAATAATATACAAACAAATGCATCAGCTGTAAATAAAAATACAAATGCAACAACTGATGCATCAACAATAATAAACGACAGTTCTAATGGAGAAAAAACAATTACTCTCCAAGATTTGTACACAGAAATAGTGAGGGAAGAGAATAAAATATTAAATAAACAGATAAGCGGTTTGGAGAAAAAAGTAAATTGGTTAGAGCAAGACAGAATGCGTAATATTATTAAAATAGAAGGTGTAAAAAATATTAAAAATGAAAATGCATTGGAGATTACCAAAAAAATTATTTGTGGAGTTGTGAAGGTAAACATAACATCAGATGATATTGAGAAATGCTACGTCAACAAAATTGTAACTGAAAAAAGAAATATCAGTAAGGAAATTTTATGTGTACACTTGTACAATTATGGCAAAATCTACTGAAAAAAAGATATTAACAACAAAATTACTTGGCGATAAGAAAATCAAAAATATCTACATTAATAATTATTTTACCAAATACACTTTGGCATTATTTATGGAAGCAAAAAAAGTAAAAAAGGAAAAAAGTTCAAGTATTTATGGTTTTCAGATTCTAAAATTTTAATTAGAAAAATTGATGGTGGCAAGGTTTTTGTTGTAAGTGCAATTACATTCTATTATAATATACATATCTTATTAATATGTTACAAAATATAAAATCTAATACTTTTGATCCAAACAACAAAAGCCGTGCCAACATAAATAATAACAATATTAGTAATTGTTTTTGCATACACCAAAATATACGTAGTGTAAGAAATAATTTTAATTATTTTTTAGCGCTTGAATGTCTTCGTATGGTTTTGATTGTCAGTTAAATAGTCCAACCCGCGTAACTAATTTATCATCAAGTTGTATTGACTATATTTTTATTAGAGAAGATAGGAAAAATAATTTAGGTTTTACTGGAGACATCTTAGATCTTAACATTACAGATCATCATTTGATAGTTCTCAATGTATCTATAAACAATGTTAACAAACCTGATTCAATACATGCAATTTGCTACATTGATTTCTATAAACTAAATAATCTTTTAAAATATTTTGGGAAATAGTATATTCTGAAAATAATCCATCTGTTGCTTTTGAATTGTTTTTAAATTCTTTAAAATCTTACATAAATTTGTGCACAACTACAAAAAAGATAAAAGTATGGAGCATATACTGAATTACACACTGATGCCTGTCAAGAGGGATATGGAGCAGTACTATTACAAAAAGATTATGAAGATGGTCTATTACACCCAATCAATTATCATAGTCGTAAAACGACTGATGCCGAGAAAAAATATACTTCATATGAACTAGAGGTTTTAGCGATCGTTGAAGCGTTGAAGAAATTTCGAATCTATTTGCTAGGGCAGAAATTTAAACTAATCACCGATTGAAAAGCATTTGAAGGAACCTTAAAAAAAAGGGATTTAACGACAAGAGTTGCCAGATGGGCATTACTGCTCGAAGAATTTGATTATGAAATTGAGCACAGGGCTGGTAGTAGAATGAAGCACCTAGATGCCCTAAGTAGGAATCCTGTAGTAATGTGCGTTCATCGGGAAAGCGATTTTTAAAAAAAAATAAAAGAAGCACAACTCAAAGATGAAAACTTACTGACTATATTTGAAATACTAAAGCAAAAACCATATAAAGATTTTTTTTTTCATAATGAAATTCTTTGCAAAAATTCTAATAATAACTTTTTACTTGTAGTGCCCGAAGGAATGAAATCCTAAATTATTAAAGAAATTCATGAAAGAGGACATTTTCATTACAGAAAAATGAAGGAGATAATTGAAAAAGATTTTTATATCCCAAATCTACAAAAACGAATTGCTAGAATTATTAGTAACTGTGTAAGATGCATATTAGCTGAGCGAAAAGTCGGGAAGCAAGAAGGTTTTTTACAACCAATCCTAAAGGGGGAACTACCATTGCAGACTTTCAATATTGATCATCTCGGGCCGATGCAGATAACACGGAAAAATTACAAATATATCTTTTCTGTCGTAGACGGATTTTCTAAATTTATCTGGTTATTTCCAACTAAAACGTTGAACGCCGAGAATCAATGCAAAAACTCGAAATTATAGCAGACACATTCGGATATTCTGAGAGAATAATCGCGGATAAAGCGGGAGCGTTCACTTCAAATAAATTTCAGGACTATTGTAAAGAACATGATATTAAGATCCATTTTATAACTGTTCGTGTATCCCGTGGAAATGGGCAAATCGAGAGAATGAATTCGATCATTATTGGTGGACTAACAAAGCTTTCTTTAGATGATCACGAAAGATGGTACAATCACGTAAAACTGCTCCAACGAATAATGAACTCTACATTCCAACATGCTGTTAAAAATACACCCTTTAAAATCTTAACCGGTTGCGAAATGAAAACAGAAAAAGACCTAAAATTAATTGAATTAATTGAAGAAGAAAACATGAAGCAATTTGAAGCAAAACGACAAGACGAACGTGAAAAAGCTAAAAGAGATATCCTAGAAATTCAAAAGGAAAACAAAAAGAATTTTGATAGCAGAAGAAAAAAACCTCGACAGCTCCAAATTGATGATTTGGTCGCAATTAAAAAGATACAGTTTGGAACAGGATTAAAGATAAGGCCGAAGTTTTTAGGTCCTTATCGAGTAGTAGCCTTGAAAGAATTTGATCGATATAAAGTGCAAAAGGAAGGAGAACATGAGGGTCCTAAAATCACAGATACCAGCGCTGACAAAATGAAACCTTGGCCAACCATTAACGTGCAAGACGACACATTAAGTTCGAGCGAAGAAGATGATACGGAAGAAATTTAAATAACAATCTTTACTAAAAATATTCAAACTAAAATAAAATCTTCAGGGGCTGAAGATCATCCAGGATGGCCGAATGGGATCGATGGTAACTCCATTGTAATAATTACAAAACTTGCCGAAAGGTGATGCAAGCATCATCTGTCAAAAGAGATGTTTTCAGCTGTCATCCGTCAAACTAAATATCTGGAAATAAATATCCGGAAACTAAATAAAATCCTTCTTCTTGTATCAGCCGTGGACGTAGGAAGACCAAACAGATTAACTTAACTTAAAATATTTAAATGAATTAAAGCTTTTGAATATTTCAAATTATATTAAAATTAAATTTTGATTTAAATTAAACTAAATTATTAATTGTGAATTTCTATACTTTAAAATAATAAATAAATTGAAATATTAAATTAAAACATTAAATTATTACTAAAATTTGGAGAATTTTTATTAAATTCCCACATACATATATTTATTGAAGTCAAGAACCCAAAATTCGAGTTAATGCTGTCCTTCATATAGCAAACTGTACTTTTTTCTAAACATTTTAGTACGATTTGAACTATGTTGTACGTATTCTGTATCCTAATTAAAAAATTCTATGAATACATAATATGTACCACAAAATTTAACATATCAAAATTCATAAGTTTAGTATTTAGTATTATATTATATTGAAAC
Organism: Dolichopus griseipennis; assembly: GCA_963082915.1. Lineage (NCBI taxonomy): Eukaryota > Metazoa > Arthropoda > Insecta > Diptera > Dolichopodidae > Dolichopus > Dolichopus griseipennis. The sequence continues at coordinate 292,509,847 of OY720441.1, forward strand.
TGCCAGAAGTACAAATAATAGTCAAGTTGACCGAAGTCTTTTTTTAAATCTCAATCTTAAGATTTATCAAAAAAAAAAGTTTTTCAATAAATCAAAGAATATATTTTTCCTACCTTTTTCCATTTGTAAATTTAATAGCTACATAGGTAAATTTTTACTACAAATGTATGCCTCTTTAAAGTTCTGAAAACATGCGAAAAATTATTCTGAATTCCTTAGTTTACTTTATACCTTTTTGTCTAGTTTATTTATTTAATATTTCCTAAGTTTTTTATTGACAAAAATATATTTCTATACATGGTCATGAGCCATGACTCATAAGTTTCTTAAAACAAATAAATATTATTGCTTTCATTCCTTTATGAGGAGTAAACTCTTTTCTACTCTCAACTATTGCCAGCTACTCCTTAATATATAAACCTTAATATTTTCACTTTATTAATATTTAAATACTATTAAATATAATTAACTTCTCAAATAACATGTAAATTTAAAATGTCAAATATATATATGACGATTAATTTGACAATTATGTACTCCTGAAACAAAAATTAGCATTCCATTTACAAACTACGCCTATCTAATCTTCATGAACACTTTTTGATGTATAAAATTCGTTCGTTTTGTCAAAGTAAAACTAAAAATAGTGTTTTTATTATAAAAAACATTATTCGATGTTGAAAGTGTGAAATAAACTTTTCAATTATTAGAATGAAATCAAAACATACGACGTACAATTTTTATACGGCAGTACGTCAATAGGTCTGTCTACATATCCATTCTCATCGTAAATCGTAAATCGATACGCGCGTACAGTATTTAATTTATCAAAAATATTTATTTGAATGTTTTAATTTAGTACCTACAAAAAATATTTTTAATTTCATATTATAGATATTTTGAATATAAGATATTTTTTAATAAAAATTATTGTAAAACGAGGAAGATTATAGTTGCCCTTGTCAACTTTTAGATACCCGTGCTTACCCACTAACCGTTATTTATTTTCCACATGCTATTATAAATATTACAAAAAAAATATAAGAAAGTAAAATAGTTAAAAAAAAATTTAGCTTATTATCCCATAATTTTTGCTTAAAAAAAATTAAATAAAAAAAAATAAAATTAAATTTTTAATTCATTATACCATAATTTTTGCTTAAAAACAAAAAAAAAAAAAACATAAAAAAAAATAACCATAAAAAAAAAATAGCCCACCCCAAAAGTTGGCCCGAGCGATGTCCAACTTTACCAACTAACTTGCCCTATTACTTTACCTGCCCAGTTTTAATTTTAACCTCGTAGCTTCATTAGATTCACAGTTATCGAATTGACAACTTTGTATGGCAGCTGCCCGAAAATGGGGTCGCAACATTTTGAAACTCCATATTAGTGCTCGATTCATTATATAACTAACAGTGTGTAGTTTTCATCCTCGTGGTATACTCAGTTTCCAAGAAATTTATATTGGTGCAAAGAAGTTGTATGGCAGCCCCCCGCAAATGAAGCCGTAAAATTTTGAAACTTCATATAAGTGCTTGATTCATTATAAAACTAACCGTGTGTAATTTTCGTCTTTCTAGTATAATTACTTTTGAAGAAATTTATATTGGTTAAAATAAGTTGTGTGATAGCTCCCCGAAACCTTGGTCTGGTCTTAACCAAAAAGAATAGGGAACCTTAAAAATGTCCAAAAAATGTTTTGTGTGAATTTCAAAACTCTAGCTCTAATTTTTCAATTCTATCTCTTTTAATTAATTTTTAATTCACGAATATATTAAACCTAAGCAAAGTAAGCATCATATAATCATATTGATAAAATGATTCATTCAAAATATTACATATATGTATACATATTATATGAATATACATATATAAATTATTTATGAAGCCATTTACTTAAAAAAAATTCTTTGTCTTCTTTTTTGCTTATCTTAAATAAACTACGCATCATTTAAATTATATGAAATTCTAACTCGAAATCGTACAAAAAAACATACAAAAAAAAAAATAAACAAAAAAACAAAAAAACAAAAACAAACAAAATTCATATAATTTCATGTTACAAGGTGCATAGCTATATTTCAAATTTTTGTATGAAAATATTGGAGTTAAAAAAGTTAGCTGTTCGAGAGCTACCCGAAGTTTTGGTCCGATCCTAACCAAAAAAAATAGGGAACCTAGAAATTGATTGAAAAATATTTTGTGAAAATTTCAAAACTGTAGCTCTTTTAGTTTTTGAGTTATCGTGCTGACACACAGACGGACGGACGGACGGACGGACGGACAGACACACATAGCTAGATCGACTAATTTTTCGATTCTGAGCCGATACGTACCCTTGACACTATATCTAGCTCGTCTAGATCGATGCGTTACAAACGGAGGAGCAAATCTAATATACCCGATGTCATATATGTATGCACGGGTATAAAAATACATATTATTTTTTAAAACATAATATTATAAATATAAGAAAACCAATAAAAATATTTTTATACATTTTGTCAGTATTTGTAAATTTTAAAAATCCGAGAGACAGTACATTGCGTTACGCGTATTTTCGCTGCTCTAATGTAAATTTATGTACCTATTTATTTCTCAATTTTTCGACAGAAATTATACGCTGTACGCTTTTATTTAGGTTGGGACCTAAGGAACAAATAACTTTTTTTGATAAAGATAATTTTTTTAGTTTTGCAAACATATTGTACTTTTTCAATTTATTTGAATATATTTATATTTTAAACAAAATTATTTAAAAAAAAATGTTATTTTAAAATATTTTATTTTTAAAATTTAATCGTAGTAACATAAGAAAAAACAATTACAATATTTTTATACACTTTGTCAATTTTTATATTTTAAAACTCTGAGGTACAGTACGTCACGTATGCTTTCATGTAAATTTTTTTACATAACTAATTATTTCAAAATTTTTTGACAGAAACTGAATGCCGTACATGCTGATTTTGGCTGATCCATAAGAAACAAATCATTTTTCTTAAGCAACATTATTTTTTTTTTTTAAGTTTCTGCAAACATATTATAGGTATTTTTTAATAAACAAATATTTTACAAAGATATTATTTTAAATTTCTTATTTTTATTTTTTGCTTTGTCATTTTTTAATTCCGAGGTACCAGAACGTCGCGTATTTCGTTTGCTCACATGTAAATTCATGTACCTAACTATTTATTTCAAAATTTTCTAGAAATTTCCAGAAATTATACACCGTACGCGTTGATTTTGGTTAGGCCCTAAGTAACAAATCATTTAAATTACAAATTATTTTTTTAAGAAAGATTATTTGTTTAGTTTTTTTAAATTTTTTGCAAATACATATATTTTTTAAAATCATTAATCTCAAACGTAATGGCAACTACAGAATATATTTCAGAAGTCGGTTTTTTATTGTACAAAAAACTTAACAAAAACAACAACAAAAAATTTTGTTTTTTATAACTGTATTACAATAAATTGCAAACAAAAACAAAATACAGTACTTTTCGGTTATAACGACCATGATGGGACGGAAAATATTCGTCGTAATAAACGAATGTCGTTTTAAAAGAATGCTGTGAATTTTTAAAAATTAGTATAAGACTTGAACATTGTAGAATGTGCTGATTCTAGAATGGACACTTCGAACTCATTTGCTAGACTTTTATTTGATGTGTCAGCCTCAAGCCTATGTATAGTGATTTTTCTTCTATTGAAATTTTTTTTTGTATTTTTGATGCGTTATTGTGATTTTTTTTTTTAATTCAAAAGTAAATAAAAAACACTTAATTAATCGCCAAGCAACATAATTAGATATAATAATTTTAAATAAAAGAAATATCAATGTAATAAAGAACTTCCATTTTTAGGTAAAATTTAATTCTTTGGCAAAAAGTGTAAAGTGTATTATAATTAAAATTGAACTGAGTTCGTTATAAATGAAAACTACTGTATAAACCAAATGTATTGTTTTCATTTCGAACAGAACTAATTTTTATTTTCACTTTTTAAGATAAAGAAAAAACAAAAAAAAAATTTTTAAAAAATTTAAATCTCCTTGTTCATTGAATATTTGAACTAAACAAAAAAAAGGAAAAATATACATAAGTTGACGCCTATAATCTTTTGATTTAGATTTAGCTGCGAGTTACTACCGTAAATGAATTACATTTACACAGAAAGTCGGCGCATAATATTAGAGTCATAATCCTGAACTTTTAACCGCGTGACCGTTAAATTCAAAATTACGTTAAATTAGAGACATGTTTTCACCTGAAAAAACGCTATATTCTTAAAAAAAAAAATATCATTCAACATATCAGAAAACAAAAAAAACCTTTCTTTTGGTTGTTGTTTCATTAAAATTGGTCAAATAGTTTACCCAGATAAGGGATGTTTATATTTGTATGGGAAAAAATAAGCCGATTAAATATTATGATTTGCGTTTTTGTTAATTTTTTCTTTTCAGGTTTTTTTTGTTTCAAATTTTTCAAATGAATTATTATGCATAAATATGGTATGATGAATCAAAAAAAAAATAAAATATTATCTATTTGGCTTGATATTGATATTGGAAATCTATTGGCAAGACAATTGTTTTATCAATGTTTTATTTTGTGTTACTGATTTGCAACAAAAAAATAAAAATTAGATAAATATATTTACCTTTGCTTTGTTTTATGAATTGAATATAAAACGAACTACATACTGCATAAGAAGATTGAAAAGATTAAAAAATAATAAAGAAGTTAGTAGTATGTAAAATGTAAAACTGATTAAACGAATTTATTTTTCTATTATGTCAGGCGTTGAGCAAATAAAGAAAATTATATTTTCTCAATTAACTTTAAATGAGAAAATTGATTTAAAAAATAAAGGTCGCCCTATAACGCAAATTGTATGTAATCAAATAGGTGTAAATAAAAATAAGAAGTACAATAGATCTTTTAATAAAGAATAGTACGAAAAAATTATTTGGCTATGTGGGTGCGAAGTAAAAAATGCTCTATTCTGTTTTCCTTGTCTACTTTTCGGCGGAGACACAATATGGACACAAAGCGGTTTTACAAATATAAGTTAAATAAAAGAAAAATGTGAAAAACATCAAAACTCCCTCAAGCATATGGAAAATATGATTTCATTTTCACTGCTAGCCATAATAAATATTTCTAAGCAACTAGGCGAGGCTTAAAGAACTGCCAAATTAATACACAATGAAAAGGTTACAAAAAACCGTGAAAATTCAAAAATAATAGATTGCATAAAATTTTGTGGTAAATTTGAATTACCTCTTCGTGGACATGATGAAAGTAATACATCTGAGAATCCAGGAGTTTTTAGGGGATTAATAAATTTTGTTGCAGAGTTTGATCCTTCTTTGCACAAGCATTTAGAGGCACATCTAAACGATTTTGAGGGTATTTGAATCCGGAAAGTGTAAATGCAGATGGTCTCACTTTGTTTTAAATACAACCGGTTTTTTCAAACGCTCACACAATTAAATATTATTATGAAACATGTAACCGCATCAATTAAGTCTCTGCGATTATTTTTCACAAATATATCAGGAATATCAAATTTTTTTCAAAATCCCCACAAAGATTGGCAGTGTTAAATAAAGGTGGCCTAATAAAATGTTTTGAAGAATTGCAGTCAATGATAAAACTATTCATGCATCAACTGGATTTTTAGCATTACTAAAAAATGAAACATTTATATTTTGGCTAGAATTAGTTCATGAAATTATGTCCAGTGTAGAAATATTATTCAATCAAATGCAATCAAGAAATATTTATATTAATAAAATTCAAAACTCATTGGATGCATTTTATAAAGTTATAAATAACATACGTAATTCTTCCAATTATGGGTTTAACAGAGATTCTAAAATTATTGAAAATAAAAAGTGTGATCGTATCTGCAACGAAGTGAAAGAGAGATCTGGATACAATAAACATTTGATAGCTGCAAAACTGTTTTATAAAGAGAACTTTGACAATTTTTCCAAAGAACTACCAATCAATGAAATTAGCGAAACTTGTAAATTTTATTCAGATATATTTCAATCGAAATTGGAAACAGAATTACAAATTTTTTATACACGGAAAGAATTTCATAATTTTAATGGATTACTGGCGTTGTTGAATACATTGACAGAAAAAATTTAGCGAATGTTTTTAGTGAGTCTATCAAACTCATTAAAATGTTAATTACAATCCCCATGACAACAGCAGAACCGGAACTATGTTTTTCTACTTTGAAAAGAATAAAACCATGTTTACGGAATACCATAAACCAAGATCGGCTAGCAGCCTTACGCATGATATCAATTGGAAAAAGTTTGATCTCACAAATAACACAGTTATTGAAAAATGTTGCTACGACAAAACCAGAATGGATTTTATATTTAAATAAAATTTTGTATTATTTTTTTAATTTTATTTTTGTTTTCTAACTTGTGCGCAGAAATAAATGTTCTATTTAAATGAATATTATATCCGAAATTTTAATTAAATTTTAAATTAATTAAACCCCACTGAATTCTTTGTTAAAATCTTCATTCGAAAACGGGACTCGGTCTCGATAGACATAATCTTTATACATGCTATTGAATGCCGTAGTTTTTGTTTGGGGCAAAGAGTCACTTGTTATATATCTTGAAGTCTTCCTCGGTATTCTATATATATATCAAATTCAAGATTGCCTTTAACCCATTTTATAAGTATGTCTAGAAACGGATGCTCTTCATTGTTTCCTAGCTCAAACGTGAAAGAAATAGTCGGGTATCAGTTGTTCAATATTTTTAAAAGTAGTTTTACTTTATTCTTTTTTCTTCTTTAAAATGGCAAATATATCATCATCATATCTAACATAGACTTTTGATAATTTCCCTTGTTTCATCAGTTCCATTTCTAAATTACCCCTAATATGTTTGCTACGAAGCTTGATAATGAGTTTCCCATACTCGTGCCGTGTGATGGTTTATAAAAAGAATTATTGAATTGGAAGTAATTTTGTTCCATGTATAATTTTGTGGCGTTGAATAATATTTCTCTTTCTTCAATGGGTATATTAATTTCTAATAATCAATTCTTAATGCATTGCAGAGCCTCAGAAATCGGTACATTGGGACTTAAGTTTAGTAATAAAAGAATTTTAATTTTTCTGTTATTTTTTTTCACTTTCAAAATTTTTTAACTTTTATTAATTTTTTTGTTACTAATTTTGTGTTTTTTGTTTAAATCTAATTTCTTCTGAAAATGAAGATCGGTAAAAATAAAAATTTTAGGCCAATTAAAAAAATATTTCAATTGTACTTCTAAAATTAATATTTTTGGGAGTAATATTAATCAATTGTTCTGTGACCTAAATTTTAAAATTCAAATTTACAATAATAAATAGTGATTCTAAATAATAAATAAAATAATAAAATATTTAAACAATAAAGTCTTGTTTAAAAAACTGAAACTAGATATTAACTCAAGTGTATGGATCGGTTCAAAATCGAAAAAAAAAATCGATTTAGCTATGTATGTCCGTCCGTCCGCACGATAACTCAAAAACTAAAGGATAAAAAGGATTAAAATTTTCGCAAATCCGTTTTTTTCCAAGCCGTCATCGCTATTTAAATCCAGCCATTTTGGTCTATGGGTTCGGGTACCTGCAATACAACTTCTTTTTTTATATGAGCATTACTCTGTACTTATTACAGCTGTGTGTCTGAAATTTTGCCAAAAGTAGTTTAGTTTTATGGTCAAAGTTTCTGCAAAATTTGGTTGGTCTGCTGCAGAGGGTTCGAGTAGCTGCCATACAACTCCTTCTTTTATATGATCATTACACTACACCTAATGAAGCTGGGTGTCTGAAATTTTGCTAAAAATAGTTTAGTGTAATGGCCAAAGTTACAGCAAAATTTGGTTGGTCTACGGCAGAGGGTTCGAGTAGCTGCCATACAACTCCTTCTTTTATATGATCATTACACTACACCTAATGAAGCTGGGTGTCTGAAATTTTGCTAAAAAGAGTTTAGTGTAATGGCCAAAGTTACAGCAAAATTTGGTTGGTCTACGGCAGAGGGTTCGAGTAGTTGCCATACAACTCCTTCTTTTATATGAGTATTCCACTACACTTAATAAAGTTATATGTTTGAAATTTTGCCAAAAGTAATTAACCGAATGATAACTCTGGGGTATCCCAGAGTTGACACAGTCTACTCTACTACACTCTTCCTCGTTTTTGAATAATTTTAATTAAAAAAATTTTAAAAGTTAATCAATTTATAAGGTTATGTAATTTTTTTGTCTAAATATATTTGTAATTCTCTCTCGAGTAAGCGTAAGGTTTACAAGGTGAGAAGTGAATTTCTAATTAATCAATTTTTTTTTTTTTTTTTAAATTGATCTAAATATTAAAAACAACAAAATAATAAAAAAAAAATAAATAAAACAATGTTTCATAATTATTTGGCATAAATTGCTCTATAAAAGAAGAAAAGACAAAAAGTAATAATGAATTCGTGCTCAATATGTAAATCAAAAATTGATCGGAATGAAACTGCAAAAATAGATTGTGGAGATTGTAAACAGTTTTTTCATTCTTCTTGTGTTAATTTGAGAATGGATGACATTAAATTCTACAAGTCAAGTGGTAATACAAACAGATTTTTTAAATGTACTAAAGTAAGAAGACAATCACAACAACAAAACAATTTAAGTTCACCATCAACTAGTTCACCATTAAATAATATACAAACAAATGCATCAGCTGTAAATAAAAATACAAATGCAACAACTGATGCATCAACAATAATAAACGACAGTTCTAATGGAGAAAAAACAATTACTCTCCAAGATTTGTACACAGAAATAGTGAGGGAAGAGAATAAAATATTAAATAAACAGATAAGCGGTTTGGAGAAAAAAGTAAATTGGTTAGAGCAAGACAGAATGCGTAATATTATTAAAATAGAAGGTGTAAAAAATATTAAAAATGAAAATGCATTGGAGATTACCAAAAAAATTATTTGTGGAGTTGTGAAGGTAAACATAACATCAGATGATATTGAGAAATGCTACGTCAAAAAAATTGTAACTGAAAAAAGAAATATCAGTAAGGAAATTTTATGTGTACACTTGTACAATTATGGCAAAATCTACTGAAAAAAAGATATTAACAACAAAATTACTTGGCGATAAGAAAATCAAAAATATCTACATCATAATATTTAATCGGCTTATTTTTTCCCATACAAATATAAACATCCTTTTTTAGGACAAACTATTTGACCAATTTTAATGAAACAACAACCAAAAGAAAGGTTTTTTTTGTTTTCATAGGACAATGATATTTTTTTTTAGAATATTGCGTTTTTTCAGGTGAAAACCCGTCTTTAAATTAACGTAAATTTGAATTTAACGGTCACGCTGTTAAAAGTTGAGGCTTATGACTCTAATATTATGCGCCGACTTTCTGTGTAAATGTAATTCATTTTCGGTTTTAACTCGCAGCTAAATCTAAATCAAAAGATTATAGGCGCCGACTTATGTATTTCTTTCTTTTTTTTTTAGTTCAAATTTTCAATGAACAAGGAGATTTAAATTTTTTAAAAAATTTTTTTTTTGTTTTTGTTTTTTCTTTATCTTAAAAAGTGAACGAAAAAAAAAGGTCTCTTCGAAATGAAAGCAATACATTTGGTTTATACAGTAGTTTTCATTTATAACGAACTCGGTGCAATTTTAATTATAATAAACTTTACACTTTTTGCCAAAGAATTAAATTTTACCTAAAAATGAAAGTTTTTTATTACATTGATATTTCTTTTATTTAAAATTATTATATCTAATTATGTTGCTTGGTGATTAATTTAGTATTTTTTTATTTATTTTTGAATATAAAAAAAATCATAATAACGCATTAAAAATACAAAAAATATTTCATTAGAAGAAAAAGCACTATACATAGGCTTGAGGCTGACACATCAAATAAAATTTTAGCAAATGAGTTCGAAGTGTCCATTCTAGAATCAGCACATTCTACAATGTTCAAGTTTTATACTAATTTTTCAAAATTCACAGCATTCTTTTAAAACGGCATTCGTTTATTACGACGAATATTTTTCGTCCCATCATGGTCGTTATAACCGAAAAGTACTGTACTTTGTTTTCGTTTGCTTAAAAATTTTTTTTTTTTAAATCGTATATTGTTGTTGGTTTTTGTTAAGTTTTTTGTAAAATAAGAAACCGACTTCTGACAAATAATATTTCTTAAGAAAAATGATTTGTTACTTATGGATCAACCAAATTCAGCGTGTACGGCGTTCAGTTTCTGTCAAAAAATTTTGAAATAAGTTGTTATGTAAATAAATTTACATGAAAGCATACGTGACGTACTCGGAGTTTTAAAATTTAAAAATTGACAAAGCGTATAAAAATATTGTAATTGTTTTTTCTTAAGTTGCTACGATTAAATTTTAAAAATAAAATATTTTAAAATAATATTTTTTTAAAATAATTTTTTTTAAAACATATATTCAAAATAATTGAAATACCTATGTTTGCAAAAAAGTAAAAACGAAAAATCTTTCTTAAAAAAATAATTTGCAATTTAAATGATTTGTTCCTTTGGGCACAACCAAAATCAAAGTTTATGGTGTTTTAAATTAGTAGTTAAGTACATGATATTACATGAAAATAACTTACTGTACCTCGAATTTTTAAAATTTAAACATTGACAAAGCATATAAAAAAGTTATTGTTTTTTCTTATGTTGTTGTTGTTCTAAAAATAAAATATTTTAAAATAATATTGTTTTTAAAAATACCTATATTTTTTTAAAAAATACTTTACATATATTCAAAATAATTGAAATAACTATAGTATGTTTGCAGAAACTAAAAAATAACATTTATTAAGAAAAATGATGTGTTCTTTACAGATCAACCAGAATAAACGCGTACGGCAGTTTCTGTACTGTACTTCGGAATTTAAAATTTTAAAATTTGACAAAGCGTATAATAATATTGTAATTGTTTTTTCTGATGTTACTACGATTTAGATTTCAAAATAAAATATTTTAAAATAATATTTTTTTTTAAAAAAACATACATTTAAAATAATTGAAAATACCTATAATATGTTCGCAAAAAAAAACTAAAAAATAATCTTAAACTTAAATAAAAGTTGACGTATAATTTCTGTCAAAAAATTTACAAATAAATAGGTACATGAATTTTCATGAGAGCAACCAAAATACGCGTAACGCGATGTACTGTAATCGGATTTTTAAAATTTACAAATTGACAAATGGTTTTTGGTTTTTCTTCTATTTCAAAGATTATGTTTTAAAAAATATCTTATATTGAAAAAAATTCTAAATATACCTATTATATGAAATTAATAAAATTTTTTGTTGTAAATTAAAACATTCAAATAAATATTTTTGTGTGTACGCGCGTATCAATTTACGGATATATAGATAGACATATTGACGTACTGCCGTATAAAAATTGTACGTCGTATGCTTTAATTTAGATAAAATAAATATTTAATTATCTACTCCTTTCATCTACTATTCTTCAAGAGGCGGTGTGGTGTAGCTGTAAAGAGGGGTTCACTCCTATACAAATAGGTATAATATAAAGTAAAGTAAAGAATTCAGAACCATTTTTTTGAACCATAATAATACAGTAGGTACTAAAAAAAAAATTTTTTGTAAATCGTAAATTGTTGTTTCCTTTATTAAGTTTTTTGTAAAATTAAAAACCGAATTCTGAAATATGCAGAAACTTAAAAAAAAAAAAAAAAATTTCTTAAGAATAATGATTTGTTTCTTATGGATCAGCCAAAATCAGCATGTACGGCATTCAGTTTCTGTCAAAAAATTTTGAAATAATTAGTTACGTAAAAAAATTTACGTAAAAGCATACGCGACGTTTTAAATTTTAAAATTTAAAAATTGACAAAGTGTATAAAAATACATATTGTAATTGTTTTTTCTTATGCTGCTGCGATTAAATTTTAAAAGTAAAATATTTTAAAATAACATTTTTTTAAATAATTTAGTTTAAAACATACAAATATTCAAATAAATTAAAAATACCTACAGTAGGTACAATATGTTTGCAAAACTAAAAAAATTATCTTTCTCAAAAAAAGTTATTTCTTTCTTAGGTCCTAACCTAAATAAAAGTGCGCAGCGTATAATTTCTGTCAAAAAATTGAGAAATAAATAGGTTCATAAATTTACATTAGAGCAGCGAAAATACGGATTTTTAAAATTTACAAATATTGACAAAATGTATAAAAATATTATTATTGGTTTTTCTTATATTTCTAATATTATGTTTTAAAATATAATATTTTTTTACAATAATTTTTATTAAAAAATATCTTATATTTAAAATACCTATAATATGAAATTAAAAATATTTTTTGTAGGTACTAAATTAAAACATTCAAATAAATATTTTTGATAAATTAAATATTGTACGAGCGTATCGATTTACCGATAATGGATATGTATTGACGTACTGCCGTATAAAAATTGTACGTTGTATGTTTTGCTTTCATTCTAATAATTGAAAAGTTTATTTCACACTTTCAACATCGAATAATGTTTTTTTATAATAAAAAAAACTATTTTTAGTTTTACTTTGAGAAAACGAACGAATTTTATATATCAAAAAGTGTACATGAAGATTAGATAGGCGTAGTTTGAACGCTAATTTTTGTTTCAGGAGTACATAATTGTTAGATTAATCGTCATGTATATATTTGACATCTTAAAACTACCTGTCATTTGAGAAGTTAATTATATTTAATAGTATTTAAATATTAATAAAGTGAAAAAATTAAGGTTTATTGCTGATATAAATATAAAGAATATTTTTTAAAATGGAAGGGGGTAAGTGCTTTTTGGTTATCAAATAAAAAATATGATTTAACATAACCTATTCAAGAGAATTTTAATTAAAGCCATCTGCCGGAAATTATTTATCTACTCTGTCATATACTCTTTTACAAGGGCTGAAGTAGCTGGCAATAGTTGAGAGTAGAAAAGAGTTTACTTCTCATAAAGGAATAAAAGCAATAATATTTATTTGTATATTTACTTATGAGTCATGGCTCATGACCATGTATAGAAATATATTTTTGTCAATAAAAAACTTAGGAAATATTAAATAAATAAACTAGACAAAAAGGTATAAAGTAAACTAAGGAATTCAGAATCATTTTTCGCATGTTTTCAGAACTTTAAATAGGCATACATTTGTAGTAAAAATTTACCTATGTAGCTATTAAATTTAAAAATGAAAAAAGGGTAGGAAATATTTATTCTTTGATTTATTGAAAAACTTTTTTTTTAGCTATAAATCTTAAGATTGAGATTTAAAACAAGACTTCGGTTAACTTGACTCTTATTTGTACTTCTGGCAGCTTCAATATAATATAATACTAAATACTAAACTTATGAATTATGATATGTTAAATTTTGTTGTACATATTATGTATTCATAGAGTTTTTTAATTAGGATACAGAATACGTACAACATAGGTATCAAAAATCGGTACTTAACAACGTTTTAATAATTAAGAAAAATTATAAATTTTTTTTAAGCAAATTTTAAGCGCAAGAATTGTTGACAACACTGTTGGCATAATTTTTATTATATATTATAGTCTAATGTAATTTACACAAAACGAATTTTATATGTTAAAAGAAAAAATAGCTCGAATTTCGAGCACAGGGCGATACTAGTTAATAATTATTTTACCAAATACACTTTGGCATTATTTATGGAAGCAAAAAAAGTAAAAAAGGAAAAAAGTTCAAGTATTTATGGTTTTCAGATTCTAAAATTTTAATTAGAAAAATTGATGGTGGCAAGGTTTTTGTTGTAAGTGCAATTACATTCTATTATAATATACATATCTTATTAATATGTTACAAAATATAAAATCTAATACTTTTGATCCAAACAACAAAAGCCGTGCCAACATAAATAATAACAATATTAGTAATTGTTTTTGCATACACCAAAATATACGTAGTGTAAGAAATAATTTTAATTATTTTTTAGCGCTTGAATGTCTTCGTATGGTTTTGATTGTCAGTTAAATAGTCCAACCCGCGTAACTAATTTATCATCAAGTTGTATTGACTATATTTTTATTAGAGAAGATAGGAAAAATAATTTAGGTTTTACTGGAGACATCTTAGATCTTAACATTACAGATCATCATTTGATAGTTCTCAATGTATCTATAAACAATGTTAACAAACCTGATTCAATACATGCAATTTGCTACATTGATTTCTATAAACTAAATAATCTTTTAAAATATTTTGGGAAATAGTATATTCTGAAAATAATCCATCTGTTGCTTTTGAATTGTTTTTAAATTCTTTAAAATCTTACATAAATTTGTGCACAACTACAAAAAAGATAAAAGTATGGAGCATATACTGAATTACACACTGATGCCTGTCAAGAGGGATATGGAGCAGTACTATTACAAAAAGATTATGAAGATGGTCTATTACACCCAATCAATTATCATAGTCGTAAAACGACTGATGCCGAGAAAAAATATACTTCATATGAACTAGAGGTTTTAGCGATCGTTGAAGCGTTGAAGAAATTTCGAATCTATTTGCTAGGGCAGAAATTTAAACTAATCACCGATTGAAAAGCATTTGAAGGAACCTTAAAAAAAAGGGATTTAACGACAAGAGTTGCCAGATGGGCATTACTGCTCGAAGAATTTGATTATGAAATTGAGCACAGGGCTGGTAGTAGAATGAAGCACCTAGATGCCCTAAGTAGGAATCCTGTAGTAATGTGCGTTCATCGGGAAAGCGATTTTTAAAAAAAAATAAAAGAAGCACAACTCAAAGATGAAAACTTATTGACTATATTTGAAATACTAAAGCAAAAACCATATAAAGATTTTTTTTTTCATAATGAAATTCTTTGCAAAAATTCTAATAATAACTTTTTACTTGTAGTGCCCGAAGGAATGAAATCCTAAATTATTAAAGAAATTCATGAAAGAGGACATTTTCATTACAGAAAAATGAAGGAGATAATTGAAAAAGATTTTTATATCCCAAATCTACAAAAACGAATTGCTAGAATTATTAGTAACTGTGTAAGATGCATATTAGCTGAGCGAAAAGTCGGGAAGCAAGAAGGTTTTTTACAACCAATCCTAAAGGGGGAACTACCATTGCAGACTTTCCATATTGATCATCTCGGGCCGATGCAGATAACACGGGAAAATTACAAATATATCTTTTCTGTCGTAGACGGATTTTCTAAATTTATCTGGTTATTTCCAACTAAAACGTTGAACGCCGAGAATCAATGCAAAAACTCGAAATTATAGCAGACACATTCGGATATCCTGAGAGAATAATCGCGGATAAAGCGGGAGCGTTCACTTCAAATAAATTTCAGGACTATTGTAAAGAACATGATATTAAGATCCATTTTATAACTGTTGGTGTATCCCGTGGAAATGGACAAATCGAGAGAATGAATTCGATCATTATTGGTGGACTAACAAATCTTTCTTTAGATGATCACGAAAGATGGTACAATCACGTAAAACTGCTCCAACGAATAATGAACTCTACATTCCAACGTGCTGTTAAAAATACACCCTTTAAAATCTTAACCGGTTGCGAAATGAAAACAGAAAAAGACCTAAAATTAATAGAAATAATTGAAGAAGAAAACATGAAGCAATTTGAAGCAAAACGACAAGACGAACGTGAAAAAGCTAAAAGAGATATCCTAGAAATTCAAAAGGAAAACAAAAAGAATTTTGATAGCAGAAGAAAAAAACCTCGACAATTCCAAATTGATCATTTGGTCGCAATTGAAAAGATACAGTTTGGAACAGGATTAAAGATAAGGCCGAAGTTTTTAGGTCCTTATCGAGTAGTAGCCTTGAAAGAATTTGATCGATATAAAGTGCAAAAGGAAGGAGAACATGAGGGTCCTAAAATCACAGATACCAGCGCTGACAAAATGAAACCTTGGCCAACCATTAACGCGCAAGACGACACATTAAGTTCGAGCGAAGAAGATGATACGGAAGAAATTTAAATAACAATCTTTACTAAAAATATTCAAACTAAAATAAAATCTTCAGGGGCTGAAGATCATTCAGGATGGCCGAATGGGATCGATGGTAACTCCATTGTAATAATTACAAAACTTGCCAAAAAGTGATGCAAGCATCATCTGTCAAAAGAGATGTTTTCAGCTGTCATCCGTCAAACTAAATATCTGGAAATAAATATCCGGAAACTAAATAAAATCCTTCTTCTTGTATCAGCCGTGGACGTAGGAAGACCAAACAGAGTAACTTAACTTAAAATATTTAAATGAATTAAAGCTTTTGAATATTTCAAATTATATTAAAATTAAATTTTGATTTAAATTAAACTAAATTATTAATTGTGAATTTCTATACTTTAAAATAATAAATAAATTGAAATATTAAATTAAAACATTAAATTATTACTAAAATTTGGAGAATTTTTATTAAATTCCCACATACATATATTTATTGAAGTCAAGAACCCAAAATTCGAGTTAATGCTGTCCTTCATATAGCAAACTGTACTTTTTTCTAAACATTTTAGTACGATTTGAACTATGTTGTACGTATTTTGTACCCTAATTAAAAAATTCTATGAATACATAATATGTACAATAAAATTTAACATATCAAAATTCATAAGTTTAGTATTTAGTATTATATTATATTGAAACTGCCAGAAGTACAAATAATAGTCAAGTTGACCGAAGTCTTTTTTTAAATCTCAATCTTAAGATTTATAGCAAAAAAAAAAGTTTTTCAATAAATCAAAGAATAAATTTTTCCTACCTTTTTCCATTTGTAAATTTAATAGCTACATAGGTAAATTTTTACTACAAATGCATGCCTATTTAAAGTTCTGAAAACATGCGAAAAATTATTCTGAATTCCTTAGTTTACTTTATACCTTTTTGTCTAGTTTATTTATTTAATATTTTATTTATTAAGTTTTTTATTGACAAAAATATATTTCTATACATGGTCATGAGCCATGACTCATAAGTTTCTTAAAACAAATAAATATTATTGCTTTCATTCCTTTATGAGGAGTAAACTCTTTTCTACTCTCAACTATTGCCAGCTACTCCAGCTTTTGTAAAAGAGTATATGACAGAGTAGATAAATAATTTCCGGCAGATGGCTTTAATTAAAATTCTCTTGAAAAGGTTATGTTAAATCATATTTTTTATTTGATAACCAATAAGCACTTACCCCCTTCCATTTTAAAAAATATTCTTTATATTTATATCAGCAATAAACCTTAATATTTTCACTTTATTAATATTTAAATACTATTAAATATAATTAACTTCTCAAATGACATGTAAATTTAAAATGTCAAATATATATATGACGATTAATTTGCCAATTATGTACTCCTTAAACAAAAATTAGCATTCCATTTACAAACTACGCCTATCTAATCTTCATGTACACTATCTTCATGTACACTTTTTGATGTATAAAATTCGTTCGTTTTGTCAAAGTAAAACTAAAAATAGTGTTTTTATTATAAAAAACATTATTCGATGTTGAAAGTGGGAAATAAACTTTTCAATTATTAGAATGAAATCAAAACATACGACGTACAATTTTTATACGGCAGTACGTCAATAGGTCTGTCTACATATCCATTCTTGGTAAATCGATACGCGCGTACAGTATTTAATTTATCAAAAATATTTATTTGAATGTTTTAATTTAGTACCTACAAAAAATATTTTTAATTTCATATTATAGATATTTTGAATATAAGATATTTATACCCGTATGACTATATCGTCCAAGGGTATAATAAATTTGCCATTACGTTTGTGACGCTGAGAAGGAGGGGGGGTAGATATAGACTCAAGTGTATGGATCGGATCAGAATCAAAAAATAAATTGATTTAGCTATGTATGTCCGTCCGTCCGTCAGGCCGTCAGTCCGTCCGTCCGTCCGTCCGTCAGTCCGTCCGTCAGTCCGTCCGTCCGTCCGTCCTCACGATAACTCAAAAAGTAAAGGAGCTAGGATTATGAAATTTTCACAAATTCGTTTTTATGCAAAAAACGGAATCGAGTTTTAAATTCAGCCATTTTGGTCCACGGGTTCGAGTACCCGCCATACAACTTCTAATTTTATATGAGCATTACTCTATACCTATGGAAGCTGCGTGTCTGAAATTTTGCCAAAAGTAGTTTAGTATAATGGCCAAAGTTACTGCAAAATTTGGTTGGTCTACTGCAGAGGGTTTGAGTAGCTGCCATACAACTCCTTCTTTTATATGAGCTTTACACTACACCTGATGAAGCTGGGTGTCTGAAATTTTGCAAAAAACTGTTTAGTGTATTGGCCAAAGTTACTGCAAAATTTAGTTGGTCTACTGCTGAGGGTTCGAGAAGCTGCCATACAACTCCTTCTTTTATATGAGCATTACTCTACACCTAATAAAGCTGAATGTTTGAAATTTTGCCAAAAGTAATTAACCGGATGATATAATGTATATGTTACGGTCATACGGGTATCCCAGAGTTGACACAGTCTACTCTACTACACTCTTCCTCGTTTTTAATAAAAATTATTGTAAAAAAATACATATTATTTTTTAAAACATAATATTAGAAATATAAGAAAACCAATAAAAATATTTTTATACATTTTGTCAGTATTTGTAAATTTTAAAAATCCGAGGTACATTGCGTTATTTTCGCTGCTCTAATGTAAATTTATGTACCTATTTATTTCTCAATTTTTCGACAGAAATTATACGTTGGAACCTAAGGAACAAATAACTTTTTTTGAGAAAGATAATTTTTTTAGTTTTGCAAACATATTGTACTGTAGGTATTTTCAATTTATTTGAATATATGTATATTTTAAACAAAATTATTTAAAAAAAAATGTTATTTTAAAATATTTTATTTTTAAAATTTAATCGTAGTAACATAAGAAAAAACAATTACAATATTTTTATACACTTTGTCAATTTTTATATTTTAAAACTCTGAGGTACAGTACTTCGCGTATGCTTTCATGTAAATTTTTTTACATAACTAATTATTTCAAAATTTTTTGACAGAAACTGAATGCCGTACATGCTGATTTTGGCTGATCCATAAGAAACAAATCATTTTTCTTAAGCAACATTATTTTTTTTTTTTAAGTTTCTGCAAACATATTATAGGTATTTTTTAATAAACAAATATTTTACAAAGATATTATTTTAAATTTTCTATTTTTATTTTTCGCTTTGTCATTTTTTAATTCCGAGGTACCAGAACGTCGCGTATTTCGATTGCTCACATGTAAATTCATGTACCTAACTATTTATTTCAAAATTTTCTAGAAATTTCCAGAAATTATACACCGTACGCGTTGATTTTGGTTAGGCCCTAAGTAACAAATCATTTACAATTTTTTGCAAATTTACAAATTATTTTTTTAAGAAAGATTATTTGTTTAGTTTTTTTAAATTTTTTGCAAATACATATATTTTTTAAAATCATTAATCTCAAACGTAATGGCAACTACAGAATATATTTCAGAAGTCGGTTTTTTATTGTTCAAAAAACTTAACAAAAACAACAACAAAAAATTTTGTTTTTTATAACTGTATTACAATAAATTGCAAACAAAAACAAAATACAGTACTTTTCGGTTATAACGACCATGATGGGACGGAAAATATTCGTCGTAATAAACGAATGTCGTTTTAAAAGAATGCTGTGAATTTTTAAAAATTAGTATAAGACTTGAACATTGTAGAATGTGCTGATTCTAGAATGGACACTTCGAACTCATTTGCTAGACTTTTATTTGATGTGTCAGCCTCAAGCCTATGTATAGTGCTTTTTCTTCTATTGAAATTTTTTTTTGTATTTTTGATGCGTTATTGTGATTTTTTTTTTAATTCAAAAGTAAATAAAAAACACTTAATTAATCGCCAAGCAACATAATTAGATATAATAATTTTAAATAAAAGAAATATCAATGTAATAAAGAACTTCCATTTTTAGGTAAAATTTAATTCTTTGGCAAAAAGTGTAAAGTGTATTATAATTAAAATTGAACTGAGTTCGTTATAAATGAAAACTACTGTATAAACCAAATGTATTGTTTTCATTTCGAACAGAACTAATTTTTATTTTCACTTTTTAAGATAAAGAAAAAACAAAAAAAAAATTTTTAAAAAATTTAAATCTCCTTGTTCATTGAATATTTGAACTAAACAAAAAAAAGAAAGATATACATAAGTTGGCGCCTTTAATCGTTTGATTTAGATTTAGCTGCGAGTTACAACCGTAAATGAATTACATTTACACAGAAAGTCGGCGCATAATATTAGAGTCATAATCCTGAACTTTTAACCGCGTGACCGTTATATTAAAGACAGGTTTTCACCTCAAAAAACGCTATATTCTTAAAAAAAAAAATATCATTCAACATATCAGAAAACAAAAAAAACCTTTCTTTTGGTTGTTGTTTCATTAAAATTGGTCAAATAGTTTACCCAGAAAAGAAATGTTTATATTTGTATGGGAAAAAATAAGCCGATTAAATATTATGATTTGCTTTTTTGTTCATTTTTTCTTTTCAGGTTTTTTTTTGTTTCAAATTTTTCAAATGAATTATTATGCATAAATATGGTATGATGAATCAAAAAAAAAATAAAATATTATCTATTTGGCTTGATATTGATATTGGAAATCTATTGACAAGACAATTGTTTTATCAATGTTTTATTTTGTGTTACTGATTTGCAACAAAAAAATAAAAATTAGATAAATATATTTAACTTTGCTTTGTTTTATGAATTGAATATAAAATGAACTACATACTACATAAGAAGATTGAAAAGATTAAAAAATAATAAAGAAGTAAGTAGTATGTAAAATGTAAAACTGATTAAACGAATTTATTTTTCTATTATGTCAGGCGTTGAGCAAATAAAGAAAATTATATTTTCTCAATTAACTTTAAATGAGAAAATTGATTTAAAAAATAAAGGTCGCCCTATAACGCAAATTGTATGTAATCAAATAGGTGTAAATAAAAATAAGAAGTACAATAGATCTTTTAATAAAGAATAGTACGAAAAAATTATTTGGCTATGTGGGTGCGAAGTAAAAAATGCTCTATTCTGTTTTCCTTGTCTACTTTTCGGCGGAGATACAATATGGACACAAAGCGGTTTTACAAATATAAGTTAAATAAAAGAAAAATGTGAAAAACATCAAAATTCCCTCAAGCATATGGAAAATATGATTTCATTTTCACTGCTAGCCATAATAAATATTTCTAAGCAACTAGGCGAGGCTTAAAGAACTGCCAAATTAATACACAATGAAAAGGTTACAAAAAACCGTGAAAATTCAAAAATAATAGATTGCATAAAATTTTGTGGTAAATTTGAATTACCTCTTCGTGGACATGATGAAAGTGATACATCTGAGAATCCAGGTTAGGGGATTAATAAATTTTGTTGCAGAGTTTGATCCTTCTTTGCACAAGCATTTAGAGGCACATCTAAACGATTTTGAGGGTATTTTAATCCGGAAAACGTAAATGCAGATGGTCTCACTTTGTTTTAAATACAACCGGTTTTTTCAAACGCTCACACAATTAAATATTATTATGAAACATGTAACCGCATCAATTAAGTCTCTGCGATTATTTTTCACAAATATATCAGGAATATCAACTTTTTTTCAAAATCCCCACAAAGATTGGCAGTGTTAAATAAGCATATTAAAACGCATATTCCAAGGGCGCCAAATACGCGTTGGAATTTTAATATGAGGACAATCAGTAAGGTTTATGAAAATAAAGGTGGCCTAATAAAATGTTTTGAAGAATTGCAGTCAATGATAAAACTATTCATGCATCAACTGGATTTTTAGCATTACTAAACAATGAAACATTTATATTTTGGCTAGAATTATTTCATGAAATTATGTCCAGTGTAGAAATATTATTCAATCAAATGCAATCAAGAAATATTTATATTAATAAAATTCAAAACTCATTGGATGCATTTTATAAAGTTAAAAATAACATAAGTAATTCTTCCAATTATGGGTTTAACAGAGATTCTAAAATTATTGAAAATAAAAAGTGTGATCGTATCTGCAACGAAGTGAAAGAGAGATCTGGATACAATAAACATTTGATAGCTGCAAAACTGTTTTATAAAGAGAACTTTGACAATTTTTCCAAAGAACTACCAATCAATGAAATTAGCGAAACTTGTAAATTTTATTCAGATATATTTCAATCGAAATTGGAAACAGAATTACAAATTTTTTATACACGGAAAGAATTTCATAATTTTAATGGATTACTGGCGTTGTTGAATACATTGACAGAAGAAAATTTAGCGAATGTTTTTAGTGAGTCTATCAAACTCATTAAAATGTTAATTACAATCCCCATGACAACAGCAGAACCGGAACTATGTTTTTCTACTTTGAAAAGAATAAAAACATGTTTACGGAATACCATAAACCAAGATCGGCTAGCAGCCTTACGCATGATATCAATTGGAAAAAGTTTGATCTCACAAATAACACAGTTATTGAAAAATGTTGCTACGACAAAACCAGAATGGATTTTATATTTAAATAAAATTTTGTATTATTTTTTTAATTTTATTTTTGTTTTCTAACTTGTGCGCAGAAATAAATGTTCTATTTAAATGAATATTATATCCGAAATTTTAATTAAATTTTAAATTAATTAAACCCCACTGAATTCTTTGTTAAAATCTTCATTCGAAAACGGGACTCGGCCTCGATAGACATAATCTTTATACATGCTCTTGAATGCCGTAGTTTTTGTTTGGGGCAAAGAGTCACTTGTTATATATCTTGAAGTCTTCCTCGGTATTCTATATATATATCAAATTCAAGATTGCCTTTAACCCATTTTATAAGTATGTCTAGAAACGGGTGCTCTTCATTGTTTCCTAGCTCAAACGTGAAAGAAATAGTCGGGTATCAGTTGTTCAATATTTTTAAAAGTAGTTTTACTTTATTCTTTTTTCTTCTTTAAAATGGCAAATATATCATCATCATATCTAACATAGACTTTTGATAATTTCCCTTGTTTCATCAGTTCCATTTCTAAATTACCCCTAATATGTTTGCTACGAAGCTTGATAATGAGTTTCCCATACTCGTGCCGTGTGATAGTTTATAAAAAGAATTATTGAATTGGAAGTAATTTTGTTCCATGTATAATTTTGTGGCGTTGAATAATATTTCTCTTTCTTCAATGGGTATATTAATTTCTAATAATCAATTCTTAATGCATTGCAGAGCCTCAGAAATCGGTACATTGGGACTTAAGTTTAGTAATAAAAGAATTTTAATTTTTCTGTTATTTTTTTTCACTTTCAAAATTTTTTAACTTTTATTAATCTTTTTGTTACTAATTTTGTGTTTTTTGAAAAAACGCAATATTCTTAAAAAAAAAATATCATTCAACATATCAGAAAACAAAAAAAACCTTTCTTTTGGTTGTTGTTTCATTAAAATTGGTCAAATAGTTTACCCAGAAAATGGATGTTTATATTTGTATGGGATAAAATAAGCCAATTAAATATTATGATTTGCTTTTTTGTTCATTTTTTCTTTTCAGGTTTTTTTTTTGTTTCAAATTTTTCAAATGAATTATTATGCATAAATATGGTATGATGAATCAAAAAAAAAATAAAATATTATCTATTTGGCTTGATATTGATATTGGAAATCTATTGACAAGACAATTGTTTTATCAATGTTTTATTTTGTTTTTGATTTGCAACAAAAAAATAAAAATTAGATAAATATATTTACCTTTGCTTTGTTTTATGAATTGAATATAAAACGAACTACATACTACATAAGAAGATTGAAAAGATTAAAAAATAATAAAGAAGTTAGTAGTATGTAAAATGTAAAACTGATTAAACGAATTTATTTTTCTATTATGTCAGGCGTTGAGCAAATAAAGAAAATTATATTTTCTCAATTAACTTTAAATGAGAAAATTGATTTAAAAAATAAAGGTCGCCCTATAACGCAAATTGTATGTAATCAAATAGGTGTAAATAAAAATAAGAAGTACAATAGATCTTTTAATAAAGAATAGTACGAAAAAATTATTTGGCTATGTGGGTGCGAAGTAAAAAATGCTCTATTCTGTTTTCCTTGTCTACTTTTCGGCGGAGATACAATATGGACACAAAGCGGTTTTACAAATATAAGTTAAATAAAAGAAAAATGTGAAAAACATCAAAACTCCCTCAAGCATATGGAAAATATGATTTCATTTTCACTGCTAGCCATAATAAATATTTCTAAGCAACTAGGCGAGGCTTAAAGAACTGCCAAATTAATACACAATGAAAAGGTTACAAAAAACCGTGAAAATTCAAAAATAATAGATTGCATAAAATTTTGTGGTAAATTTGAATTACCTCTTCGTGGACATGATGAAGTGATACATTTGAGAATCCAGGAGTTTTTAGGGGCTTAATAAATTTTGTTGCAGAGTTTGATCCTTTTTTGCACAAGCATTTAGAGGCACATCTAAACGATTTTGAGGGTATTTTAATACGGAAAGTGTAAATGCAGATGGTCTCACTTTGTTTTAAATATAACCGGTTTTTTCAAACGCTCACACAATTAAATATTATTATGAAACATGTAACCGCATCAATTAAGTCTCTGCGATTATTTTTCACAAATATATCAGGAATATCACCTTTTTTTCAAAATCCCCACAAAGATTGGCAGTGTTAAATAAGCATATTAAAACGCATATTCCAAGGGCGCCAAATACGCGTTGGAATTTTAATATGAGGACAATCAGTAAGGTTTATGAAAATAAAGGTGGCCTAATAAAATGTTTTGAAGAATTGCAGTCAATGATAAAACTATTCATGCATCAACTGGATTTTTAGCATTACTAAAAAATGAAACATTTATATTTTGGCTAGAATTATTTCATGAAATTATGTCCAGTGTAGAAATATTATTCAATCAAATGCAATCAAGAAATATTTATAATAATAAAATTCAAAACTCATTGGATGCATTTTATAAAGTTATAAATAACATACGTAATTCTTCCAATTATGGGTTTAACAGAGATTCTAAAATTATTGAAAATAAAAAGTGTGATCGTATCTGCAACGAAGTGAAAGAGAGATCTGGATACAATAAACATTTGATAGCTGCAAAACTGTTTTATAAAGAGAACTTTGACAATTTTTCCAAAGAACTACCAATCAATGAAATTAGCGAAACTTGTAAATTTTATTCAGATATATTTCAATCGAAATTGGAAACAGAATTACAAATTTTTTATACACGGAAAGAATTTCATAATTTTAATGGATTACTGGCGTTGTTGAATACATTGATAGAAGAAAATTTAGCGAATGTTTTTAGTAAGTCTATCAAACTCATTAAAATGTTAATTACAATCCCCATGACAACAGCAGAACCGGAACTATGTTTTTCTACTTTGAAAAGAATAAAAACATGTTTACGGAATACCATAAACCAAGATCGGCTAGCAGCCTTACGCATGATATCAATTGGAAAAAGTTTGATCTCACAAATAACACAGTTATTGAAAAATGTTGCTACGACAAAACCAGAATGGATTTTATATTTAAATAAAATTTTGTATTATTTTTTTAATTTTATTTTTGTTTTCTAACTTGTGCGCAGAAATAAATGTTCTATTTATTTTTTTATTTTTATTTTTATTTTTATTTTTATTTATTTATTTATTATAAATTCATGATATTACAGTTATAAAATTACAATATACTAGACTTAGACAATAACTTAAAATTGGTATAAGAGTCTTAGCAATTATAATATATATATATACAGTTATGGAGTATAAATACAAAAATTAACTATATATTTTTATTATAACCTAATGTATATTTAACAATAAAATATTAATTTAGTTATAATTCTAACAATTTTTTTAATAAAGCCTGATCTTTTTTTAATAATATTTTCAATTTGAATGTGAAGCGACTTATATTACTGCAATTCTTTAAATTCTCCGGAAGATAGTTGTAAATTCTTATTGATGAGCAAAAATTACTGCTTCTAGCCAATTCAGTTCGAGTTTTTTCATGACATAGCTTTCCCATGTTTCTTGTGTTATAATTGTGAATATTCCTTCTTTTTGGTAATAAAGTTTTACTTTTAGTAACACCATTTTCTATTTTATGTATAATTTTAGCCTTTTCCAATATTATTAATTCGTCTAAGTTAAGGAATCCCGTATTTTTGTATAGATCATCAGTTGGAGTACGCCAATTTAGTTTGTATAGTATCTTGATTGCTTTGTTTATTAATATTTTCATTTTCATTTTTAATGTATTTGAACAACACGACCATGTCGCCACATTGTATCTTATATGAGACATGATGTGTGCATGAAATAAAAGTTTAGCTGATTTGTCATCTAATATTATTCCACTTCTTCTAATAGAGCCTAGCAATGGCCTTATCTTTTTTATAATGTAATTAACATGATCATTCCATGATAATTTGTCATCTATTATAATACCGAGATATTTATAAGTTTGTTCTCTTTTAATTTCTCTACTATCAATGCAAATTTTTGGATTGATATCAGGCTTATTTAGACGTTTAAAAATCATGTACTTTGTTTTTTCAATGTTCATTGTTAATTTATTTCCATTTAACCATCTCATATATAATTTCAAATCATTATTGACCAATCTTTCTAATGTTTCCGCATTTTTTGCAGTATAGATGGGCAATGTATCATCAGCAAATATTTTATAATCAGCTTTAATGTTAGAAAATTGCATTTTATGCACATACAATAGATACAAGGTAGGTCCAAGAACTGACCCTTGTGGCACACCTATATTTATGGCACGTTCATTGCTACAAACACCATTAACTTTCGTTTTGATAAATCTGTTTCTCAAATACGTTCTTAGTAGTTCATGTGGTAGTCCTCTTATTCCAATTTCATATAATCTGTCCAACAATATTTGATGGTCCACTGTGTCAAATGCCTTACTCAGATCTACAAAAACAGAGCATACATAGTTTCCTTTATCAAGATGTCCAATAATAGATTTCACAGAATCATTGATTGCTACATCAGTTCCATGCGACTTTTGGAAGCCAAACTGATTTATGTCAAATCCGCCTGCACATTTAATGAATTCACATATTCTTTTATTAATTATTTTTTCAAATATTTTACTCATGCAGCTAGTGAGTGTTATCGGCCGGTAATTAGATGTTTCCAAGGGAGAACCATTCTTGTATATTGGAATCACAGTACTGCATTTTAATAAACTAGGATAGTTTCCTGTGCGAAAGCTATCATTAATAAAATTACTAATTATCGGAGATATTATCTCAGCTACCGCTTTTAAGTCTTTTGCTGCTATATTATCCGAGCCAGGTGAATTATCTTTTAGATTCATAATAACATTAAGCACTTCTATTTCATTAGTAGGTACCAAGAACATGGAACTTTCATTTATTCTATTTTTTATTATATTTTTTTCTTTAGTTTGTATTTTATCAGCTAACTCTCTTCCAACATTACTAAAATGTTCATTAAAGCCGTTGGCTATGTCTTTGCTAATATTTAAAATTTTATCATTGTGTCTTATTTCCTTTATAATATTGTTACTATCTGCTTTTTGGTTTGCTATCTGAGAGTTCAGAACATTCCATATCTTTTTAGTATTTGAACCAGCTTCTTGTAATTTTCTATTAAAATAATTTTGCTTTGCTTTCTTTATCTCTACATTAACCTTGTTTTTTAATTCATTATATTTTATTTTATGCTCCGCAATATTAGGGTATTTTTTATGAAACTTATACAATTTATTTCTGTGTTCTATTAGTTTTAAAATTTCTCTGGACATCCACGAATTATTTTTTCTAATTCTCATATATTTAACACTTGTACTAGTTTCCTTGCAATATTTTATAACTTCAATCAATTCATCAATATTTTGACAAGTATGTCTACGTAAGTGAAATTCCAACAGATATGAGTATTTAGCATAGTTAGTACTAGTTATTTGACTATACACCATCGTTTCAAGTTTTCTGAGAACTGATTTAATTTCAACACATACTGCTTTATGATCTAGGTTAGGAATATCATGCAAAGTGATATTAAAACCAAATCGATTCGTCTTAAGATCTGAAAGAACATGATCTAACAGAGTCGCTGAGTTTAATGTAATTCTAGTAGCTTCATTCATGTTATTTATGTTAACAGAGTTAACATCTAGCATATCCATATACATTCTGCTTGCGTCCGTTTCAGAGAGCAAATCGATGTTAGTATCACCAACCACAATTATATTTTTGTACTTATTGAACAGCTGATCTAGATGTTCTATAAATGCCTTATTGTTTTCAGACGGGCTTTTGTAACATACGGCAATATTAATGGTAGGTTTGGTATCTTCTAAAGAAATTACAATAGTATTGAACGTAATAGATGTTTCCAAAACTTTGTGACTAATACCTTGCTTTACATATATTGCGCAGCCACCTCCTCTGCTTAAATTATTAGAGATAAAGAATGCTATATACCCAGGAATATTAAAGTATTTTTCTTCTTCTGAATAAAGCCAAGTTTCTCCAACCATGATAATATCAACATCATTTTTAATTTTTATAAATGTTTCAATTTCGATTAGATTTTTCCTCAAACTTCTAGCATTAAAATGCACCATTTTCAAATTCAATAGTTTGTCCATCATCATGGTCTTCCAATCAAATAATTTTGCCATGTTTCTCTATATCTCTGCACATTCTCTATGTATTTATTTTCTACATGTCTTCTAAAATGAGCTAGATCTTGTAGCACTTCCTTTCTTGATACTCCTGTAGTTTCATGATAATTAAAGTATAGGTTAGAGAGCTCTTGATGGTTATTTGGCAAACCTTCTTGGTGTATAAGTACTTTTAGACTAGTTTGCGTCATTCCCTCATAACAGATATCATCATGATCATGAAAATACGACAAAAATAATCTAAAATTGTTGTATATTCTGTGTTCTCTAAGCCGAGAAATAGCATAAATATTGTCACCAGATATAATCGCATTTCTAGTTAATCTGACAATCGGTGGAGCTAGTGGATTAATAAAGTTTTTGTTATTTGACTTTGCAATCTCACTACTGCCTACGTTTATCGTTTCACCCTTTATCCAGTTAGCATATTTAGTTGTTGGCACTACAAGTTGTCTTTCATCTTTAGGCATATCTTTATTCATAAGAGTAATATTATTATTAGCAATATTATTATTTTTATTTTGACTATC